>BFEA01000009.1:1142278-1177429 GCA_003427395.1 Chara braunii | reverse complement strand
TCCCCCCCTCCCCTCCCCCAACTTAACTTTTTTATTGCAGATTCGGGGTCCTCTAGGGTAGTGCAGCACAACCCCGCCTTCAAAAAAAAAAAAGTTCCTTGCTGTGTTTTTGCGTCGCCCGGTTTCGTCAGGCGGAGGCCCAGCCTAGGCAAGAACTGAATTTCAGAGTGGGGTAAAAAAAAATCTGATGTGTTCTGCTGTAGGTTTTCACTAGGCAGTGTGGCCATGCAGAGATATGCCCAACTGCATGCCTCTGCCAAGATGTACTCCCACACATCTTTTTGGATGCCTCTAGAATATCTGGGAATAGAAAATATTGTGTGTTTACGCCGAACTTTACAGTCATGGTAGAGGGGATGCACTCCTACACAAGATACAAGGTTCAATAGCATTTTTCTTCATAGAAGTTTTTTTATTTTCTTCTGTTTTAATGTATTTGTTTATTGTTTACTTTTTTTTTTGGACCCTTGTGTCACTATTTTTTTTTTGAAACTTCCGAAGCAGGAGGATGTTTTGAAATTCAGACCAAGAAGTCCCTCGTTTTCTGAACCTTTGAAACTTGCCAGTGGAAGAGTGGCCAAGGCTCTGACCTGCTTTTGTCTGTGATGCCGAAGGCTACTCACTTCAACTTAAAATGTGCTGATCTGCTGAAGACAAAGGTGGATGAACTTAAGAAGCGGGCAAAGAGAGAAAGGGAAGGTGAATTGGTGGGGGCCGCTTACTCAAAAGGTCAGTCGAATGGATACTGTCGTTCTCCGAAGGAAATGGTCAGTCGAATGAATTCCGTTCAGATATGAAGTTAGTGAAGGGTGTTAGATTGGTGGATGATGTTTCGCTGTTTATCTGGAAGAAAGATAATGATAGTTTGACAGGGAAGACGGAGGGAATTTTGATGAAATTTGAGAAGAGGACCGAGGAGGATAGCCTGAACTGGCCTTTCCTGGGGTGTCAGATTGAAATTGTGAAGGGGAAGATGGAATGTTGGTGCCTTCAGAAGAACTTCCACGAGGTATGGGAGGACCAGGAGGGTGCAATGACTTGCTGATTTGACTGCTAGGATCTGACTGCGAGGCTGTGCAATAACAGCATAGGGTTAGATTTGTAATTTTGTTGATGTCAGGGACTAACTGTGAGTTCGGTCTTAGGGGAGATTCGTGAGGGACATATCTGTAAATTCGGGAAATCTGCAGACCCGAGTCCCCTATAGCCTATACTGCGAATAGCAGGCCCGGACTATCACTAGGACGGGAGGCCTTTGTGGCCTTGACCCGTAGCAGCGGTCCTATAGCCTATAGCCGGGTAGATAGGTGCCTAGAGGCCCAAACTGAAACGGTACCGGTCAGTCCGAGTCTAGGTCTAGTCTAGTTGGGGCTCTTTTTTTTATTTTTCTTCGGAGTTTTCATTCTTCGTTGGTACTACGCGAGGCTGAGCCAAGGAAACGGAGGGACGACTGACTTCAGGCATGATACCCTGAGTCCCTGGTCTGGTACGACGGCCATAGCCAGGCGTTCAGAGCCCGCCATAGCTGGGGCGCCCTCTGGGCACTCTCCCTGAGGGTGATTGCGACTGCCTGGGCTATCAGGAGGCCCTACACAGTGGTTTGTGGGTGGACTACTGCTGATGCTACTTCATCAGAGTTACCGGTGCAGCAGAGACAGTGGCGCCGCAGCCATAGCTGCAGCTTTCATCGTCAGAGTTCCTACATCGGCACTGAGGACTTCATCGCTGGTCTTGTTCTTCATTTTGGTGGTTGGCGCTGGCCTCAGAGAGGCGGATTTGGAGTGGCGCAACCAACAGGGTGTAGGTGTGAGAGTGGAGTGTGAGGTTCAGTGGTGGCGAGATACTTGGATAAACTCTATAACGATTATTGTTTCAGATTGGCTCATACTTGGCTACGTTCTTTTGTTATCCTTGCCGTGTCTTCTTATGATTGGTTGTAGGGAGTATTGTCAGAGAGTGAGAAACTCTTCGTGTTATCTCCACACCTGCATGCAACTGTTTTCCGCTGTCTACTCTGTCTGTGTGCAGTGTTTACTCTGTCTCCTCTCCCCTTCTTCTTATGCATGTATGGGCATGTGTGAAATTGTCTGAGTGCGAGTGTTGATTGAATTCGACAGACAACCAAAATCATAACAAGGGTCTTTCAGGACTCCTATAGCTGCGTAAAACAGAAGCGACCTTCACAGGATACGGAGGTGTACTTCGGCAATTGGCCGTCTGGAGGAGCCCCTGCTCATGCTGAAGCGCGCCCTCGGAAAACAGCAGTCCCCGTGAAACTCTTTGACTGAAGTCGGACAAATTTCAGCAGAAAAGTGGCACCCGAGTGGGAAGGCATAGTGGACAGGGTAGTAGGGTGGCTTACCTGGGACCCGGGGTGTCCTTAGTGGGTCCAGTTTCTTGGTACCAAAGGTCTGGTAGCATCTGGTAGGTTACGTCCAGAGGAATCAATAGGCCTAGGACCTTTGTCATCTCACTGTCCGAAGAGAGTAATGCTGGTGTGGAGTCTTGGGCAGGCTGTTCTTAGAAGTATGAAGCAGGTCATGAATGCAGACAAGATCCTCTTTGGTTGACGGCTTTCGTCCCCTGATTGGTACTGGGTACTGGCACCGGTCAAAACTGGTTGGGGCTTACCTCTTCTCTCTTCGGAGCTTTTTTCCTGGCGACTCGTCGATCGAACTTCATTGGGCTTCCTTGTTGTGTTGACTCAGTGTGTGACATGCATCAGTGTGCATGTATGCATTAAGGTGAATGTGTATGCTCTTCGCCACAACTCAAGATGTTCATTTGGATTGTTTAGTCTGCATCTTCATACTCACTTTGTGAGTGTCTGCGGGTAACTGCATGCAACCATCATCTCCTTCTCTCACTTGTTGATCACTGCAGTTCTTTTCATGGTTATGATGTGGACGTCTGGATTGCAGTGCGGGCGGTCTGCGTCTGGATGTCTGGGTTCAATTGCCGGATCTGGCTGCCCCTTCAAAAAAATAAAAAATGTTATGCAGCATTTCAGTACAGAAATCTTTTGGCTGAGGATAATCTCGAGGGTAAGAATAACTTTTTTTTAGTTTTTCAGGAAGCCGGGTAAATGCGGATGATCCGCTGCAGTCCAGGTGGAGGTCCGGCCGGAAGTCTGGTTGGTCCGGTGTCTGGGTCCGGCATAACCATGGTTCTTTTTTTTCCCAGGGATTTAAAAAAGTACCCCTTCAATAGTTTGAAATTACGATATGCTGGCCCCTGTCAAAAAGAAATATCTTTGATGCCTGCACTGCACGTGCAGACGATGTGCACCAGTAATCAGCACTGCAAGATGAACAGATCCTGCCAACCTGGGAAGTGTACACTTATCAGATTTCGCAACTGGGATTTTTAGGAATACTTGTACCTGACCTAACCACACCCTCTTTGAAAACCAACCACTGTATACCTGGCCTGCTGGACCTTTACCCATCTACACCTGCTAAAAACAAAAAAAAGGCTATACCTAGACCTACCCTTCCTGAACCTCTTCAGAATGTAACTGTCCATACCTACCCATGAACAATTTTTTTCAAAACCACCCATGGCCACCTGAACCCAAACCGTTTGTTAACCGCCCATGACCGGCCCTTCCCAAGTTTTCCTTACCTGTACCCTGTATGCACCCACCCGTAGCCACCTGTGCTCGTCGTCCACCCCCCCGTAACCGCCCATAACCGCCCCTAACTGTCCTTAACTTCCCTAACTGTCCCTAACTGCCCCTAACTGTCCCTAACTGCACCTAATGCAATGAGAGCCCAGACGTAATGATACTCGTCAACGTTACCAGCCCATATGATTTTCAACCTGCTGATGAATGACAAACAATCGCAAATGTGTGAAGGGAGAATGAGGTGGAAAACATACACAGACAAAGAGGAAAAGGGGAGAATAGACAAAGGAGAGAGAAGAAGACAACAGCCCACTTCTGCTTCGGGTCCCTTCTCCTCGCCACCTCATCAATCAATAGACTAAATACAATGTCTGAAGTTCTTTCTCAATGTGCCATGTGGCACGTCAATCTATCTACATCAGCGCACTGGAGAGTATCGTCATCAACCAGGTACGTATCTTTGTTAACCACAGTCTTGATCCCCTTCCGAAGTGACGAAGAATCAGAACAGCCTCTTCAATCATGTAGCCCGCCACGTCATCAAACATATACAGGTGGCAGCGGCCAAGTCAGCAATGGCGCATGGCAGCTGCCATGTCAGCATGCCCAAAAGACCATCGCCAGCTAGCCACTAGCAGCGCCTTGCTGTCCTCCTCCTATGCCAGCATAGAGCCAGCGTCAACCAATGTCGCAGCATCGCAGCGTCGCAGCGTCAATGTCAAAGTCAATGCGTGTAGCATTGACACAAGACTGAATGCCCTTCCAGCCAGGAAGTCAACTCTTAAGTAGCGTGGATGCGGGGTCTGGACCCCGGGTGCTGAAGTCCTGCACCGTCCAGATCTCGATGTGAGTGAGGGCCCAGATTGGCCAGAAACTATATTCCTCCCGCCCTGAATGATGTCTGGGTACCTGCACACAACAAGTGAATGTATCCGACCATAGGGCTCGACGCGGTACCTTTGACTCTACAGTTGACTTTGATTGTTGAATTTCCTTTGTGCCGCGTTCGGTCACACAGCCTCCTCGACAGACTGAGGCTGGGCATGTCTCGGTCACATAGCCCAGCACAGACAACTGAGTCTGTGTTTTTACCGGGGGCGAAGTTTTGAGCCCCGGTCTGCTGCCGAACAGGGTTACTGCATTCCTGCTGACCCAATTTTCGAGTTCCATCGCTGAAACATTTAAGACTTCAAGCCACGTTCATAAGCAGAGACAATATCAGGAGCAGATTCAAGGAGTTCTCTTTTACTAAACCATCTGTCCTCAGATGGTGCTTGAGTCTTAAAACGTACCTTGAATTGCTTCTGGGGTCGTCCACGTGCACCTGTAGAGAAGAACCCATGTTCTAGAATTCGGTCCACTTCATATCCGCCATCCATATCTGGCGGTATCATAGATGGTCTATGGGGGAATTCATCTCCTTCTACGTAAGGTAGCAACTTGGACGCATGAAAGACAGAATAGGTCTTGAGATGAGGGGGTATATCAATCCTGTAAGACGGTCGCTCTGCATTTCCAATCACTTTAAGAACTTCCCAGGGTCTAAAATAGACAGGCAGAAGTTTCTGAGACACATTTTCTTATAGTGAAAACTCTTTAGACTTGACCCAGACCAGATCACCTTCTTTGAACGTTGATGGTCGTCGATGTTTATTAGTTTGTTCGATCATCCGGTCCCGAGCTTTCTTTAGATTCTCCTGGCTAGCTTGGAATTGGTAATGGTTTGAGAAGACCAAGTGGATTCTCATGTGAGGGTTTGTTTCTTTGACACACAAGACAAGTACGAACATAAGTTAGTACATCCTCTTTCAATCCCGTCCATTCAAAGCGTTCTCTAACTTCAACGTAGGTTTTCTTGAAACCAAAATGACCTTCGGCGTCGTGACATTCCCCAATAATCAGACTTTTGATTTCTTCCTGGTAAGGAATACACAATCATTGTTCAGTTTGGTCTAACAAGGAAAGCAAACCATCAGTTACCTTATAGTTGCGAAGTAGAGTTGGATCTTTCGCAAGGACCGCCATGATAGGTTTCCATATAGGGTCAGTGGCATAGCCTTGACGAATTCTATCTTTCAGATCATTCCCAACGTCTAGATAAGAGACAATGCACCAAAGAAATCACATCTTCTAGATAGTGCATCTGCAACCACGTTAGACTTACCTTTGATAGTGTTTAAATAAAATCAAAAGTATCAATGAATGCAGACCATCGTACTAGCCTATCAGAGAGTCTAGGCTGTGTCTTGATCCACTTCAGGGTAGAGTGGTCTGAGTACACAGTGAAGTGTCTCCCTAATAGACAGTGTTTCCAGGTGTCTAAGGCACAAACTAACGCATACAATTCCCTTTCATAGGTAGAATTAGCAACCTTTTCAGATGGCAATCGTGCAAACATAAACTCAATCGGTCTGTAACCATTGCCGTCGTTCTGTTGAAGAACTGCGCCAATCCCATACTGACTTGCATCAGTTGTGACAATAAAGGGAAGAGAGGCATCAACAATTTTCAGAACAGGGTAGTGAGTCAGAGCGTACTTTACCTTTTTGAACGAGGACTCACAATCCTTGTCCCACAACCAGATCGTTCCTTTCTTTAACAATCTTCTCATTGGTGCAGCGATCAATGAGAAGTTCCTGACAAACTTCCTATAGTAGCTTGCCAAGCCAAGAAAAGATCGTAGCTCAGTTACAGACTTAGGTTGTGGCCAGTCKCTAATTGCTGATATTTTCTTTTCTTCAGGCMTGAGRCCATYTTGGTTCACTATATGTCCTRAGTATAAAACTTCAGACTTAGCGAACTCAGACTTCTTCGGGTTGATTTTGAAGTTGCCTTCTCGCAACTTACTCAAAACCAGACGAAGATGCTTCTCGTGTTCTTCTAGTGTTTTACTATACACGAGAATGTCATCCAGATAGACGATGACGAACTAATCCAACCATTGACGAAATAACTCGTTCATTGATCGTTGAAATGTCGCAGGAGCATTCGTCAATCCGAAGGGCATTACCATAAACTCGTAATGGCCATACCTGGTCCGGAAGGCAGTCTTGTGTTGATCTGCGGGTTCCACCTCGATCTGATGGTACCCAGACTTCAGATGAATTTTCTGAAGTACTTGCATCCCTGTAGTTGGTCATTTAAATCGTCGATGCGAGGGAGTGGTTCGACATTCTTGACAGTGATGGCATTCAACCATCGATAGTCAATACAAAGACGTAATTCACCTTCCTTTTTGGGCACAAACAAGACAGGTGYTCCATAAGGAGATGAACTAGGGTGAATCCATCCCTTGTTAGTAAGGTCCTGCAGTTGCTTCTTTAACTCTTCAAGTTCCCTGGAAGACATTTGATAGATAGGGCTCTTGGGAATTTTACTACCCGGAATAATCTCAATGGTGTGCTTTATAGCACGTTCAATAATTCCTGTGGGTTCATTCTGTAGATCCTTATATGCAGTGAGAAGACTTTCAATCGTCGGAGGATAGGAAGAAAAAGGCTCACCGACTTTCTTTACCAGCACCAACATAACTTCCTGTTCCAACTTTTTCTTAGAAACCATTGAACGAAAAGCTGGATAACTCATACAACAGAAAGATAGACTAGAGTCAGAGCCAGACTTATGATATAATTTAATTGGTTTCATTTCAGATTGCGCATCTTTGAGTTGCACAATCTTACTTTTGAAATCGATGACTGGTTGGCTTCCTCGTGCCATTCCATACCCAGAATGATATCAAAAGGTAAATTATTTCCTATGAGGAAGGATAACTCGTGCGTAATCTTCTTTCCTTCCCTCGTTCGGAACCGACACTTAATATGATCAACATACTTAGAGTTAGTGATCGTACTCTTGTCTGCTAACATAGACGTTATAGGTCGAGACAAGTCTTTTACCTTCATGCCGAGATGCAACTTACGAATTGCTTTCTCGGAGATGTTGGACCTCGTTGATCCTGGGTCCAACATTGCACCAACTCGCGTTCGTGCGATCTCAACATCTGCAAACAACAATTCGCCCTTAGTCTTTGCTTTTCGAGCCCATGACCCACGTAATGCTAGCAATTCGTTACCTAGCTCATCAGGGGAGTCATCAAGAGAGACAGAACACAAGACAATGTCAGGGCGATCTGGATGATGGGCTAAGGAAGAATCATCCTCTGCCATTTGAGAAGAAGGGTAGGAAGGGGTCGTAGGCGCCTTACCTCTCTGTTCGTTCTTACCCTTAATCTCAGTAGGAGCAGATGCTACTCGTACTGGCTGTTCGCTTTTGGGTTTTGGATCATAAGGCAGTAGGCGATCACATGTCCCGGTGTGCCGCACTTGAGACATTGCGCATTGTCCATGCGCTCCTGCCAAGTCTTTCTGGTCATACCCATTTCCACCCATGGCTTCCCATCAGCAATGCCAGGGTGCCATGGAAACGCCTTTTGTTTCATCCCTCCTGTCCTGGGTGACCCTCCCTTATTGGCCACAACAGCAGTGACTTCCCCCTTCCCGGAGTCACTATTGTTATCATTCTCTTCGTTCGACCACTTTTCCCGTTATATTGTCTACCTCCTCCTCCTCCAGATTTAACTACCGCTGCATAGGAATTCTTGACTTGAGAAGTCATCTGTTCCCTTTGCAGAGCGAGGTCACGAAATTGCCTGTAGTTGTACTTACCGGATTTTGCTTCGGTGACTAAGTGTCCACGGATGGGCTCAGGCAACGCGCGGGAATAGATATACAGCACTTGGCTGTCCTGCAGGTTCAACCCGGGAACCTGCAACAATCGGTCAACTTCTCGGGACAAAGCCTCAACTGACGTCCAATGCTTTTGACCAATTGACGTCAACTGGTCAAAGGCCTTGTCGGTCGTCGTCTTGTCGAGGAAACGGTCCTTGGTTTTGGCCAAGAACTGCTTCAGCGTCAATGTCTTCGCCCACTCATCGAGATCTTCGAAACCCGCCGCATTTGCCTCGGCCAACACCCATTGCTTGGCCTCACCACCCATGCAAGAAGTGGTGAACGCTACCTGGGACTCTGGTTAGCAATCATTTTGGAGGCGTCTGTACTGGCTGCCACAACCTCCACAGACGTGATAGACTTCTTCAGGCGGTCTTCAACCCCCTGAAGATCGAAATTATCACGCATGTGTTGTTTGGCATCCGGTCCAGATAGCTGTACCTCAGTTAGAAACTGACTCCACAAAGCCAACAGTTCTTCTCTCTTCTTATCAGCTTGTCCCCTTGTCCTAAGTTCAGACGGTCCTTCCCCAACGGAAAGTGCAATTGGAATAGGGAACAAGAAAGTGGTCACAAATCTCGTCGAGATAGACTGTTGCAAAGATTTCCAGAAGTAAGACATTTTGGGAGAACAAAAGCAGGAAAATTCGTTGGCCAGATTATCCTACCGCAAAATAAACAATTCACGATCACCGGAATCAGCACACTGTTCTATCGTACTTGAACCAGCACACTGTTGTACCGCAAGAGACAATAATTTCACGGTCACCTGTCCCAACACTCTATCTGAGTAAAAAAGAATAATAATAATAAGGAACAGAAGTTTTCTAATTCTATTTGCTGTTCTGTTTTCAATGTGATGACATCCTACTCTATCTCAGGTACCATGACTCCAGGCCAACATGATTATCAACATACACAAGTGAGTACACTGGCACACAACACAGCCAGACAACAGGTAAGTCCGCCAACAAAATCAATCAATAGTTAGCGTTACCCCCTCTTGCTGTTTCGTCCTCCTTTGTCCTGTGTGACCAGCACCCAATCTGACGTTCGGCACCACAGCCACGTCAGTCTACTTGCCGTGCCGCTTCAGTCATCAGAATGCTGTCCTCACTTAGGCACAGTCGTGCCTGCCACGTGTCACCCCTGGCCTGCCAACTCAGCAACTCGATTAGTATGCCAGGTCAGCAGGTCCAATCAATATCATCAATGGGTGCACTTCAGTAATGTATGCTGAAGTCGAAGTACCAGCCTGCCACGAAGTCGAAGTTCCAACCTGCCACGTGTATCCCCTGGAGTGCCAACACAGCAGCACTTCTGTCTGCCATGTCAGCACCGTAATCCAGTCAGCATCATTGAGGGAGACCACGTCAGGAGTGGTACCAACGCTCCACGTAAGCCAGGTAATATGACCCTGCCACGTCAGCCTCCTACCCCACCGAATGGTGAGTCAGCAATGCCACATCATCCTATCATCCACCGGCCACGTCAGCGACACAATGCCACATCAATGCCGCGTCAGAATCTGACGTGCGCTGTCTTGACAGCCTCTTCAATGTAGATGCCACCACTTGTCGTTGTCGTGTCTATCACATTATCGGAAGATCTGCTCTGATACCAAATTGCAGTGAGCCCAGACGTGATGATACTCGTCAACATTACCAGCCTATATGATTATCAACCTGCTGATGAATGAGAAACAATCGCAAATGTGTGAAGAGAGAATGAGGTGGAAAACATACACAGACAAAGAGGAAAAGGGGAGAATAGACAAAGGAGAGAGAAGAAGACAACAGCCCACTTCTGCTTCGGGTCCCTCCTTCTCCTCGCCACCTCATCAATCAATAGACTAAATACAATGTTTGAAGTTCTCAATGTGCCATGTGGCACGTCAATTTATCTACGTCAGCGAACTGGAGAGTATCGTCATCAGCCAGGTACGTATCTTCGTTAACCACAGTCTTGATCCCCTTCCAAAGTGACGAAGAATCAGAACAACCTCTTCAATCATGTAGCCCGCCACGTCATCAAACATATACAGGTGGCAGCGGCCACGTCAGCAATGGCGCATGGCAGCTGCCACGTCAGCATGCCCAGAAGACCATCGCCAGCCAGCCACTATGCCAGCCAGCAGCGCCTTGCTGTCCTTCTCCTATGCCAGCATAGAGCCAGCATCAAACCAATGTCGCAGCGTCGCAGCGTCGCAGCGTCAATGTCAAAGTCAATGCATGCAGCATTGACACAAGACCGAATGCCCTTCCAGCCAGGAAGTCAACTCGCGTGGATGCGGGGTCTGGACCCCGGGTGCTGAAGTCCTGCACCGTCCAGATCTCGATGTGAGTGAGGGCCCAGATTGGCCAGAAACTGTATTCCTCCCGCCCTGAATGCTGTCCGGGTACCTGCACACAACAAGTGAATGTATCCGACCATAGGCCTGGGCGCGGTACCTTTGACTCTACAGTTGACTTTGATTGTTGAATTTCCTTTGTGCCGCGTTCGGTCACACAGCCTCCTCGACAGACTGAGTGCAATGTCTCGGTCACATAGCCCAGCATTGACAACTGAGTGCAATGACTTGCTGATTTCTGCTGCCGAGATTGTCTGCGTGGCTGTACACTAACTGGTAGGGTTAGTTTGGCTGAGGGCTAACCGAGAGATCCGCCTGTGTGGAAATTCGTGAGGGACAGATCTGTAATTTTTGGAAAAATACAGACCTGGTACTAACCGAGTTCCTATAGCTACCCTAACTGCCTATAGCAGGCCCGGGCTACCCCTAGGGGAGACAGGCCCTAAGTGGCCTATACTGCTATACGGTCCTATAGCCTAGCCGGGTACGGTAGAGGCCGGGAGGCCGAAACAGCAACGGTACCGGTAGGTCCAGTCAGTCCGGTCTAGGTTTAGGCTAGTGTAGGAAGTCTATAAGTCCGGTAGGGAAATCGAGGAGGGACTTTTAGCTTTCCATTTTTCGCGTGCAGCGTTGGTGGCCAACCAAGTTAGCAGCGCTGAATGTCTACAGCGGCACCTGCGACATCAGCGGAGTGAGGCAGCCATAGCCAGCCTACCTGAGACAGCCATAGCTGGGGCTGTGCTCAGCACATCTATCCCCAGGGGATATCTGCGTTAGGCAGGACTACTGGAGGGTCCTCACTGAGTATATGTGGGTACTGCTGCTGCGGTAGCAGTGAGGCAGCCGTAGCTGCCTTCTTCATCGTCAGAGTGACTTATCGGCACTGGAGACTACTTCGCTGTTCATGATCTGCATCTGGGTGTGTGGCGCTGGCCTCTGGGAGGCTGTTTCTGTGCAGCGCTAGACTCTGAGAGTGTAGTAGTGAGTGGAGTGTGTGGTTCTTGAGTGGCGAGATACTGGGTTGAACTCTGTTACGGTAATTGAGGTTAACTGTGTTGAGTTGGCTCATCATCTGGGTTACTTTCCAATTCTGATCTTCGCAGTGTCATCTTGTGATTGGTTGTTGGGAGTTCATCAGAGAGAGAGAACACTGTGTGTATTCTCCCCATCTGTGCATGGTTGTTATTCCGCTGTTTATCTCTGGTCTGTGTGCAGGTGGACTCTGTCTCTTCCTCCCCTGTGTCTCATGCATGTATGGGCGTGTGTGAGTTCTTCTGCGTGTGAGTGGCAACCAAATTGTCAAACAACCAAGTTCATAACATGAGTCTGTGTTTTTACCGGGGGCGAAGTTCTGAGCCCGGTCTGCTGCTGAACAGGGTTACTGCACTAACTGCCCCTAACTTTTTTTTTTTTTTTTTTTTTTTTTTTTCACCGCCCCTAATTGTCCTTAACTGTCCCCAACTATTCCAAACCTCCTGGACGTCACAGGATTGACGTGGTAGTCAGTGTTAGTCCCCAGGCCGCCCGGCAGGGGGAAGGTCGCCCGGGTACCCTCTTGGGCGGCCCGGGCCGGGCAGGGACTGGGTAGGGTCCTGGGCAATCACAGCGCATAATATTAAAAAAATAGAGAATACAAAAAATTCAAAAAAATCCGAAGAAAAAATGTTGCGTAAAATTGCAATCTCAAAATTCCTTGTTAATTATAAGATAAAAAAAAAAAGAAGAAAAAACATGAGTCCAAATGTACCCTTTTAACCCCTTTAGTCACTGTTTATACCCCCCAACCCCCGCTGGATGACCCATCACCAAAACCGAAGTCAAAACCGGATTCTGACTGCTTAGGCCAAGTGCAGTCCTGGCCTGAAGTCTTGTTTTTTTTGGGGGGGGGGGGATCCTTGCCTCTATTTGGACCCAACTGGTTTTGCCAGGCGACCCCCAATCTGCCCAACTGTCCCGGGTGTGCCAGACCGGCCGACGGCCCAACATAGATTATTATCTTCTTTTTTTTTTTTGAGATGTGGCAGCTGCTGCAGCTACTGCTGCAAAAGCAACAGTTGTTACATCTCGTCGCTCTGATACTGCTATGGATGCATCTGGCGCTACAGCGGCCTATGCAACCTGTGAGCATCTGCAAATACAGCAACCCTCGGTCTGTCGCACACACATACACTGTCACACATACAGCAACCCTCGGTCTGTCGCTCACAAATACACATGCACACACACACACACATACACACACGCACACACAAATATTACGTACACAGGGTTACACAGATATGAAAATAGTCTGAAAATTTGAAAAACAGAAAATAAAAAAATGAAGACATATAAAATTCACCCTTGCGAGAAAAAATGTTTGCGTCATGGGAAAGCAAGAAGTTTGGAATATGAGAAAAGCCTCACGCTTGAGCAAAAATACAAAGCCCGCAAAGCTACAAGACTCACATCGGGTATAGCACGGTTACCCGATCGGAACCTCTACCCGCCCGTACCCACCCCTTTTTTTTTTTCGCCACCCGTACCTGCCCATACCCGTCTATTATTTTTTCTGGCCGCCCATACGGTCTCATACCCGTTTTTTTTTTTTTTGGTACCCCTACCCCTACCTGCCCCAACCCACCCATGATCTCCAAAAAAGGCAACTGTGCCCGCCCTAACAACCACCACCTTTTGTTTGTGCCTACCCATACCCAACTCCCCCTTCGGAAGGGGTACCCATACCCACCCGTAACCTGGGGGTTACAGTTGGGTACGGCCGGGTACGGGTAACGGTTACCCGTTTGCGCTGACCACCCAGTGCAGCCGAGGGTACGTTGTATTTCTTTTTGGTGGACGGGTTAAAAATATAAAGCTTCCGCCTACCACACCCAGAGGGGGTTACCTGGGTGTGTGTGCAGAATTCCAATTACCTCTGGTGATCTTTTAACTCTCATTTCCAACCTTGAAAAATTCAAAAAAGAAAATCAGGGATGTTGTTGCTAGGTTACTCCCCATCAGGGAAAAAAAATAAAAACCAGAAATGCTTTGTGCCATGAAAACATATTCACGTCAAACTGAATGCATTTTGAATCAAGTTGCTGTGACCTGGTAGGAGTGACGTTTCAGGCTGGATAGGCCCCGGGCGTTGTTTAATTCTCTTCTCCCCAGGTTCGTTAACATATGCACCTCACAACAAGGAGGTTCCGGGATGTCTTTTTTGAGTCGAGGTTTGATCACTTGCTGTGTTTAGAACTACACACTACTATCACGTCCTGGTAGCATGCATATGTCCTAGGGATGAGCATTTTGCTGGTATCTTGATCTGATCGCGAGCTTGCTTTCTAATGGTCCCCCGTTCCTCCATCCCATTTCCTCGTGGATTCTCAATCAATTTCTATAATGTTATTGGAATCCGTCATCAACAATTTGTCATGTTGCCCCTTAGCCTGCGACCCAGCTGGATGGCATGTCAGGCAGGCATCCTGTGAGCAGATGTGAGCAATCACATGTCTGAAGAATGCCACGTGTCTTCTCCCGAACTACACTGCACCCTCATCATGACTGCATTGGACTGGGAAGATAGCTTGTATACATTCGTGACTGAGCTTTCTATTTGCAAGGAGCTAATTGATAAAGTTCAAATATTTCTCCTAATACTCCTTTTAGAATAGCACGAGGAACAATTAAATCTAATAAACCGTGATGGAATAAGGATTCTGCAACTCATCATGACTGCATTGGACTGGGAAGATAGCTTGTATACATTCGTGATCAGGATGTGCTGTGTTCGGGCAAAGATTATAGTGGAACTGTGGAAGGCAATAGTTGGCCAGTTGCTGTGTACTACCAGGATTAGGAAAAAGAACACGATTCATGCGATAGCCAAACTGCACATGTACTCGATACGGACACGGTATGTCATCAATACAAATGATCGAATAAAAATAGAACGCTCAAGCCTGCTAACTGCCAGAACATCTGAGTGCAGAATCTTTTCTCTTTCCTAATCCTCCTTTTTTCTTTCAAGCCACCACTACCTCGGAGCCTCTTTTGCCGAGGACAAGAAAAACTGTGTGACAAGCTTTGCCAAAGTGCCGACGTCACTTTTCCTTTTTTGTTTTGGCTGGTGCAGCCCGGCCACTTTAATCCGGGGGCGCCTGACCTACACAGGATCCGGTGGCATCTGGCCTCCAAAGAATGCACCGAATTTTGCCAAAGCGCCAGCGTCTCGTTACTTCAAGTTTGCCTGTGAAAGGTAGTGGCGGTACCAAAAGGCGACGGCCTTAATGATCACTGAACTAATCGACCCCAGGTTATTCAGAATGATTTTGTTATGTTCACTGATTGCATCTGGATTCGAAGTTGGGTCTGTATTACAACAGTTCATTGAGTGTATCAACTGAGCTAGGTCCGTTGGTATCTGAGTGCAGAATCTAATCTGGGATTGTTGGAAGAAGTCTTGTTTCAGTGCTGTTTTGTCAGGGGACAAGTGGGCACATCATCTGTTTGCAGGCCTTAACCATTCTGAAGCCAAAAGATCCCACACCTGTTTCTTTTTTCTTTTTTTTGTGTGTGTGTGGGGGGGGAAGGAATCTATATGTATGCGTGTCACGAGCCATGCTAATCTTCTCTGCATCATTCCAATTTTTATGGATGTGGAAGGATCCCTCGTCCTAAACGGGGGGGGGGGGAGAGGAATCTATATGTATGCGTGTCACGACCCATGCTAATCTTCTCTGCATCATTCCAATTTTTATGGATGTGGAAGGATCCCTCGTCCTAAACTTGTTTCTGCACTTCTTAGTAGTTTTTGCCTTTTGCTGCAATGTTTCCCGATTTCTGAAATGACGATTATGTTCATTTGTAGACACACCGTTGTTCTCAGTATAATGTGCTGTTTGTGCTCAGGAATTTGGCGAATCTCCAGCTTTCAGGATTCATTGCGCCAGAGATTGGATTTCTTTCTCAGCTTTCCTGGGTGTAAGTGCTCCTTTGAACTCTCTTCTCTTCCTTTTGTGTGGACACTATGCTCTTCAGATCATACAAGCTTGTAGGGTGAATGACTATTTTTTCAGAGGGTGGCAGCCTTGAGATATAATCATCTGCTTCCAGTGGAGTTGGAACTCAGGTCAACAGTTCAGGGGTGTTCCAACTGAGCTAAGGTGGTTGGTAATGGCTGTTTTTTTTTTAATTGGGAAGTTTCGTTTATTTTTTGATGGGTCACTTCTGCTTTGGCGTTTGTCACAGAACTGTATAGTTCATGTACAGTTCTGTGACTTTGACTGGTCGATCTTCAAAGGGAGTGATACAAATGGCTGTGTTCTCATTTGGCTGTGATCTGCAATGATAACACTATTGGCTCTGACTTGGTGCTCTCTAACTGATGGTTCGCTGTTGATGTAATTGCTGTGCAGGTATCTTGGGAACAATAATCTCACAGGGTCGATCCCAGGCGAATTGGGGCAGCCTTTGTCCATACGGCACCTGTATGATACATCTCCCTCTCTTCCCTATTAGACAGTTCTGCTCATTGTTTCAGAGTTCTTTTCCTTTTCTGTGTGCAAGTCTGGACAGCAGGAGATGAAAGTGCTGCACAAGGGCCATATTGGTGTGGTGTGGTGATGGAGTTGGGAAATAAACTGATTCTAGGCCATGGCAATGAGGACAAACATGTCAGTGTTGGGGCAGGTTTTTGAACCTCTATTTCCTATTTGACATAAATAATTATAATGATATGTTATAATATACATATATTATATAACATGATATAATACGATCTAATATAATATGCAAGGAAGATGAGCAATAGCGAACTTCAGCAATCAAACAGCATCATATACACAAGACCAGATAGTCGTGACCTCGAACCAACAGCAGAATTGCATCACAAGATTCACCAAATAAGAAGACACCAAGAGCTCGTAATTGACAATGCTGAAATAGTCCCCTCATCATCATCAACGAAGAACCAATGCTGATATCCTATCTGGCGCTCGGCGCCCAGACTACAGATGGCAGATCCTATCTAGCCTAGACTACAATGCCGAAGATGACGTCAACAGCTTTCCCGAAGTACGAGCATACAGCGAGCAGTGGTGCACGCTTCCAGCACCAGGTATGTCTCTCGCCTCACTCACCACCTCGTTCCCCAACACACAGATGCCACTTGCACCCAAGGACCACCCTGCGCCACACCCAGTTTACAGCAGCGCAGCTCGGCTATGGCTCCCTGCTCCTTCCTGCTCGCCCGTGAGCGCGTGAGTGCCAGCGAGCTTCAGCGCAGCAGCGCTTGCGAAGCATGCAGCCAGCACCCGAATGCCCAATGTGGAGGCAGGCCCTTTGCTATATCGAAGTGGCCTGCCTGCTTTCAGTCCCAGGAAGCTTCCAGTAGGCCCCGGTAGCCTGAGGCCCAACACGTTAGAGGACAGGCCTTGGGCCTGAGGTGGTTGCATGCACCCAACTGCCTTTGGCATGTGTTTGGCCCAGTACCCGTATCCAGCCCAGGGCCTGCGTTCCATACATTCACACAGGCGGCCCAGGGCCTGGGTTTTCTCAACCAACTGGCGCTGCGCAACTGCCTGAATTTCCTTAGTTGCGCAGTGGTCACAATAGGGCCCTGAGGGCCTCGTCTAGCCTGCCTTCACTTAGGGAAGCCGACTTGCTCCAAAAAGGGGCCGAATGGGTGGCCTCGCATTCCCTCCTCTTAAGCTTCAACAGTCCTTTGAGAAGCTCAGTCTTCGACCATCGGGCGCTTTCCTTTCTGCAGAGATTTCTTGTAATGAGCTACAACTTGAGGAGCGGTCTGCATAAGTTCTTCCCTGGTGAACCAGCGGTCCTCCTTAGAATCAGTATGATGTCGGAACCGAACGTGGTACTGCAGCTTCGGTTTCGGAGGACGTCCCCTGCCTGTTGGTCTTGGAACTGGCAGCTCTCTGTGGTCCACGATATCATCGATATCTACCTCTCCATGGTTGGGGGCAGCATTGAGCGACGAGATGGAAACTGATCTGTTTCTTTGAAAGGTGCAAGTTTGGAAGCGTGAAAGACAGGTTAAGTACGGAGATGACCAGGGATCCGGATTACATAAGATGGCCCATCTGGATCAGTTCCGACAATATCTAAGACTTCCCCTGGCCCAAACTGCTGTGGCATGAGTTTGCGGGAAATCCCGTACTCCTGTCCCAGTTCTGAGGACTTTACCCAGACTCTGTCCCCAACCTGAAACGTAGAAGGTCGGCGGTGTCCCAGTCCACCTGGTTGGGCTTGATGTATTGCCTCAACAGGTGTTGTACAGCGCGATTCAGTTGATTGGCATGACCGTTGGCCTCTGGGTGATTCCCAGAAGTCATCTGCAACTGGGTTCCCTGCTCTGCAGCAGCGGCCTTTCACAATTCGCTAGTGAAGCGGACATCTCTGTCGCTCGCTATGGATTTGGGCAATCCAAAATCCCTGACCCAGTTCTCTTTGAACAATCTGATTACATACTCGGTCTTCGCAGTCTCCGGCATGGCCATTAATCTAGCATACTTACTAAATCTATCCACAATGACGAAAATGTGTCTCATCCCACTCTTGCTGGTTACCAGCGTATCCATGAAGTCCATGGACAAACTCTCAGCAGGCCTTTCCGGAATCGGAAGGGGCTTCAGGAGCCCAAGAGGAGTCTGAGTATGTGGCTTGTCTCTCTGACAGACCTGATAAGTCTCCACGTACAGTTGGGCATCTCTCATCATTGTGGGCCACCAGAACCGCTGCAGCAGGTTAGCTGCGGTCTTCTTGTACCCAAAATGGCCGGTGGCATCATGACACTCCCCTAAAAATAAACAATGCAAAGACTCCCTATTAGGCACACACAAACGTTTATTCCCTGCCTTCTCAAGGAACAGCAGGCCGTTGACCAACTCAAACTCGGCAGAAGTCCCTTTGTCCTTTGCCTCGAGTCTGCGTATGATCTCGACCATAAATGGGTCCTCGCGATAGACTTCCACCAAAGACTAAGTAACATTGTCTGCAAGATTGAACTCGGTAATCAGCGCACTTGAGAAATCAGGTCTACGCTCAATGACTTCGATCCAACGCTTGAAAGCTTCAGAGAGTACTGGCTGAGTTCTCATACATCTCAGGGTCTGATGATCAGTCCTGAGGATGAAGAACCTCCCAAGGAGGTAGTGCCTCCAATGGGTCAGAGCCTTGTAAACCGCATAGAGTTCCTTCTCATAGGTGGACTTAGCCAACTTCTGAGATGGCATTTTCTTGGACATGTATTCAACTGGCCTCAACTTTTTCCCCTCCTGTTGTCCAAGTACGGCTCCTATGCCGTATTGGCTAGCATCCGTAGTTACTATAAATGGCTTGCCAGGATCAGGAAGTTTCAAGACCTCGTAATGCGTCAACGCATGCTTCAGATGTTTGAAAGCAGCCTCACATCTCTGAGTCCACTCCCATGGGGTGTCAAGGCGGGTCAAATCAGTCAAAGGGGCGGCAACTATGCTATAGTTCTTCACGAAATTGCGATAGTAGCCGGTCATCCCTAAGAAAGATCTCATCTCAGTCACAGACTGAGGACGCGGCCAGTCACGAATGCTGGCCACCTTCGCGTCATCGAGCTTCAATCCCTCCGCAAAAATCTCATGACCCAAGTACAAGACACGGGTGCGGCGAAACTCGCACTTCTCACCGTTGATCTTGAACTTGTGTTGTCGCAGAAGTCGCAGGACTTTGTTCAAGTTCGCAACGTGCTCCTCGACAGTCTTACTAAAAATAAGTATGCCATCGAGGTACACGATGACAAACTTGTCCAAGTAGTCATGAAAAATCGGATTCATAGCGTGTTGAAAGGTGCAGGAGCATTGCAAAGACCGAAAGGAATCACAAAAAACTCGTACAGACCGTACCTGGTCTGGAATGCGGTTTTGTGGTGATCCTCAGGTCGGATTGCAATCTGATGGTACCCGGACTTCAAATCTATCTTACTGAAGTACCGACACCCTTGCACTCTATATAACAAATCGTTGATGCGCGGTAGGGGCTCTCTGTTCTTGAAAGTGATGGCATTGAGGCCCCTATAGTCAATGCACATTCTAAGTGTTCCCTCCTTCTTCTTAGGTACGAATAGTACTGGAGACCCATAAGGAGAGACACTCAGCCGGATCCAAACCTTCTCTACGAGTTCCTTGAGTTGCCGGCGAAACTCATCGAGCTCGCCTGGAGACATCCGATATATCCTACCCTTCGGATGCTAGACCTTGGGATAATCTCTATCGCGTGGACGACCTCCCTCTCTACAACCCCTGTCGGCTCTTCAAATAGATCAGGGTACTTGGCAACTACTCTCTCCTATTTTGCTTATAATAATTATAGAACGCGGCTCGCTAGCAGCAGAGACATAAACTAGATACATACCCTCCTATTTTGCTTATAATAATTATAGAACGCGGTCGCACACATGCATCCCTGGGACTCAATCAGACTACTAGCTTTGAACTTACGCAATTTGGCGGTCCCTCCACTTTTTGGTCCTAGTCAAACTGGGGTTGTGCCACAGAGAGGTAGTACATACCTAGCAACATGTCCATGGGGAGATCATCGCTCACTAGGAACGAGACACGATGTCTCAGTTCCCCTCCCGCGTACGGGAACCAACACTCAACATCCTGGAGGTAGTCGTTGACTACCATTCGCTGTTTGTTGGCACAGGTCGACTCCACAGGTCAACTCAGGCGCTGCACTTGCCCCTGTAAGCGCAGCCTCTCAACGCACGCGCGACTGATAAAGTTCCTAGTTGAGCAAGTGTCATAATAGGCGCCGGCCTTGCGGCCGCTAATGACCACCTCGCTGACGAACATCTCACCCTTTGGAGCTTTGACCAATGCCGTCCAAGAAGCTAGCGGGTCTGGTCTAGACCACTCCTCCTCTAGCTCCTCTAAGGACTCGAACACATTCATCAAACAGAGGCTCGATTGGTCTGAACGTGTTTGCGGGACGACTATGGAGTCAGTAGCTTGGGCCATCTCTCGAGATGGTGAGGGTTTCTCCACCACCTCGACCCTAGGAGGAACAACTACTATTCCTACTGGCCCGACGTGTTTCCCGGAGCAGTGCCAGAAGTACTAGCTACATTGCTACCAACGGGATGGGAGGATTCCAACGCCTGCCGTATTGTAGGCGGGATCTTATGAGTCACCTTCTTGTTGCGGCACTTGAATTGGTTATGGCCATATTGACGACAACGAATACAGACCTGCTGTGTATACCGATCTCTCCACACATCCCCTGTGAGACCCGCCTTCTCCCATGGGGGAGTGTTGGGGTCAACTTGACTCCTTGACCGGGAACCTCCCCGACGTCTACCGGTCGCCTTACCTTTTTGAACTACGGCAGCGACTACTCCACACCCTGAAGCTTCTACGCTGCTAGCCTCTGAACCTACTCCCTCTTGGAAGTTGTCGTCTAATTCGATGGTTGAACCATCGTTATCGACAATAATAATGCGGCCCTTCGCCTTCCAGTTGGGAGGCAGTGTTTTCGTCCTACCATCCGTTGTGGGATTATGTCCATGCCCTATCTTTGCCTCACGGTCTAGGGCCTTCTTGCTGAACGAGGGGAAGTTGTGAACATTGATGTTGGCCTCACCTGCCAACTGATTCCTGAGAGGCATAGGAAAGCATCTCAGGTAGGATGTGAGTAGAACTTGGGGGTCATAGCGCACCCCAGGGACACAGATCAGATGCTCTACAACGTCGGTGGCCTCCCTCACCGACTTGAACTGCCTCGTGTGCAGTGTCAGGATCGCATTAGTTGCCTTTTGGGCCTCCCGAGGATCATGCCGCCTTTCTTCCACCAACTTGAGGAAGTCATCCAATTGTTGGGTGATCGCCCAAGCGCGAAAGTGATGACTGTATCCCTTTAGCTGAACTAAATCACTCAACCATCTTGCTGCACTACCCTCTAGGTAAGATGCAGCGACAAGCACTTCCTCGTATGGCAAGGTGAGTTTACACTTGGCATAGACTGACACTGCCCTCAACCAAGTGTCGAGGTCTTCGCCTCTCTTATCCCCTGTGAAGGGTTTAGGAGCGGCGATGGCCGTCTTTGGTACGCACTGTGTTTGTCCCAGTCCCTGCACCACTCTGGGCTGTGGACCCTGTGACATAGGCTGCTGTGCTAGCTGTTGGGGCTGTGTACCCTGCGGCTGTACACACTGCGAGACGGCAGGTTGCGTGGTAACCGCAACCTGCAACGAAGATTGGGTAAACATTGTCTGTACAGGAGCCTGTAAACTAGATCCTCTTGATAACCCTCCTGATAGCGCCATGCCCAGGGGAAAGATCGCGACCAATGATGGGGCTACATATGGGGATACCCCAGTCACCGGTGGGACAAAAGGAGGAGGCTGTACAACGGGCCAGGCACCAGGCCCGGACATCGACGGTGCTGCCTGCGCACGCCTAGCCAACAGGGCCAGACGTTGTTGAATGTCCTGAAGGATGGCCGTCTGATGGTCCTATATTTTCTGTATGGTCCTCACATCGTCAATCACGTGCGTCAGGTCCATCTCCACTAACTCACTAATGTCCGCTTGTCTCCGCTGCATTCTGGCTCTTCTTCTAATCATCCTTTCCTTCTTCGCCTTTATCTCTCCTAAAGCCTTCTGTAGCTGTGCCTCCTGCAATGCTGCTTGTTGTATGGCGATCTCATCGGAAGTCAACACTATTGGCTGGCTTGCCATTACGCCAGTGGACTGACTCAAGGTCTGCGCGACCGTTGACCCTACAGATCCTGAACTACTAGCCTCGGAAGTCTGCTGCGCAGAAGTGGCCATGGCAGCTGAAACTGCGGCTTTACTTACGAATGCCCTGCTTGCCTCTTCAACCCTGGCTGTCCTCTGCTGCTGCTGCCTCTCCCTACGCTGGCGGAACAGATATCTGTCACCCTCTGGACGTAATGCCAAATGGGCTACTGGGTGCCTTGCCGATCGTAAGATCCGTCGTCCTCTCTAGTGTCCTCCCCGTCGCTCATAAGCTATAGCATTGTACACAATCCGCAGTGTAGTGCACAGACCAATTTAAGATAAATAAATAATTAATTGGTGGCTATTTGGGAGTAGATACATTTGGGGTCAACAGGTAAGTTCAGGTTCTTACAAACAAAACTATTTTTAGTCTGATTAGTCCGCGAACAGAATGCACAATGAACATATACAGTTCTAATTATGATGTCTCTCAGATGTCAAATGTCTGTACACCTAACTAATCAAAACATAAAAATAGAATCATTTGTGTAGATGAGGACAATATGGAATTTTACTCAAACTTGTCACCTGAAATCTACCCCTCCCTTAGTTCCCCTGAATGTCACTTGACGTCAGCGTCCCGGATCAATCCTGAGAGCGTTGCGTATCTAAAAGGTGTGTGTCCGGCCCACCCCTGTGCCCCGAGTATCTGCTGAGTTGGCCAGCCCTGCACTGGATTATCCTCGCGTGCAGCGAGCCTTACAACCATTGGCTGATCCAGAGGCAATTTGGCAACCGCCCCCAAGTGTCTCCAGGAATTATTTTACGTCGCAGCCGGACGACGATCACAGCCAATGGTTCCCCTTCCGGTACTTATTTAAAGACGTACGGTCTCGTCTCCCACTTATGCAATCAGATTCGTCTCATTCACACTTTTCATGTATGTGAACAGCAGCACAGCAAACTGGCGTGTGAGTGTTCAGGGTGTCGCGTGTGGGATATCCAAGGTGGTCCAGTGTGTGTGAACAGTGGGTTGTTGGGCGCTGAGACGCCATAGCGAGTGGAAGTGAACTCTTACCTGGAAGCCATATCTCTTAGTACTGTGTGCGCGCATGTCAACACACGCACACTTCACTCTAAGCTATGGCTATGGCAGCGTTGGCTGCCTCTACCCTATCGCTATGGCTACACCTCGTCACTCTCGCCCACTTCGACTTCGGGCCTACTGCAGACCTCCTCGCACAAGACGTTGAGGCGGCGCTTCCGCATGGCTTCCGCAGGAATGAATGAATGGTTGTGCGCGGCCTCTTGATTTATACTTCCGTGACTCGTTGGTCTGCCCTGTTTCCCTGGCCCACGGTGTACACAGTCCCAGACGGAACTTGCTTGACTGGACCGAACTGACTGGACTGGGACTTCTGACTTTGCATGGTGGGCTTCAACCACTTGCCCACTTGCCTGGACCTACAGTGGGTTGACTTCCGAAAGGCCACTTCTAGAAACCTCTACTTGGCCTTTCGGTACGGTGGCAGCTATGACTCTGCCCTTTCAGGTAAGTGGCAGCTACGACTTTGACCCTTCGGAAAGTCTACAGCTACAACCTCTGGACTATCTAGACTCCTACCCGACAGGTCTACAGTTCGAATCCCCTATACCCGGTGTCGCACTTTTTCCAGTCAGGCCACTTCGGGCGACCGGAAAGCCAACAGGCTGTCACGCAGGATTTGGTATGTAATTGCAATAAATAAAATAAATTAAATTAATTAAATAATGCAAATCCCTTCCTGTTGTGTGCATACGGCTTCGAGCGAGACCCTTCAATTACGATCTTTGCCGGTCCCCGGTCTTAGGAATCTTTTATTTTGATTCGGAACAAAATTATGCAAATAATAATCATAAAATTATGGGGTGCTATGCATGCATCAATTATGTCAATCTGATTTTGAGAACTGTGACAAAACGTCCACAATGGCAATCATCAAGCAAGAATAATGCAGAAAATAAGACTGACTGACTCGAGCAAAGATAGGGGCAATTGAATGAGGGAAGCATGGGAACTCATAATAATCTCAGAAAGTACATGTAAGCGGGCATGGTCAGCACCCCTCAAGAGCCCTCACTCATCCCTCTGGTCAGTCTTTCTCAATCTCTTTTCACTGGTTTTCTCTGGTGTAGAGACCCACGCCCACGTACAATCTGAGACTGAGGCTTTGTGACAAATTGCCACTTGTAGCCAGCAAGCTTTGAACACGAGCATCCGAGGCACATAACACGGTAGTTAACCATAGAGCAAAACTCCTCCCATAAGGTAGGTAGCCCGTCCACTAAAAAGACCCCTCGTCTGAGGTAAGGATACTCAGTGGGCTCAGTCAACGCCTCAATGTCGATCACCGCTGGAGAGATGTACCTCTTTGCCAATCCGATCACATCCAGCCAACTCGTGCCATCTATGAGAAGAAAAGGGACTGGAGGCCTAGGATAATCTGTATAAAGCATTGGCCCGAAGCTGCGGATCAGCGTAGTGCCACTCTCATCGAGCTCCCTCTCTCTCCGCTCAAGRTATTCAGYGGCTGAGATCCAGACCGGATCAAAGTGCTCATGAGTCTCCTTGCCCTTCTTCACGTAAGGTCTCAGATCGTGGATAGTGCTATCAGCAAAACTGGTCTGGACAATGAAGATTGACAGATCTCCCAGTATGAAACCAATGGCACTAACATACTGGTAATCGAATGCCTCTTTGCATGAAATCCGGTTGAGGTTGGCCAGCACTGACTCACTGATCGGGGCAGACTGAACTGTGCTCATGAGTACTCTTGCCTGTACAAACTGACCAGATGATCCTAGAGAACTCACTTCCAAACCGATTGCAGGAAACCGATTGTTGAAAACTGATTGCTAGAAACTAGTCACTAGTAACTGACTACTGATGATTGATTGCTGATTGATGATTGCTGATTGATGATTGCTGATTGCCCGGGTAATTGAGCTGTACTTGTTTAAAGACAAAACGCTCGCTAATGGCTGCTAACAGTTCTCCTTGCCTCCTCAATAGTGCCCACAGAAGATATGGTGGCACATAGCCTGCCATTCTTATCATGCAGGTAGTATGTGTACTCGATTCGAGTGTGATCTCTTACCTGCACCAAGGCTTGCTTCATCATCATGATTGTCTGCTGATTATACTCTTCCACCGCGCTCTCCCTCCAATCCTCGGACACGCCCTGACGCAGTGAGCACTCTACCTTTATAATGTCTCTATCACCCATTTCTCCCTTGAATTTTCGCAGTTTAGTCACCGGTCAGCTACTGCTGCTGAGACTGCCACCCTAAAATGCAGTCCCTAACTACTTGACTGATTGTCGTTTTACTGATTGCTGTTAAGATTGCCATCCTCTGATTGCTGCCCCTATTTTGCTGATCACGGACAGGATGCTGCTGAGATTTATAGACCAAACGCTGACTAGATGTTGATCTGTTTGTTGAACTGACTGCTGACTTGCATGTTGGGCTTGCTGGTATGGTTTCCGGTCTGATTATTCTTCCGGCTGCTTGCTGACCTGATGTCGAGTGATTCTCTGATTAGTTACAAGTCGAGGGCTGAACGACAAATAACTCACTGATCTGAAAGAGGCACTGGACGGTTGCTGATTACGAAAACAAACAAGATGCTGATCCGAAAGTTTAGTAGCAACTAGCTAGGAGAGTAACACTGCTGCCTCAAAAATTGGTTGCTTATTGCTCGGGCGGCTGGCTGCTTACTATCCGAGAAAATAGATTAATTGCTGACAAACGACTGTCACCGCAAGGATTGACCGTTCACTGATTAAACCCAGACTGAGCGGTGACCGAGTTCTTGATTAAACGATACTTTGAGCACCGTTCAAAGTACTTGTTTTAAGTGTTGATCCATTTACTGCCTCGAGAACCTGCTCTGAGTACAGTCTTAGGTGCAGTTTAGAGTACAGTCTCGGGCACTGCCCCAGGTACTGCCCTGAGAGCGGCTCTGAATGCCACTCGGAGCTCAATTCTGGGTACTGAATACCGTTCTCGAAACTCACTGAATGCCGCCCGATAAGCTGGACACGGTCTGATACACTGAACCGTGAGTCCTCATGTCTTCGTACCACAGAGAAAGCTACGAATAGTTACTGTTTAGGTGCTAGTAGGGCTCTAGAAATGGTAGCTTGGATACTACTAGCTCAAAAGAATTTTTGCCCTGGCTTGTTCCACCTTTTCCAGCTAAGAACCGATACTGTGCATTTCGCCATTGAGTCCACAGAAATAGATCACGTACTCTATGTACACTTCACCTTTCACCATCTGAACTGCATACTCACGCTGAACTTTTCTATGTAGTTCCATGTCTTTGTATGCTTCTTCTTCCCATCCCTCGCTCTTTTCCCTGATTAGTGTGCTCTTTACTACTAAGATCTCATCGTCCTTCATGTTCCCCCCCTTCTTCTACATTCAGATCATTCAGCAGTATGCCCCGATCGTCACCTTTAAGCATGAGGTAGTCTGGATGCCAACTGGACGATGTTTGATCGCTGTCTGGTTATTGTTTACTCTCAGTTTGGACTGCTGTCTTTGATTGCTGTTTCCAGTTGTTACTTACGAGCGCTGCTTCCACGAAGCCAGGTCTAAATGCAGAATCTGAGTAGTGATCCGAGTGTTATTCTGAGTACTGTTCTCAATCCAGTTTCTGACTATCTGAATTCAATTCCAGTCCTTCGGGTTTGAGTTCAGTAATCTGAATCAGAGTTCAGGACAGGTAATCTGAGTCCGAGTTCAATTTCTTTGTCAGAAACCTTCTCTGAGCACTGATTACTGTTGAGCACCGTCTAAACGTTTTTCATAAATTATTTGAGTTTCGCAAAAGTAACTCTCCAGTCTTGCATGAGTAAAGTCTGAGTTTCGCTTGAGTGATGCTTGAGTATTGCTAGTGTAATGTCTGAGTTTCGCTTTAGCGTATGTTTGCTTGAGTTTACCGAGTCTGTTTCGTCAGTCCTTCAGATTTACGCTTGAGTCTGAGGGGTCAATAAAGTCCAGTTTGTGTTTGGGCCGCCTGAAACCAAATCGAGGTTGTTTGGGGTTAATTATCCGGGCCTGAATTGCCTGATAATCCAAGCGCAGCTAAATGCTGGCTTTGCCTGATACCACCCACTCTTGCTGGCTCCTCTCAACTTTCGGCAGAGTAACACACAAAGGTCAATTCTTGACCTCCACAGTTAACAGGGCCAGACAAGGGTAAGCACTACTAGGGTGACACGCACACCCCCAGTGCTATGACCAAGTCTCAAGTACGGCTCAAACGAAATAGGCGCGACACATGACGAGGGTTTGCTACAAGCAGCCTGTCCCAGACTACCACACGGGTCCTGAAAGGCGGGATTAGTAACAACTCAAAATGAGAAGAGTAGTCATTAGTCACCATTCACAAAGAATTTGGCCAGTAGGTATACAATTTCCCTCAAGATGCGTTGCTTTTTGCCCATCAAAGAACAATCTCAAATCACGACCTCTACTACTCACCAAAGGTTCACTTAAGGCGCGACCGAATATGAGCAGGCAGGCTACTCTTCTGAGCTGGTTTTGGCTGGAGTTTTCGCTCGGACGGGATTATAAACCTGATAACAGTAAGGGAATAAATAAATAAATAAATAAATAAATAAATGAGAGTAAGGTCTCTTTTAGCGTGTTAGATTGATCATACAGCTACCAACTGACCACCTACCCTCAGTCAATGATTTGCACTCATAGTATTAACAAGCTTACATATCCGATCAGATTCAACATGCTGACTCACACACTTATAGTGACAACGATTCCCCATATCCTCTGCTCTAATCCAAAGCAGTTTTCAGTTGACCACTGGATCAACTGAAGAATCACAATCAGTGAGAAAGACGGAATTGACTGTTTGCTCAATCCGACCCGTTTCAAGAAGATATCACAGGACTAAAGGGGCAAATCTCTGAGCTACTGATCTCTCCGTCGTTCTCAGCGTTTTCAGTTTCCTGGGTAGGTAGGACAACACCGATGGTCGGAACATTTCTCCAAAGCTCATCTAGACTCATTTTGAAGGGGCAGGGATGAGACGAGAAAATACAGAACGTGCCCAGCGAGCCAAACAGACCCGCGTACCTACCTGCGCTCACCAAGCTTACAGGGCCTTCAACCATGCCTTCTCCTATTCACACGAGAGCGCGTTATGATCACGTTTTCATGCACTCGATCCTTTCCATGCCACAGGTGAACCCTTACAACTACTGGCAAGCCTTTGACCATACGAGTGCACGTAGTCCCAGACGGTCACGTGCTCGCGTAGTCACACGAAGTAGCCGCACAGAGTGGTCACGCCTTGATAACGCAGGACAGTCACACTAAGTAATCACGTCTCGCAGTCACCCTATGTGAACACGCTGCATAGTCATACAGCGTAGTCACGTAGCGGAATCACGAGGAGTGGTCACACAGTGAGGTCACACGAAGTCGTTACACGAAGTCATTACACGAAGTGATCAACACTATGCAATAACACACAGATGAAAGGAAGAGGGAAAAGAAAATTGATTTCCCTTATTGCATTTGTAATCTCCGTTCCTGTTGAGTTTATGCGCATAAACACAGTGGCAGCACGTCTCTTTGACCTTGCTATGAGAGCAACTAAGTCACACAATACAAATAACGTTCCCAAATAAACTGCGCCTGAAATGTGTCAAACTCCGTGAATATCCAACTCCTGACTCACTACATCTCAAACCATCCTACCGCAAGTTCATTGCAAGCATCATTACGAATTAAGGCTTAACTGCTTATTTAAACAGTCTACTGAGGAACTTAATTTTCTTTTGTCACTAATGCGACATGATCTGTCAATAACAACCAATCGTACCGTGTACTCGAACTAAGAGGAGGACTGAAGCTAGTGAGAGCAAAAGGAATCATTTCTCGTAAAAGCCAGCATCTTATCTGAAGGCTCGACCATGACAGTCACATCAGAAGGCGTGTCAACGACGCTTGATTGCTGTCTCCTTTGCCTCCTAGAAACCACTTGAGGGTGATAGAAAACAGGTGATCATCAGTGCGAACGCGCCAACCAGTAAGCGAAACCTCTCTCACATGCCTTTATAACTCAGGCATCTTTTCTGGTGAAGAAACCCCAATGTTCATCTCATTGAGCATTTAGCTCGGTCATGGGCTGACATTTGCTTGGTCCCTTTGGCGCGAAGATGAACTTATGCGCGTTGACCTTCTTGACTTATCCTACTCGTTTTGTCACCTGCACTTTCGAGCCGTCGCTCAAGCCTCTTTCTTGTCAGTCTGCACACGACTCCCTCCTCAAGACCATCACATAGACGCCAATCATAGTAGATGAGTCGAGTCTCCCCCTGCTCACGCAAGCACCAACTCGGCTTCTCACTGGCCACACACCAATTACAGGGCGGTTGTAGCCCATGCCTTAGTGAAAAGCTACCGACCCGTATTCGTGACTGGGGGTAACTTCGTTCAACACATGACAAGCGGATAGAGTAGCAACCTGCAAACCAACTTCCCTTACTAGACTCTTCTCACATGGTTCAGGCAGGATCCCCCTTCACTCTTATGCTTTCGTCCTCGCGGCAGATGTAGCCACATCACTTGAGCGTGCAGGCCACGATTGACACACAAGTGCCGACACTTTACGCAGGCATGCAAAAAGCAGTTGACACCCGCCGCACTCTGCAAGCTCACGTCCTGCTTCACTCCTTACACGGCTGTCCAGTTGACGTCACTCACACCTCGCAAAACTCCCTCTCTCTCTCTCTCCGTTGACCACCCTCTTGCCCTTCCTAGGCCGCGCCACGTGTCAGACGAGTACCTGAGCGTACCGCCCCCTCGCGTGTGTGTTCTCTCAGAGATGTCCTTTCCCCTTGTTTGGTTTCTTGCCCACTCCACGGCCTCTGGGAGTGAGTTGTCCAGAGCTGGCCTTAGGCCCTTTTTCCACCGGCTCCTCAGTTCGGTGGTGCGGTCGGATGTCCTCGGGTCTGTTCCAGGACCTGAGGTCCGTCTCTCGGTCCGCCTCGCTCATTTCATTCTCCCCGCCCGAGTCTCTCTCGTTGTGCTGCTCCTCCCTTGTCTCGGTCCCGGTTGATGACTCAGTCTCCTGGTAGATGACAGTCACTCTCAGGCCCACAGTCACCCCGTCTCTCCTGCACCTCCGCTCCGCCCTGTCGCGCGCTTCAGAAATGGCAGCCTGCAGCCTCTGGTCAGCTCGCATCTCCTCCTCTCTCCCCCCTTCAATGCAGACCTTCAGTCGAACTACTTTTCCCCCATCATAGTTCAGGGCCGTCGTAATCAGGGGGCCTTCCCCTGAGACTGGGACCCAGCCGTGTGCCGCCAACAGCCAGGCCTATAGCCGTGTAGTGCCATTGCCACTCAGAATAGCCTGCCCGTTTGATAGAAAGCACAACACTAGATCGTCGACTTCCTATAGCAGACCACCCCCCACAGGAACTCGCATTACAGACTATACCGCCAGGCGACTGGCCGCGGACGATATCTCAACTCCCTCTTCCTTTTATAGGGCTTTTCTCTGCGTTCTGAACGAGGAACTTTCATTAGTCATTTTCAGACTCTACCGTTTTTCAAGAATTTTAAAACAATGGATTAATAATTAACTTTCAAAAACTAATACTCAACCCAGAACCCAACGGTCGATCACGCATTAAGTTCTCACTCGTCAATCCCAGACCCCAGTAATAGGACTGCAGGTTTTGCGCCGTGGTCCCATAACGGAGTACTAGAAGTCACTTCTCCGTTTTTAAATAGCAGCGCAGGCCCATCTTCATCGGGTACCCATGTCCGATGGCAAGGAGGGGGCTTATGACCCTCCACAGGGGGGTGATAGGCCTCCTACCGATGTGGCCGCGGGTCACCCTTCTTTTGGGGTCTCATCGCACGGAGCCAGATCGGGGCTCACCCGCGGATAGTACATGCAAGGTCGGCCTACTTAGGCTACAGACTGTTGGCTTCGAAATTTGGACCGTTGGCTTCCCGCGAAAGGATAAGCCAACAGGTTGAAAACCAAATTTAGAAAGCTAAATAGTAATAAAGTAGTAATAAGAATACCAGTAATAATAATAATAATATTAATCGCTGAAAAGTAAAGGGTGACTTCCCATAATTTCTCCGCGCAGCACCCTTGCCTGAACAGCGATCCACGTTCACGCACAAATCTTGCACCCGACTTTCAATCTTTCTCGTTCCTTTTCTTTCTTTCACCATGTTCCTCACTGTATCTGCCTCTTTTCCTGGCCACCGGAGTCCGCAGGGTTCGGACAAACAGGTTCGGTACAGGCAATTTTTACGCGGGGTCAATGAGACCTAGACCATGAGACGACAATTGTAGTCCGAGACCTGAATCGGCAGCCTTCCCTATGAAACGACAGAACTATCAGGTGGAAAACGGCAATTCATAATTCTGGAAAAGAAATCATGGCATCGCAGCAACCCGAGGCCACTGGATTTTCCCCATACAAAAGTGGGTTTAAAATCTTGGCGTTTTATTTTTTCTTTTCTTCTTTTCTTTTCCAGCAACGACTCTCTGTCTCATGCATCCTACCCATAACTTAGTGGAGGGTGCTCGGCGCGCAGTTGAAAAGACCGAGCCAGCCCTTTCACCTCCGCGTCCCAGGGCGAACCCGGCGGCTCCCACGGCCACAGGCCGGTTGTGCTCTGCTGTACAGCAGGGCGCCGAGTCTGCGTGGACCAATGGAAGTCCTGTGGCGCACCCCTTTTGCTGAGGGCTACGCCACCGGGCCTGTCCACGCCGAGAGACAATCCAGGTACCAGAGCAGGAAACTGGTACTATGCAAAGATTCGGTTCACAGGAGGGCCGGGACACCGTGCCCTCTGACAGCGGTAACCTACGAGATCCTACCTACCACCAGCGATCCTACAGGTCGCAGGTCCAACTCTACGGGTTGACACAGGTACTGTGCATAGGTAAGGTGGGGATCTAGGGATCGAGCCCTGGGCTCTGCATCAGCTGCTGCGAACTGGTGAATACTGTTTCACTTAGGGCTGGCCTGCCCTTCAGCACCTATCTAACAGCGCAGCAAGCCGAACACAGGACAAGCAGCAAAGCATGCGTGCTCTACTCCCGGTGGGTTGGCATGGTGACCATGGCCCAGTGCTTCGTCCAGGGCCCTTCAGAAAGCTCCGCCCATCTTCTCCCAGATGCTCCACGTGAACATTGCCGACTCTCAAGGTTGAGCGCACTCGACACCTCACGGTAAGAAGTGTCGAAGGAACACACAACCTCACGGTAAGAAGTGTCGAAGAGGGTAGATAAGGTTAAGAGCAACGTACCTCAAATAGCTGCCCCCAACCACAACCAGCATTACACGCCGTACCACCTCAGCACCAATTACACATTAGATAGTTCTCATCGCACTGTCCAACACCCACATTACACACCGTAGCCTTCCTGGCGATCCCCTCACCTCCTGGGTCGCCACTATTCGTCTCCGACCTCCTCACTACGCACCACTTACGGCCAAACTCACCAAACAGATGGCGATCCCCTCACCTCCTGGCATGTATGTACCGCATTAGCATCACGAGATTCACCAAATAAAAAGACACCAAGAGCTCATAATTGACAATGCTGAAATAGTCCCATCCTCATCATCTACGAAGAACCAATGTTGATATCCTATCTGGCGCTCGGCGCCCAGACTACATATCTAGCCTAGACTACAATTGCGAAGATGACGTCAACAGCTTTCCCGAAGTACGAGCATACAGCGACCAGTGTCGCACGCTTCCGGCACCAGGTATGTCTCTCGCCTCGCTCACAACCTCGTTCCCCAACACACAGATGCCACTTGTAGTCAAGGACCACCCTGCGCCACACCCAGCTTACAGCAGCGCAGCTCGGCTATGGCTGCCTGCTCCTTCCTGCTCGCCCGTGAGCGCGTGAGTACCAGCGAGCTTCAGCGCAGCAGCGCTTGTGCAGCATGCAGCCAGCACCCAAATGCCCAATGTGAGGCAGGCCCTTTGCTACATCGAAGTGGCCTGCCTGCTTTCAGTCCCAGGAAGCTTCCAGTAGGCCCCGGTAGCCTGAGGCCCAACACGTTAGAGGACAGGCCTTGGGCCTGANTTTCAGTCCCAGGAAGCTTCCAGTAGGCCCCGGTAGCCTGAGGCCCAACACGTTAGAGGACAGGCCTTGGGCCTGAGGTGGTTGTATGCACCCAACTGCCTTTGGCCTGTGTTTGGCCCAGTACCCGTATCCAGCCCAGGGCCTGCCTTCCATACATTCACACAGGCGGCCCAGGGCCTGGGTTCTCTCAACCAACTGGCGCTGCGCAACTGCCTGAATTTCCTTAGTTGCGCAGTGGTCAAAATAGGGCCCTGAGGGCCTCGTGGAGCCTGCCTTCACTTAGGGCGGCCGACTTGCTCCAAAAAGGGGCCGAATGGTGCTCATAGAGGCAGTGGCCTCGCAAATAGATATAATATGGTATGATATAATATAACGTGGGCTACCAACTAGGCTGCCTGGGCCAGGGAAGGTGCCTGCAAAAACAGGAAAAAAAAAGTCAAAAAAAATATGGGCGGCAAAACCGGGCCCACCCTGTAAAACTGGGAAGGCCAAAAGTCTTGTCTTTTTTTTTCTTTTCTGAGTGCAGGGGTTTGCTGCACTATCTGAGAGGAGCGCGGAACAGCGGGCAGAGGGGGAGGGGGGCTAAGAAGGTGGGTTGGATGTGGGGAGGGTGTTGGTGGGTGGGTTTGGGGGTTGCTGATGTGCTGCAGGTTTGGCAGGCGTGTCTATTAGAAGAAGAAGAGGGGTTGGAGATGGTGAGATGGGGGTTGGGGGGATTGGGGGTTAGTTATGGCAATTTAGGGGGTGGGTTGGATGGGGGGAGGGTTGGAGATGGTGAGATGGAGGTTGGGGGGATTGGTTAGTTATCCCTACACTTATAAAAACCGCTAATGTCAGAATTCTGAAATCCGGGCCGTCTTTCGACCTACCGGCCCGACGGCCCGGATTGCGCCCTGATCTTAGATCTTAAAGATCGCGCGACGATGCCGGCCGTTCGCGGTTGCACCTGCCCGACGGCCCAGATCGCCCCGCGATCTTAAAGTTTTAAGATCGCGGGCGAATCCGGGCCGTCGGCCCGTTTACGGCCCGGACTGCCGCGGTGCCTTGGGGAAATCGGTCCGAAAGGACCGTTGGCGGGCGGGCAGGAAAAGTACAGCCCTACGCGACGCGACCTACCTACTCGAAGCGACCTACCTACGCAACCTACGCTATGCTATGCGACGCGGCCTACCTATGCAACCTACGCTACGCGACCCACCTACGCGACGCGTCCTACCTACGCAACCTACGCTACCCGTCCTCTCTCTCTCTCTCTCTCTCTCTCTCTCTCTCTCTCGGACTGTGCTCTTTGGTGCTCGGTGCTCATCGTGGATCCGTACTTCTCTCTCTCTCTCTCTCTCTCTCTCTCTCTCTCTCTCTCTCTCTCTCGCGCGCGCGCGCGCTTGGGATTGTGCTCTTTGGTGCTCGGTGCTCATGGAACCGTGCTGATCGTGGAACCGTGCTTTGGTGCATGATCACATGCTGATTGTGGATCCGTGCTTTTCTTTGGTGCGTGATCACGCGCTCATCGTCGATCCGTGCTTTTGGTGCTCGGTGCTCATGGTGGATACGTGCTTTTCGTGCTCATCGTGGATCCGTGCTTTTCTTT
>BFEA01000009.1:1115730-1133681 GCA_003427395.1 Chara braunii | reverse complement strand
GACCCAATGGGGAGGGGAGGAGATGGCAATGTGGGGGAAGGAACCACGCATTGGGGAGGGGAGACTAGTGCAATCGGGTAGAGGGGGGTTACAGCAACGTGACGGGGAGATGAGGTGGATGCGGAGGCGGAGGAGGGGTGGACTCTCTCTCTCTCTCTACTTACCATCTCGTGTCCTCCAAGCTGGGATGGCCAGAGGCACAACCGTGGCAATGGCAGCGGCAGCTGGTCTTGGGGATGGCGGCAGTGGCCGGTCTCTCTCTCTTTCTCTCCTCTGTCCTTCTGGTCCCCTCCAAGCTGGCATGGGCAGCGACAATGGGTCGTGGCAATGGCAGCGGTGGCAGGTCTTGGAGACAATGAGATATCAAGGTGGGGGAAGGAGCAATGTGATGGGGATGGTAGACCAACGCTTTTTGTGGGGGAGGAGAAGGGAAGGTGGGAGGAGTGACCCAATGGGGAGGGGAGGAGATGGCAATGTGGGGGAAGGAACCACGCATTGGGGAGGGGAGACTAGTGCAATCGGGTAGAGGGGGGTTACAGCAACGTGACGGGGAGATGAGGTGGATGCGGAGGCGGAGGAGGGGTGGACTCTCTCTCTCTCTACTTACCATCTCGTGTCCTCCAAGCTGGGATGGCCAGAGGCACAACCGTGGCAATGGCAGCCGCAGCTGGTCTTGGGGATGGCGGCAGTGGCCGGTCTCTCTCTCTTTCTCTCCTCTGTCCTTCTGGTCCCCTCCAAGCTGGCATGGGCAGCGACAATGGGTCGTGGCAATGGCAGCGGTGGCAGGTCTTGGAGACGGCAGCGGTGGCGCGTCTCTCTCTTTCTCTAATATGTCTCATCCCCTACAAGGTGGCATGGGCAGCGGCAACGGGTCGTGGCATTGGCAGCGGCTGCGGTTCTTGGAGATGGGGCAGCAGTGGCGCGGTCTTGGGAGATGGCTGCGCGTCTCGTTGCAGTGCAGAAGCGGAATGCCTCGGGCGTGAAATAACATTCAAGATCGAATGCCCGCAAAGGCATTCGCACGGTCCAGTACGCGAATAAGGGGCCGGTTTGGCCCCAGTTTTTTTTTTTTTTTTTGGGGGGGGGGGGAATGCACTGTGGGCCACGTCAGGAGGGCTTGAACCCATTTGGGGCCTTGTGACCCCCCGGTATGAGATGTGCTTGGGGTGCCCGGTCGCCAACCGGGCAACCCAGCCAGCTGGGCTGCCTGGGAGCCACGCTGGGCGAGGTCCAACGGCTGGGACGGCCTGGCAACCAGCATAGCTTTTAGCTCCTTTACTGTGCTTCCTACACGCCAGGCTTGCCACGTTGATGTGGCTGAGTGCCATGAGGACAAAGGGAAAGTAAGGAGTGTGGGGTAAAGATGAGAGCAGAGGGAAGTTGTAAAGATGACCCCGGAGTCGGTCTGTCCTTGGCAATAGAGGGGACATGAATGGGAGGGAAAGGAGGCAGAGGAAGGGGAGAGGGAACGAAAAGAAGGAAACATGGAAGGAAGACTAAGGGAAAGTGACGAGTGTGGGGTAAAGATGAGAGCAGAGGGAACTCAGGGAAGTATAAAAGAAGACCCAGGAGTCAGTCTGTCCTTGACAACAGAGAGGAGTTGGATAGCAGGGATGATTGCACAACAGTTGCCTCAACGGATGGTGTTAAGAATGCCCACGAAACACTCCTGACAAATGGCATGTTGGTTGCAGCCCAACAGGAAGGAAGAACAGGCATCACAGAAGACCATATTATATTCCCTGCTGCAGACTGCGGATGGTCCACACTGTCAGTAAAGGAGGGGCGGTCTTCTGCACGCAGTGATGCAGAAACCCTGGCATTGTAGTGATTGTGTGAGAGACAACGGTGCTTGGGGCCGAGTTTATCAGTACCTGTAGCTGTGCAGAGGAGAAAGCTGAAGAGTGTCGACACATTGTTCTGCTGTGGCTCAGGGGCACACAATAATCCTCGATATAAAATAGTATGCTGGCGGTTTGGTGAAGCAAGAAAACATCATCATTGCCGAGAAAATTGCCAACATCGTTCATGTAATGGATAATGGTGCTGTTGTCCCAAAGCTCCCAGTGTCAGAGGCATAAACCTGCCCGTCCGTGTAGACTGCAGGCAGGATGTGGGGTAGAGGATAAAACTACCAGGTCGAGCATGGCGCAGTTCACATTGGTGGATGTGGGACCTCAATTTCAAAGCCTCCCCCTCTGGTAGGCAGGGAAGGTTCAGATCAAGCTGACGGGCAATTGCAAGAAAGTCTGATGCCATATAAGACGGGTGAACGGGCGGCGGAGACTGTGCAGACAAGCATTAGTAGCAGTCACGGTGATTGGGAAGGATCTCAACGGAACTAGACGAACAGGGTTCACAGAGATGTTCCTCCTTGTTGTGAGCTGGAGTGCTGGACACTTGCCAACATTTTGTAGATTACCCGAAGGATGTTCCAAGCCTTGAATGTTCTGGAATGTGTCTTGGTCGGTCATTTGCAGATCGCCCATGTGGTCTATGCCTTGTGGGATAACTTGATCAATTAAGCGAAATGATGTTCCAATCTAGGGACATCCGGGGCTCCATTCTGAGTGGGGAGTGGACCCGGAGTGGGGACCGTATCCTGCTCTGCATGCGACTTTTTAATCTCCTATGCTTTCGGGCATGAAACATGGTCTCTTGACTGCCTGCAAGAAGTTTGGACTGTGTGCCGGGGACACAGGAGTGGATATTCCCGTTTGGAGCAAGAGAACAGCAACAACCTGTGGATCAGGCAGATAGAGAATAGGGGTAGACAAAGAAATAGGCTGCTGATTTTCGGATAAGCAGCTAAAGGGGCCAGGCCATCATCCATACACTATCAGAGAAGTTGTGGCATGGCAAACTGGAGATGAACATGTCACCAACAAGGAAGGTATGGCAATGGGAACGGAAGAGTCTGTTCGTAAGTGAGACTGCAGAGGAGATGGAAGGGGCAAGGAGGAATGAGGTCTGGGGCTGAGCACGGAAATAGAGGATAGGGGGTTTGATTGTGCAAGGGTTCGAAATAAATGATGGGAGCGTCGGGGAGATGGTGTTCTCTGCAATGGAACTGCTGCAGAGGAAGCTGTTGCAGTGGAAACTGCAGGTCTATCACTAGCAGTTGAGCACCTAGGGGCAAGAGGGGAGCTTTATGGGGCCAAGGAATAAATGGATGATGCAGGGGCCATCACAGCATGCGTCAGAACCACTGAGGGAGAAACGTCACATGAATAGGATAGCGGCACTGGTGAGAGCGCATGTAGTATGTCCTGCCCTGAGCAAGTGTCTATGCAGGATGGCCACGAGAAAGCATGCAGCAAGTAAGTGTTGTTGCAGTAGTTTGGAAGTCCCGCCAATTGTTACAGGTTTGTCCAAATCTGGTCCATTGACCAGTGAATAATAACCTGCCTGTGCTGTGAAGATTGGGTCTCTTGTCATGGCCGGTGGTTTTGAGAGGGACCTAGTGAAACCAAATCCTGCGTGGTCATGAAGCTGTATATACTCAAATGATGTGTTTAAATCCTGAATGGTACACGCATATAGCTGTTTTTAAGCAGCTATAAACAGCTCACGACTTCAAATCCTGATGACAGGCATAGCATTGTGCTGGCTGTCACCCCCTCTGCACGTCTGTGTACTCCTTTTCTGACTGTTGTCTACTTGTTTCATACAAAAAGAAATAAACTGGTGGATGATCGCGGACTAGCAGCAGCTTGATTCTGAGGCTGGTGTATGCGGCATCTGGCGTGGTGATGCTGTGGAAATGTGAATGTCTGGGAAGAATTAACGAAAGGCAGTTCCTCAAGAGCATGAAGGATGGTTGGTCGCAGCATGTACTGAAGGAAATGGTTTGTTGTGCGCATTTGTTGTCCTCACAGTCATTTTCATACTCCTGTAATTACCTTCGTTTCAAGAGTGAACTATAGGTTGGTCATGTTTTAGCATGAGGTGCTGCTAGCTTTTTAGCTCTGTGTTTCTAGTATCTTCAAAAGCCATTGCTAGCAGCAGTCCCTGCATTACCGTAGCTTGCAAGGAGGCGCAAGTTAGGCTGGAAATCCTGACCCATCTTTTGTCTTCACCTAGAGGATTTAGAGAGCTGGCAGCTAGAATTAAATGGCAATGGATAATGACCTGCCCTCAAACTAGGCAATTGGTGGGACAGAGAGCCGACACGGTAATGAGAAGGTGCTGTGGGTGACATTCTTGCAGGGGATCTGACACTGTGGCAATAATAAATGCGCATACAAGTGAAAGTGTCAGGATGAAGATGGACAATTGACGAGTGGTTTTGCCTTGCACTAACAATACCTACAAGTCCTATGTATCATCAAAACCCGAAAACGCTGAAGCCCTGCTTATTGTGTTGGTTGCACTCGAAAACCCTTCCCCTCTCCCCTGCATCCCCCTGTGGCACAAAAGATGGGCAAGCAGGATGAAGAGGGAGGTGGTTGTTCTTTCCTCCTCAAAACCACAGTACTCTGGAACTTCCTCAGGACTCGGTCTGTGTGTCCCCATTTCGTCACATGAGACAGAGCTAGATTTACGACCTTGCTCTGTGGTACACCTTTACATGGATGGTGGTGTGAGATAAGTGCGAAGCTGATGCAGGGTGTACCAGGTCGTTGGAGGGGAATATTATGGTCATGTGGGTGACCTGCTGAATTTTGTTTTTGTGTTCCAAGCAAATGGTCACTTTTCTGAACCACGCTTTTAAGCAAGTGTCCCCGTGCTTTACAAAGAACCGAGGTCAGGTCAGCACGTATAAGGTCCAAGGGTTGTAGCTTTTGGCCAAGTCACAGCTCTAGGGTCGAAAGTCGATCCCATAGCCTATGTAGAGACACCAGAAATTCTAGGTCGGCAGGGCTGGGGTTGAGGGTCAAAATATGGCCTTCAGAAGCAAGAGCAGGTCCCATGAAAGCCAACAGTCAGGCCCAACCTTGGTACAAAAGTGAAAGAGTCGAACTGTTCTTGGGAGTCAACCACAGCTACAGATCACAAACACATCCTTAGTCTTGGTACAGTTTCTGTAAGTTCCCAAGCCCCACTGGGTCCAGGTACACACTGGCTGCAAGCAAATCTTGGCCGGATAGGTTGGGAAATCAAAGCCCTTCGAAGAGGCAACTGAGTCAGGCCAGGCCTGGTCAATGCTACGTAACATTTGGCCCTCCCCAGCTCGATCATCCATTCTGCCTTGCCTTGATGCTGGAGCGCGAGTTTTGGAGCACTAGCACCTATGGTAGGATAGATGGTGCTCTGCGCCCCAGCTTGGCGATAGCGTGAGAGATTGAGGTTTGAGGGACAGACGTATCATGTGCTGTGAGAGAGAGTGGGCAGAGGGTGAGAGAGGTTTACCTGGTCTTACCTGGTGGTGGTCGGGGAGAGAGTACCCTGCTTCCAAAGCCTGGCATTGCTAGTTCCTGGGTTATTCATCATTGTGCTGGTTGTTTCTCCGTTGGGGAGCAAATTTGTTAACTGGCGGAGTGCTTGGGAGGAATGTATCGGCTTCAAGAGGTTGTTGACCGAGATGTGGCGAGAGGAGGTGGAAGAAGCCAGGAGGAAAAAGGGGAAGGTGAGAACAAGGGATTGTATTCATTGGTAAATACTATATATTGTCCTCCTCTTGTTCTTCTCTCCCTCTGCCTACATTCTTGTCTACTTGCTATCTTTGGGTGGTTGTCAATCATTGAGCATTGTGAAGTTCATGCATGTTGTTGATGTTGTGAGTTTATCAGTATTGGGTTCATTACAGCTGGGCCGCTTGTCAAGCGTGCCATCCTAATGTGATTCACACATGACGTGCTTGCTTCCTTGTTAACTTTTGGTGGCAGGCACCTCCAGAATAATAAGCTTACAGGCACAATTCCTCGGGAGCTTGGCAGGTTAAAGCATCTTGTGTCATTGTGAGTTTCTCTTTCCCCGTACTTGAATGATGCTGGAATTCCTTGCCATAACATAGCGAGTTGAACTGCTTCAGACTCTGAGCGACTTGCAATGCTTTAGTGTCAAAGGTGGAGGATGATGTGCAAGGAAAATGAGCAAACACTGAAAACCAATGTCAATGAGAGCTGACTCTCGCCACCACCAACATGAGTGTCCAGGCCCTATCTCCTACGTGGCGCTTGGCGCCCAACCCACTCCATACACAGCTATAGTCTGCCTACTAATTGACGATGCAACTTTTGACGTCAGCAGCCCATGAGTACTTGAAGATGTCGCCCGTAGCAGACCATCACAAATACCAGGTATGTGCCCTCACATCATCATCATCATCAGCCTTCTCTCTCTACCTTGTCTTACACCCACGTCTTCCCCCTGTACACCCGAAGACTACCCGCTGCGCCTCACTGTAGTCCAAGCCCAACCAGCTATGGAGGCTGGGCTATGGCGCTGCCCTCAGCAACTCCCTGCTCTCTGCATGATTAAACGCGCTAGCACCTCGCCTCTCAGCGCCAGCAGCAGCCCACGAGCATCTGCTCCAGCAGCGCTGCCGCTAGCCCACGAGCATCTGCTCCAGTAGGCCCCAGGATGCTGCGCTTGTGTTGCAGCTACTGGGCCTCGTTCGGTTGGGCCTCACAACTGTCACTGTATGAGGCTGCGATTCTCGCCCAGGGCCTGCATTCTTCGAAAAGGCCCAGAAGGCCGTGGAATGTCCTTGTTGCTCGGCCTGTATTTCCCTTAACCAACTGGCGCGTCGCAACTGTCTGGACCCCCAAATACGAAATTGTCAGTGGAGGGCCTCTCATGATTTGTTAGGCCCGCTTTCACTTAGGGCGGGCACGCATGCAACAGGGGGCCCTTAGGCCTGCCGAGGACCCAGATCCTCACATTCCCTCCTGCTGTACTTCGATAGTCCTCTGAGAAGTCTTCTATTCTGCAGACATCTTCCCTTTGAGATCTCTTTCGTAGCCTGCAATGACTTAGGTGCAGTTCTCATGAGTTCTTTTCTGGTGAACCACCGATCATGGCTGGGATCCAGATGATGTCTGAATCTGACCCGATATTGCATTTTGGCTTAGGAGGGCGGCCTCTGCCCGGTGGTTGAGGAACAGGCATCACACGATGCTCCACGATCTGGTCGATGTCCACTTGACCATCCATGGTTGGGGGCAGCATTGACCGTCTGGAAGGGAACTGTGCAGACTTTGCGAAAGGTGCTAGCTTCAAGGCATGGAAAACAGGGTGTGTACGTAGATGAGGGGGAACACGAATTACGTAGGAAGGTCCATCCTCTTGATCGCCCACTATGTCTAGGACTTCCCATGGACCGAAATATTGTGGCATCAGTTTCCTGTAGATACCTACTTCCTGTCCCAGTTCAGATGACTTCACCCAGACTCTGTCCCCTACCTGAAAGTTAGAAGGCCGTTTGTGCTTGTTCTCGGATGCAATCATGGCATCCTGAGACATTCTAATATTTTCTACGGCCTGCTGCAGCATCTGTTCATATTTAACGGCGAACTCTATGCTACCAGGTGCTGCAGTTGCTTGATTTTCATGCAATAGGTAGTGGAGGGTGGATCTGGGCTTCCAACCAAGATGCAATTGGTTGGGAGTCCTGCCAGTAGTGTTGTGCACAGCGTTGTTGTACAGGCTGGCGCCGAGTGGTAGCTTCTCGTCTCAGTCGTCCTAACCTGGCTTGATGTAATGCCGAAGCATGTGCTGCACTACTCGGTTCATCTGCTCCGCCTGACCATTTGACTTAGGGTGGTTCCCTGATGTCATTTGCAGTCTGGTTCCCATCTGCTGGGCTGTGCTTCGCCACGGTTCACTTGTAAAACGTACATCCCTGTCACTAACAATAGACTTCGGGAAACCGAAGTCCCGTACCCAGTTATCCATAAATAGTCTGATGATGTAGTCAGTTTTAGCAGTCGCAGACATAGCGATAAGTCTTGCATACTTGGAAAAGCGGTCTACTATAACGAAGATGTGTCGTTTCCCAGACCTGCTAGTCACAAGGGTATCCATGAAGTCCCTGGACACACTGACCAGGACCTTCAGGAATCGGCAAGGGCTTAATGAGCCCAAGCGGATCTTGAAACCTAGGTTTGTCATGTTGACAGACTTGGCAGGTTTCGACAGACTTCTTGGCATCTCCCATCATAGAAGGCCACCAGCATTTCTGTACTAGGTTCGTTGAAGTTTTCCTATACCCGAAATGTCTAGTTGCATCATGGCATTCACCTAAAAATAAACTACGCAAAGACTCTCTAGTTGGAACACACAGTCTTTTATTTCCTGCCTTATCAAGAAACAACGATCCATTGACCATCACAAACTCATCGGAGGTATCCTTAGCCTCCAGTTTGCGAATGATCTAAGACAAAATGAAATCTTCTTGATAGGCTTCCAGCAGTGATCGAGTAAGTTCATCAGGTATGCCAAACTCAGTCACTCGCCCAGATAGTCTGCACGACGAGATAATGCATCAGCCACTTTGTTGTACTCTCCCTTGATTGGATCAAGTTGGTAGTCATACATGTGTATCATTTGTATCCATCGCTTGAGTGTGTCAGAGAGCACAAATTGTGTCTTGATCCAGCGCAAGTTCTCATGGTCAGATCTCACGTAGAAGAATCTGCCTAGGAGAATAATGTCTCCAATGGACCAGCGCTCTATATAGGGCATAGAGCTCACGCTCATACGTGGACCTTGCTAGCTTTTGCGACGGCATCTTCTTAGTCATATACTCGATCGGTCTCAGCTTCTTCCCCTCCTTTTGCGCAAGGACCGGACCTATGCCATATTGGCTGGCGTCTGTGGTCACAATAAAGGGCTGTTCAGGATCCGGAAGTTTGAGGACTTCGTAGTGCATCAGCGCATACTTCATTGAAGGCCGCTTCACTCTTCAGTCCACTCCCAAGGGGTGCCGAGTCGAGTTAGATTTGTTAATGGGGAAGCTATAGTACTATAGTTCTTAACAAACGGACGATAGTAGCCCGTCATCCCCAAAAACGATCTGACCTCAGTAACAATCTTAGGCCTGGGCCAGTCTCGTATGCTGGCCACTTCCGCATCGTCAGGCCTCAACCCTTCCACGGAGATTTCATGACCCAAGTACAAGATCTTGGTGCGACCGAACTTACGTTTCTCCAAATTGATCTTGTACTGGTGCTGTCTTAGGAGACCTAGCACTATTTCCAAGTGCTCAACGTGCTCCTCTATAGTCCTACTAAAGATAAGAATATCGTCGAGGTACACGACGATAAACTTGTCTACTATCGTCCGTTTGTTAAGAACTATAGTGCTATAGCTTCCCCATTAACAGATCTAACTCGACTCGACACCCCTTGGGAGTGGACTGAAGAGTGAAGCGGCCTTCAAGAAATTGAAGTATGCGCTGACGCACTACGAAGTCCTCAAACTTCCGGATCCTGAACAACCCTTTGTTGTGACCACATATGGCATATTGGCTGGTGTCTGTGGTCACAACAAAGGGCTGTTCAGGATCCGGAAGTTTGAGGACTTCGTAGTGCGTCAACGCATACTTCAATTTCTTGAAGGCCGCTTCACTCTTCAGTCCACTCCCAAGGGGTGTAGAGTCGAGTTAGATCTGTTAATGGGGAATCTATAGTACTATAATTCTTAACAAACGGACGAGAGTAGCCCGTCATCCCCAAAAATGATCTGGCCTCAGTAACAGTCTGAGGCCTGGGCCAGTCCCGTATGCTGGCCACTTTGGCATCATCCGACCTCAACCCTTCCGCGGAAATTTCATGACCCAAGTACAAGATCTTGGTGCGACCGAACTCATATTTCTCCAAATTGATCTTGTACTGGTGCTGTCTTAGGAGACCTAGCACTATTTTCAAGTGCTCAACGTGCTCCTCTGTAGTCCTACTAAAGATAAGAATATCGTCGAGGTACACGACGATAAACTTGTCTAAGGACCAGACCTATGCCATATTGGCTGGCGTCTGTGGTCACAACAAAGGGTTGTTCAAGATCCGGAAGTTTGAGGACTTCGTAGTGCGGCAGCGCATACTTCAATTTCTTGAAGGCCGCTTCACTCTTCAGTCCACTCCCAAGGGGTGTCGAGTCGAGTTAGATCTGTTAATGGGGAAGCTATAGTACTACAGTTCTTAACAAACGGACGATAGTAGCCCGTCATCCCCAAAAACGATCTGACCTCAGTAACAATCTGAGGCCTGGGTTAGTCCCGTATGCTGGCCACTTTGGCATCGTCCGGCCTCAACCCTTCCGCGGAGATTTCATGACCCAAGTACAAGATCTTGGTGCGACCGAACTCGCATTTCTCCAAATTGATCTTGTACTGGTGCTGTCTTAGGAGACATAGCACTATTTCCAAATGCTCAGCGTGCTCCTCTGTAGTCCTACTAAAGATAAGAATATGGTCGAGGTACACGACGATAAACTTGTCTAAGTGATCATGAAAGATCCTATTCATCGAGTGCTGGAATGTCATAGGGGCATTGCATAGGCCAAAGGGCATCACCACAAACTCGTACAGACCATACCTGGTTTGAAAAGTGGTTTGCTGGTCCTCAGGTCTAACCGCAATTTGATGGTATCCAGACTTTAGATCTATCTTAGTCAAGTACCGGCATTTCTGCACTCTATCCAATAGATCGTCGATGCGGGGTAGGGGCTCTGCGTTCTTTACTGTGATGGCCTTGAGGCCCCTATAGTCAATGCACATCCTTAAGGTACCCCCCTTCTTAGGGACAAATAAGACTGGCGCACCGTAAGGGGAGGTACTAGGCCGAATCCATCCGTTTTTTGTGAGCTCCTTGAGCTGGCAGCAGAGCTCATCCAAGTCCGCAGGAGACATCCTATAGATTCGTCCTCTAGGCAGCTTGCTACCGGGGACAACCTCTATCGCATGGACCACCTCCCTTTCTACCATGCCTGTGGGCTCCTAAAAAAGGTCGGAATATTGTGCGACGACTGATTCTATTTCTGGGGTGTTTTAATCGCCTCCCCTTTCTCAGAGACAAAGACTAGATACATGGCCTCCTCGTGATTCTGCTTGTAGTAATAGAAAGCGGAGTTACACATGCAGCCGTAGTTTTCCACTAGACTGCTAGCTTTATACTTTTGCAGTCTAACGGTCCTACCGTTTGGCAGCTTGTGTATCAACAACACCTTCGTATCCCAATCAAACTGAGGTTGAGCGACCTCGAGGTAGTACATGCCTAGTAACATATCGAAGGGCAGTTCGTCGCTAACGAGGAATGAGATTTTGTGTCTCACTTCCCCTCCTCCATAAGAGAAGGAACAGACTACGTCTTTAACTAACATTTGGTGCTTGTTGGCTAGCGTAGAAGCTACAGTACTGCTAAGCCGCTGCACTTGGTCCCCTAAGCACAGTCTATCCACACAAGCATGATTGATAAAATTTCGTATAGAGGCTATGTCTACGAAGGCGCCCGCTTTGCGGCCACCTACATCAACCTCTACCACAAAGTGTTCACCCTTTGGACCTCTACGGATCATCGCCCAAGAGTCTCTAGGGTCCTTCTCTAACCACTCAGTCTCTAACTCGTCTAGGGACTCAGACACCTGTTTCGAACAGAGCGTCGGTGGGTTTGAATGTGTCTGCGGGGCGATATTTGGGTCACTAGCCTTGGCCTACGCCTAAAGTGGGGAAGGCAACTTTACCACTTCAACACGACTAAGAGCGGCTAACACTCCTACTTGCCCGAGGTGTTTCCCTGCGAAGTGCTCGCAGAAGCACTGCTAGGGTTCGAAGATAAGCCCACCACCATTGGCGAGGCTACCTTCGTAGTGACCTTCTTACCTCGACACGTTCTAGACGTGTGGCCATAGTTGCCACAGTTCATGCACGTGCCCGTGGCAACTTGGTCCCTTCATACCTGCAAGTTTTACCCCTGCGAGTGTTCCTTGGTCGCCTTGACCCGTAGACTATTACCTTCTTCTCGGTCCCCCTAACCTTTTCTTTAATAGGGGCCACAACTCCCCCCATCCCTATCTATGATAAGTATTGGAGTTCTTGGATTTATTGTGTGGGCTGAAGATGGGCCCCTATCATGGCAACATGAGAGTTCAATCACTCCGTTATATGCTGGAAACGCCTTAGAGTTGGAAGGTCCAAATTCATTGGTCAATCAGCAGGCTCACCATAGTTTGATCGAAGAGGAGCCTCAGAGACTACAAGCGAAGCAACTTTTGCCGCCTCTTAGTGCTGAAGTCTCATTGGCCCCATCATACTCTGTCTCATACCCAAGGTCTGAGAAGTCGTCAAATTTTGTCGTTTGACCATCATGATCGACGAACATTAGCTAACCCTTCTTCTTCCAGTCTTGGGGAAGTTTCTTCCTCCTACCATCTCCCTGACTTTGATGCGCGGACCCAAGCTTTGCCTCTATATCTAGGCCACCCAAGCTTTGCCTCTATATCTAGGGCCTTCTTGTTGAAAGAAGCGAAGTTGTGTTGGTCAACGTAGGCCTCATCTACCAGCTTAGTCCTAACCTTTGAAAGCAGACATCTCAAGTAATCCGTGAGTACCTGCTAGTCATAGCGCACACCAGGTACCATGAGCAAGCATTCTACGGTATCTGTGATCTCACGAAAATTCTTGTACCTTTTGGCACAAAGATTGTTGATCACGCCGGTGGCCTTTTGAGCCCCTTGAGGGTCATGCCACCTATTTTACATAGACCGTACGAAGTTTTCCAAGGTTTGGGCTTGGCCCCAGGCATCGAAGTTCTGATCGTAGCCCTGTTGCTGCACTAAGCCATTTAACCAACGCGCTGCCGATCCATCTAAAAAGGAGGCAGCAACTATCACTTCCTGCTCTGGCCTGGTGAACTTGTGCCTCACATAGGTTGGCACAGTTCTCACCCAGGTATCCAAGTCCTCGTCCTTCTTCCTGTCGCTCGAGAAGGGCTTGGGACTCAACAAGGGTATCTTGGGCATCCACTGCATGGGCTGCATTGGCCCAGGAGATTGCTGCAGTGGCTGCATAGCCACTGAGACAGGTTGTTGTGCACTAACCTAAGCTTGCACTGACGATGGGACTGTAGAAATCACCGTCATAGATGGTACGGTTGAAGTTGTAAGGACCGGACCCCGGACTACTGGTTGTCCGCTTGAGGGAGTCATGCCATACATAGGCGAGAAGGTTTGCCCTGTCGGCGACGGCGTCATTGAAGGACCTGCAACCGAAGGGGGAACTATAGAGAACTGGGGCTGCCTCATGACTGGACGAGGCCCCTGAAGTGCAGCGAAAATTCGTTTCTGGCCTGCCACTAGTTCAACCAACAGTTCCTGCCGAACTACGTGCGTTTCTGCCACACAAAGTTGCGAGTTGCACAGCGACCGATCAACTGGATTTAATGTAGCATCATAGTTCTTCTAGTCCTCTTAGCTCCTGCAACCTAGTGCCTAATCTGACTTTTCTCAATCTAGCTCTTTTCCTTCTCTCTTCTACTTCTCTCAGTTGCCGCCGCAACTCATTATGAAGAGCTTCCGCTTGGAGGATCTCATAATCCTCAGGTGTGAGTGGCATCTGCTGGCTGACTTGTGAGCCAACAGATTGACTAACAGAACTCTGAGAGATACCTTGACTGACACCTGACGAAGAGGCCTGAGACAAGGCTTGTGACACTGAAGAGAAGGCAGCCATCACAACCTCAACCCGAACTCTAGCGTCCGCTAGTCTTGCTGCTGCAAGTGTCTGTTCAACATTGGTTGCCGCTGACCTAGCCCTCTCTAATATCGCCATTTCCCTGGCTTCCCTTCGCAGCCGCCTTTCCTCTCCCGGGCCTAACTCCAAGAAGGTAATCGGTTGATTGAGTGCAGTTCTACGAGTCATTCTAAGATGTTCCACTACCTTTCTCCTCCTCACTACCGCCTGCATCACTCATGAGCTACAATGTGTGTGATCTAAACTAGAGTCCACATTGAATCCTACCTCAGCATGACACACAACCGGGTATGAATAATCGACTAATTCCGGTCAATCTAGAGAGTAGTAGTCAAGCGGTAAAAAACAATCAATGTCAGGTCCTAGAGGTAAGTTCACTTCTATTTTTAGATTACTCTTACACAGAATGCAATGCAGCAAGGAAAGGAAGTAACCTATCTGCAACTGTCTGTCAATTGTTAACAAGTCCGTAACAACTAAATAATCAAAAATAAAAATAATCTACCTGTTGAGAATCTTGAGATGCATGCTGGATGGCAGTTTGTCTAATTAGTGCCACCGCGAACAGTTACCGAATCCGACCCTCCCCCTGTATCCCTCTTGAGTAGTCACTTTGTGTCAACGCCCTGAGCATCTGGTTGAGTAGCGTGTCTGAAGGTGTGCAATCCGGCCCACCCTTGTGGCCCAAGTCTACGCCGAAGCTGCCAGCCCCTGCACCTTATTTATCCTCGCATGCAACGAGCCTTACACCCGGTTTGATCTGGCTGATCAAGATGCAGTTTTAGGACAACCGCCACGGTCCTCAGGAATTTATTTAACACCGCAATCAGGACGACGATCACAACTAGAGTCAACACCGAGTCCCCGCCAGAAATATTTAAAGACGGTCTGGTAAGCGTCTGTCCAAAGGGCTGGCATGCCCTGCATGACCTCTATTGTGCAGCAGCAGAACCAAGGACTTGCGGCCAAGCATGCGTGTACTAGTCCCAGCGGGTTGGCATGGTGACCGTGACCAGAGTGCTTCGTCTAGGGCCCTTCAGAGGCATCACCCGTCTCCCACCAGCTTGCTGCCCAGGAAGAATGTCGACTCTCAAGGTTGAGCGCTCATGACACCTCACATTGAGAGGACTCTCAAGAACGAACTCACTTCGTCACGGTAAGAAGTCATGGAGAGGCTAGATAAGGAAGAGAGCAACGTACCTCATAATGCTGCCCCCAACCACAGATTTCTCACCAGCAACCTGATGTGCATTTATGATGACCGGTCTTTGCCTCGGCACAACCAACAACAGAATGTTGTTCCACCTCGGCTTAAATGCCACATCAGCGAGCTCTCATCATCGAGCGTACACCCCTAATGTCGCCACATAGCTTCCTGGCGCGCCCACACGACCCTGGGCCGCCTTACATTCAACGCCCAAGCCTTATCACTGCCCCACACTTCATGCGAAGCACCGAACTGTGATGACCCGTCCATACGTGGACTGAAACACACAACTGATTTCTGAGTTTTGCCCATAGACTTAATGCCCTGCTGAGTTTCCCGCTTGCTACTAAGTCTGTGTGTGCACGCTTGCTGGACTGCATGTCTGTCTGAGTGCTGGATGGCTTGAGTGTGTGTGCGACCAAGCCTGTCTGAGTGTTGGTTGGCTTGGGTGTGTGTGTGACCGTGCCTGTCTGAGTGCTGGTTGACATGAGTATGTGTGTGGCTGTTAGGGCACTTGCTCGTTCGTTGGGCCCTCAGGGCCAGTACTTACCTGTGGCCGTGACATTGAGGGGTTGCAGCGGGGAAAAACACTCAAGTAGCGGGTAGGCCGGTACCGCACCTGGAAGGGGTAGATGTGCAGGTACCGGAGGCCGAGCAGAAGAAGACAAAAGTGGCATTTTCAGAGGCCCAGTAGTTGTAGGTTAGGTCTAGGCGGATATCAGTCCAATCAGTCTGGGTCTAGGGCCTGTACGGGCAATATCAGAGTCTGCAATGATGTTTCCCTCCGAAAGGGAGGAGGTACCGGTTGCTTGGGAGGCCGAGTGGCCTGGAAGTCACCGCCCAAGAGGCAAAGCAGGCCACTATATCTTCTGGCCGGGTGGAGAGTCCGGCCTCTTTTTCGGTGTGCAAGTTTGGCGACACACTGGTGAAGCGCTGGCTGGAGCAGCGCTGCTGGGGAGGAAGGAGAAGGACATGAGGGAGGAATGAAACGGTTTTCACCTTTTAGCAGTAGCAGATGCAGTACCCAGGGTTCAATCCCTAGACCTCACCCTACCCATGTACAGTATCTGTGCAGACCCGAGAGTTGAACCTGTGACCTGTGTATTCGTAGTCAGTTGGTAGGTCTGGCATAGGTCCATAGGTAGCAAGGGTTCGGTCTGTAGATCTATACGGTAGAAGTCTTAGCGAGTTCCAGAAGTCTAGCTGTAGTCCTTCTAGAAGGTAGGCAAGTGGGCAAGTGGTCAAGTGGCGAGGGAAGTGGTGGACTAAACTGCAGTGCAATTGCAGTATGACGACGGTAGGATAGCAGTAAGTCCACAGTCAGTCAGCGGAAAGGTCCAGTCAGTCCCAGTCCGGTCCAGCAAGTACCACGGGGGACTGTGAGCACCATGGGCCGATGGCAAAGGGAAGACCAACGAGTTTCCGAAGTATAAAGCAAGAGGCAGCGCCCAGGCCTTCATTTATTCCTGCGTGAGCCATGCGGAAGTGCTGCCACAGCGACTTGTGCAAGGAGGTCTGCAGTGAGCCCAAAGGATGCAGTGGGCGAGTGTGGCATACTGCGTAGCCACACGGGCCCTGCAGGGCCCGTCCCGCACTTTCAGCCTAAAAGCCTAGAAAATAGGGCTTACAGGCCCTGGTCGTTTCAGCCTGAAACTGAAAACGAGGGCCTGCAGGCCCTATTCCGTTTTCAGCCTATTTCTGGGCCTTTCAGGCCCAGAGGCTTTTCAGCCTGAAACGGAGGGCCATTTTCAGGCCCTCATTGTTTCGACCAACCCTAAGACTCAGGCACAAAAACAGGGTTTTCGGAACAGGCTATCTTTAGCCTGTTCCCACGACTGCCTCAATCAGGAGCTGCAGCGGCAGCCCTGACTCCCTGCGGCATTGGCAAGAGCAGCCTCCTGGACTGCCTCGCCCTGCAGGCAGGAGGCAGGCCGAGTAGTACATAGGACTTTCCCATGCACTTCACGGTAGGTAATTGGACAGTAGGCACAAGTAGTCTTCAGGATTCGACCGCAGCACTCAGGAGGAGCGCTGCAGTAGTCTTCAGCGCTAGCAGTAGTCTTCAGCGCTGGGCGCCCATAGCTGTAGGTGTAGTCTTCAGCGCTGGGCGCTAGTAGGTGGTAGTAGTAGCATTGGAGGGAGATGGCTGGCRGAGGCCAGCGGTACTTACCTGTGGCGCCATAGCTCCAGCTCCATCTTCGAGGTACCTGCATCAAGGCGCCAACTTCACAGGTTAGTACTGGACACAGAGAGAGAGAGAGAGTTCTTCTTCTTCCTCTGCTAAGTCCACCATCTCTTCTCACCCTCTCACCACCTGACTTCTCAGACTACGACAGAGAGAGAAAGAGTTGTGACTTGAGACTTGACGACATTGGATCCAGACTCGACATTTGGGATTCAGACATTTTGACGAGGGACTATTTGGGCCTGTGCCGAAGACTTGGTGTTGACGACATTCCCATCTTCCCCTCCTCTTCGTCTAACCCCCTTCTTCTTCGTCTGTGTATGGTTGGGGCTGGCGCAGTCTTCCTGTGTGAAGCGCCAGACCCCTTTCACACCATGGAACGATGATGATGATGTATGTTCAGGGCTGCATTGCAATATTGATTGTTCGGATCATTGGTATCTAAGTCTTCCGCTACGTAACAAATATCTGAAAATTTCTGATAAATTGCATTTCGTTTTGTCTGAAAATTCCCGATAGTAGCATTTCGTTTCTCTGATATTTCGCATACATAGCTTAAATTTCTGATGTTAGTATTTCGTCCTCTAGGCATATTGGGATAACGATAGAAGTGGTCATATTCTCGGAAAATGGAATTATTCTTTTCTGAAAATCGAATTTCCATTCTATCTAGCAAATTTTTTTTGGAAACCGAAATCTTGCAAAGCCTACCAACATTTCGATAGGCACATTCGGAGGTTGCCATATTCTCAGAAACGGGATTTAGTTCTTTACTGAAAATCGCATCTTTATTCTATCTCGCAAATTTTTTTTTTCAAGATCGCATTTTGTGAGAGCCGAAACTTTGCCGAACCTAGCCTAGAGCTCGTTCATAGTACTCTTCTGACATTTCTTACTCATAACAGATTGACAGATATACAAAAAAAAAA
>BFEA01000009.1:1072407-1092333 GCA_003427395.1 Chara braunii | reverse complement strand
CACACACACACACACACACACACACACACACACACACACACACTCAATCAATCAATCAATCAATCAATCAATCAATCAATCAAACCTTTTTTTTTTTAATTTCTTTTAAAATTTTGCATCTTTATTTTTTTAAAACACCTCATTTCCTTGCAAAAAACAAAAATCCAATTCAAAAACAAATACAGGTGCACTCAGGGACCATATATCTCATTATAAAAAATGGCAAAAAAAATTTCCTGCTTTTCTTTATATATATATTTTTAATTTTGTTTAAATCGATTTTGGTTTTTGATTTCTTGAAAAAATTAAACAAAGTTGGATTCCAAAAAAAAAATATAGGAGTGTAGGGTTTTTCAAGCCCTACACCCCCATATGACGATCTATATATTTTTACGTATTTTTAGGGGGAGAAAAAAAATATTTAAAAACCGGGCCGCGGACTGGGCCTCATTGGCCGCGGCCGCGGCCGAGAATCTCGGCCGCAGCGGCCGAAATGCCCGCGACCTAGGCCGCGGGTGTCACATAGGTCTAGCGAATCTGCGTGGCCCTCTCTTCCCCTTTCTCTCTCTCTCTCTCTTTTTCTTTCTCTCTCTCTCTCTCTCTCTCTCTCTCTCTCTCTCTGTCTCTCTCTCTCTCTCTCAAACACGCATATGCTTTCGCACACAGCGCGCCCGCCCCGCAGGTACGTGTGCACACACTCTAGTGTTCACGGAATCCCCCCCTGAGTGTCGCCCAGTTCCTCAAGCGGCACGAAAGACTCGCAACACCTTTCAGTCGTAGCAGCTCAGGACGGCCTAGTTCCCAGGGGTTAGAACCAGGTCTGACAAGGTCAGCTCTGTTCGACAAGGTCCGCTCATTACGAGCTTCAGCATGCACAAGCGTGGGTGCCACCTCCCCACGATCCTCCCCGCTCGTGCGCCGACCAGACTCGATCGTGATCCCCGTTCCCGAACACCTCCAAACGCTCCGCGAGGCTGTCCTGCCTCTATCTCTCCTCTTCTCGTTCGTGCGTTTGTCCTCGCTACCTCTCCTCTCCTCCGCTCTCCTTCCTCCTTACTCGTGCGCTGACCGGGTGTGTTCGGGATACCACCTCTCGCTCGGGGGCCCATCCTGCCTCCGTGCTCTCTAACTCTACTCTCTTCCCTTCCTCTCGTTCGCTTCTCTCCCACACTCATTCCTTGGAGCGATGGCGTAGTGCTCTCCAAACATCAATGCGTACGCTAGACAGCTCCAAGCCCCGGCCCCGGTCGCGATCCTCCTTTACCGCGGATGATGTCATGCACCAACGCCTTCGCTTCTACCTCGGTGAGTTGTCTGAGAATTGGCCGCCTCTATCTCTTCTTCCTCCCGCCGTACCCGGAAGCCCTCTCTACCCTTCTTTCTTCGTCCGTTCTTGTCCGAGCGCTTGCGGAGGTCTGACGCTGCCTCGCTCTCTCCCTCTCTATCTTCTCCCTCCGCCGCTCACGAATCCCGAGCGTTCTCCGGGCTTGCTTGCTTGATCCGAACTCGCTCCCCCGTCCATGACCCCCAGGTCCGCTGGACTCGCTTCCTTAATTCGAACTCGCTTCCCCGACCACCGAGCGCTGGTCCCTTCTTCGTGCGCAAGCAGCCCCCGTGCGCCGTACCTCGTGAGTTTCTCCTCTGTTTGCTACCACCCCTGGCCTCGAGCGTCTCGAGCGTTTCTCGAAATCCCCCCGTTTCACACACTCTGTCCTCCTTTTTATACTTTTTTTTTCTTTTCTCCTTTTGGGCATTTTCCCTTCTGCATAGGTATTCCGAGTTCCCACCTCCTCGGCGCCAAACTCAAATTTTCTGACGAAATTTCTAATTCCCGCTTCCGCTCTTTTCCTTCACTTCTTACTTCAATCCATCCTCACGTCATCCTCCCAATAGGAGTCATCCCTTCTTTGATCACCGGATAGATCACACTTCAAGGATCCAGTCTCAGACTTCCCGCTCCGCCCTTTTCGTTGGTCGCCTGCATCTTTGGTAAGTCTCCTTCCAAATTCCTTTCTCTTTGCGGGCATGTGGTTAACGTCCGAGTTCATCTCTCACATTGTCTTACTCGCCTCACAACCTCCTCCTAGACCGTTGGGACGCACGCTCCTCCTGCGGTTGGTTATCAAAAAATCGGGAGCGCGCACTCTTCTTGTTCGGTTAGAAAAATTCAGGGGGCACGTTCCCACTTGTTTGAATCAGAGGGCGAGCTAGCTCGATGCCTCTCGACCCTTGGCCAGCTACCAATCGCAACACAGACGGTTCTTGCTCGTCTCTTTCGTCAATGATTCGTTATCCAATACTCGATTTGTAACAGATAGCTCGAGCGGGAGGGAGTGACCCGTTATACTGCACTCGATCATTCGGAGCTTCAGAGCTCGTGCGGACCCCTCGGAGGACGACCCCGTACCAACCATTTTATGGTGGCCATCATGCCAAGGCTTGAGGCCGCCTGCTTTTGAAATACCATACGGCCAGGTTCGTGCTTGATTTTGATTTGTAGTCCACTTAGGTGAGCTGCATAGTTTGGGCTCGAGTCCTCGTTCCATTCCCCCCCTTTTTTCGGATCGCTTTCCAACAACTCTCGCCTCTTCGTCGTCCTGGCCCGCTTTCGACCCTGCTACTGACCCTTCACCGGTTTGCCTCCCCTGCTTGTCCCACTGTTAGTATGTGGACCAAGGAACCCAAGGCCGTCCCTGAATGCTCTGCGGCCGTTGGCAGTCCACATGGGTGCTCCCTCGGACACCGCTTTCCTTAACGCCAGCTGCCTCTCCTTTCCATCCAAACACTCCATTGAAATCTTTGGTTTTCTGTCCGCGTTGGCCCCTGCTTTCGACCACCGCCCTGGTTCCTCTTCCCTACTTGTCCATGGGTTAGTACGAAAGCCAAGAACCCCGAGATATCCCTCAATTCCCTTAGTCAAATGCATCCATACGCCAAAACCATGCAAAAGCAAAAGAAAACACACCCAAATTTCTTCTTGTTGGGCAGAAAGGGGGTGCCCGGCTGGTAGGCAGCCGCACGACAACCAGCCCACACCCCAATTCTCGCCGTCCCCGACAAGCTTTTCTACGGCCTTTTTCCCAACCCGTTTTTCTAACTATGATACATACCCTATGACGTATACCTATGTGTCTCCCTCGTATGGCCTCGGACTTCCTGATTAGCTTACGGTACATACCTCCTCCCCCATTCTCATGATTTCGATTACAACCCTTATTTGATTATGGTACATCTGTTTTCCCTTGGAACAGTTCCGCCCTCTTCGAACTATGGTACATGGACCCCTTTTGTAAGTTACCCAAATTTTCTCTTCATTTCCTATCAGGCTCATTTCCCCGGGCTAAGGAGCACTATCCTCGTCTCCTTTTCCTCATTCTTCTCTCTCGCCACCCCCTCCTTTGTTTCTTCTCTTCTCTCTCTCTCTTTGCTTTCAAGGCCTTCCTCGAAGCGCTTCTTCTTTCTCTCAGCCTGCGTTTTTTCAATCTATGAGCGTCGCTATCGTCGTCCCTCAGCCTCTTCCGTCTCCTAGGTGTTTTAGGTAGGGAAGGCCTTCAAACTTTGTATCCTTTCTTTATCGATCCTTGTTTCGAACTCTCCCCTTTTACGTAGGTAACATATTCTTCTGCGGGAGTCACGACCTTCCCTTTCCCTTTAGGGTCAATCCCAATGGTCCCCCTCCACCGAAAAAGTTTTAGACGAGCTCCATCGACAGGGTCCTGGAATCTGGCCCCATCTAATTCCGCAAGAAGGTACGCCCCTCCATCCAATCTTTTTAGGACTCGATATGGCCCCATCCACTGATTCGCTAACTTCTTGCACCAGGTTTTTTCTAGTGTCGAGTCGTACACCAAGACGAGGTCACTAGTCCCTATAGACCTTTGTCAGACCCATAAATTCTTGTGCCACCTCTCTTTCCCTTTTATCCTCTGCTTCTCCATGTTTCAGTCCGCCTCGGCAAGCCCGGCGTCAAGGTTTTCGGCTATTTGTTGTATTCTTGCTTCTAGCAGTTCACCTCTTGTCATGCTGGTTTTCCACGAGACGCTCGTCCAAGTGTCGACGTGGAATTCGATGGCAGCGGACAGTGCCTACCGAACCAAAGCGTGTAAGGGGGATAACCTATGCTTGATTTGACCGTGATGTTGTCGGCCCAGGCGGCATAGCGTAAGTACTTTGGCCATTGTTCCTCCCGCCCCTTGCACCATTTCGCTAAGGCATCTACAAGCGTATGGTGCCCTCTTTCGATCGGGGCATTGCTTTGGGGGTGGTAAGGGGTTGTGTAGGCTTCCTTGATCCCCGCCCTTTCCAGTATCGTCTTGACCTTCTGACTCAAAAACTCCGACCCTCTATCCATGTCTATCTTCTCGACACACCTGTATCTCGCAATATACTCTAGGGGAAAGTCACCCACCTCTTCCGCGGTCTTTTTTTTTATGGCCTTAGCCTCAACGAACCCCGTGAGGTCATTGTGGGCGTTAATGGTGTATCGAAGTCCGCCGACTTCTTTGGGCATGGTTACCAAGTCGATGTGGACCTTCTCGCCTGAAACAGTGGGGAGTGACGGAACAAGGGGCTCCTCATAGTGGACGGTCGCCCTCTTTTGACAAGCGTCACAGGTCGAACAATACTTCTCGACTTCCCCGTATTGGCCATCTCACCAGTAAAGCGGATTTATCAAACGTCCCTTTGACTTCCCGATGGCCCCCAACGACCCCGTCGTGCAACTCTTATATGACCGCTTTCCTCTCATCGGGATAGCAAAGTACCCTCATGGGGATTGCAAGTTTCGTGGGCCTCTTAAAGCGGTGACCGCCTCGTAGACAATACCTGAGCGCGTCCTTCTTGACTGTCTCGGTTCCTTCTTCCCTGCCAGCTAGGTACAACGCTATGTCCCGGTACTTCCCGTCATAGAGATTTGCTAAGAACGTCCTTGGGCTTCCGTCTTCTTCTCTTGTGGCCATCGTTTCTTGTGCCATATTGGCGGCGACTCAGATTGTCCCTTCTTTGGTTATTGATTGCGTCGCCTCCTCCAGTCTCGGATAATCCTCCTCCCGGAGCGGAATTTGAGACAATCCGTCGGCTACTTGGTTCTTAGCTCCCGAAATTCTCTCAACCTTGTAATCATACAGCCTGATGTGAATCATCCAACTAGCTATTGTTGGGCCTGTTAGGGAAAAGTCTTTTTGAAGCACGACTGCCACCGTGGTCAGGTCTACCCGAAGGAGGAATTTCCTTCCGTAAACGTAATGCCTAAAGGTCTTTAAACAATGCAATACTCCCAACACTTCCTTCTTGAATTGACTATAGTTCCTCTCCGAAGTATTGAGCGTCCTACTCTCAAACCTTAAAGGTCGCTCCTTCCCGTCTTCGTCCAGGAGCCCTCCTACCGAAAAAGGTCCTGCGTCTGTTGGCACTATGAATGGCCTATGCTCTTCATCATCAAAGAAGGGCACCCCTAGCACTTGGCCTCCCTTCTGGAATTCTTCCTTGAGGGTTTCCATCGCCTTTTCCTGGTCTCTCCCCCAATCCCACTTCTCGGCTCTACGAAGCAACTTTCGAAGGGGCTCCGCTTTGTCAATGTAGGCCTTTATGAAGATGCGCCAATAGCCCACAACCCCTAGAAATTGTCGTACCTCAGTGATCGATTTCAGGGGAGATGGCCATAGGATTAGTTTCTCCAGCTTAGCGGGATCTGGTCTCCTCCCGTCCTTGTCGCAAATGAATCCCAATATTTTGATAGAAGAGATCGCCCACCGGCTCTTGGTACCACTTACGGTAAGGTTTGCGTCGTTCAACTTCCTGAGAATAGCCTCCACGTCCGTCACGTGGTCCACCACAAATTTCCTGACCCCAGGAAAGACCTCCGTTTCGTCCTTCCATACCGGCCCCTTGATCGGAAAGTCATCTAGGAAGACTTCCACTTTCTCCGGAATGAATTCCTTGAGGACTGCGATCATTGCCCTTTGAAAAGCGACGACTCCATTGGTCCACCCCATCGGTACAACCATCATTTGTACCAGGCCTAATGGAGTGTGCATAGCCGTCATGTGTCTATCACGATAGTCTAAGGGGATCTCATCATACCCCGAAAAAAGGTCACAGATGGAGTAAATGGACCGTCCTGCCGCTTTCGACAGGAGATCCGCCTCGGGTATGGATCCGACGTCTCGAATGGTGACGACATTCGTTCTTCGAAGGTCTTGGATCCATCTAAGTTTGTTGCTACCCCCTTTTCGGATAAAAAAACATTTGTTCGCATAGGCACTCTCGCATGGCTCGACCACGAACGTCGTGATCTTCTCTTTTATGAAGGCGACTATCTCCTCCTTCTCCTTTTGGGCGTACTTCCACGGGGGCCTATCTTTCCATGGCACATTAGGGATGGTATGAATTCTTGCGGGCTTGGCGTACCTTGGGTCTATCCTCCCCCATTCCGAGTCGTCAGGCCTATAGCCTTGTCGCAGCCCTTTAGGATAGTTATCACGTGCTCTTTCTCCTGCTTCATGAGGTTTTTGTCCCCTATGTCCATCTTCTCCACCCGTTGGGCCGTAATCCTTTGCCCCTCCTCCTTCCTCTCCCTGATAATCTCGACTATCTCTTCCTCGGAAATAGTTGCTTCCCCTGTTCTGTCCCGGCTGACCGTGGCGTGTTTTACTTTCTCCGCCACGGTTTTATGTTTTCTACCTCCGCCGGCTAGAGGGATTCCTCCAAAAAAGACAACTTTACACAACCTCCAAACTCCTCGCATTCCTTCTCGTATCCTACTCCATTGATCACAATCCTATCTTCGACCTCCTCAACCTCTATTTTGTCTTCCGGAAATACTTTCCTGGAAAAAGGGGTCTCGTCCAGGCGGACTTGGCACATCCTAGACCTACCACCTCCTTTCTTCGGGATATTAGTGCGGTTACGCTCATCTTGAGCATCTACGATCCGGAGAACCACACGCACTCCGTCTGGGGAGTGAATCGAGAGTGTCTGACTCCCATCCGGGAGATCAACTGTAGTGGCGTGCACCACGCTTAGCCAGGTTCGCCCAAGTATTAGTTCTGATGAGCATTCCTTTACGGAAAAGATTGGTACGCTAGCTTCTACCCCTGCAACTTCTATTACTGGCTTATGGCAGACCCCTTCGGCCGGCTGCAACTTGTTGCGCGCTGCGACCATGGACATGGCGATTTCCCTATCTATCTCTAGGGCCAACTCTTTGGCGATCGAGTTTCGACAAACAGTCGATTCGGACCCATTATCCACTAAGGCCCTCATGTCTCTCCCATTAACAGTGGCTTGAAGCTGACCACTACCCAACACATAGAACCTCCTTACCTCTTCTGTCGAGAAGCATCTCGCTGGCAGACTCTTTATTGTGATCCTTGAGGACTGCGCCGTCCCGGATTGAACACCCTCCTTGGCTACCACATTCCCTGAGGCAGTTGGCCCTTGGGCCATCAAAATTCTCACTTCCTTCATGATATTTAGAAGTTCCTCTCTCTCGTTCTTACTGGCCGCTAGGTACTCGAGCAGCGTACATTGCATGGGCTGCATCAGGGTCCGCCTAAGAGGGGCCACTGTACCTATCTCGTCCAAGGTACATTGCATTTCAAATTTCTTCGGCCCTCTTTTTCGAGGCGAGGTGGGTTCTCCTTCCCCTTTTCCTTCTGCCTCCTTTTCTTCGATCTTTGCGTCCGTCATCGGTTGGTCACTGTCCGCTCTGCTTTTCTCCTGCGCAGCCCTTTCTCCCCTGAAGAACTAGCCTGGGCTTGAGTCTGCACCCTTAAGCACTGATCGGCTAGAGACTTGGGGTTCCCGAATCGAAATTGCTTGGTCTTTGAGGGAGGTATCTACGAACTTAATGCTAGAGACTTGGGGTTCCCGAATCGAAATTCCTTGGGCCGGGTCAGGTTCCGTCTTATGAATCCTCAATGTCCTCGCCACTCTGCTAGGCTCCGGTCTCTTCTTCAACTTTTCTTCTTGTAAGGCTATCCGCTTGTCCACATTCACCTTCATAGAAGGGTAGAACGAAACGGGTTCCCCGTCATCAGCCCACACCACCCACTTGTTCTCGTTCAACCTTACGATCCCCAATCTTAGAGCCTCTGTGAGGTGCGGGCACTCGCGCTTGATGTGATTCTCTTCGTTGCAATAGACACAACCACTTCGGGGAGTAGGGTTGGGCGTGCGAACCCTGACGGGAGGTCCTAAGCTGCTTGTGACCCCAGCCCCAGGCGGAGGAGGAACTCTTGCCGTTTGCTCCTCCGGTTTTGGACCCGAGGGCCTATTTTGAGGAGGGTTGCCCCAACGACCGTCCCTTGCATCCTTCCAGTGCGAGCTCCCCCAATTGGATCCCCTATTGATTCCATTATCTCGGTCATTTCTCCAAGCTCCTTGATTCCCACCTCCAGCCTCGTTCTTCCAGTTTCCTTGGCCTCCGCCACAACGCTGTCCTGGCAACCCCTGAGAGGAATGATCGTTCCCTCGCGGAGCGTCGTTTCTCGGACCTCGCCTTTGTTTTAAGGCCAGATCTAGACTTTCCTTCATGCATTCTCTTACGTCCATTCCCCCTCCGGTAAAAACAACGTCGGCAACTCTCTCAAAACACGCCGAGTCCCTGGGGGCTTTTTCAAGGACTTCTTTACTTTTTTTCTTCGGGAAGATGCACCATAAACATCATGCACCTATCCACCAGAGCCTGAGAGAGTCTTTTGAACCTCTTGGTGAAAGCCACCAGACTCTCTTGTTCCCCTCTGGTCACTTGTCGCAGCCCTTCAATTGTCGGCATCAGGTCATCGCATGCAAAGGTCCTCAACAAGCTTGCTTTGAAGGTCCTCCACCTTCCATCCGGAGGGTAGATTGCTCTAATGGTCTGGTCCAGCTCAGAGTGTTGGATAAAGTGGTCTATCCACTCTTTCTCGAAGAATTTCTTACGGAAGGCATAACTTTCCCACTTTTCCATGAACCCAGTCACATCTCTCATACTGAAATAAAGGGCCTCCACCCCCCAAGTTAACGTCATAGTAGGGAACACGCCTGTCGTCGTAGCGCTTGAAATACGGCCCTTCAGCTGACCCGTTTATAACAGGGTCATAAGGTTTATACCAAGCCGGGTCTAGCTCCTCTCGTGACTGATTCCAAAGTCGCCCCCAAGGACCTTCTGCCCGAGGGTCTCTCTCCTCTTCTTCCCATTCCCATCTTGCAGGCCCCGTGTCTCGCCAAAGCCTCCCCGTTAGATCCGCTTTCCTACCAGTCATGTTCCTGGAAGCCCAACCCATATCGGCTTCCCGGCCACCCCACCGGTGTGCACGTCCGACAGCCTCAGTCGTTTGCCCCCCGAGTACTTATCTACTCCGGAGTGCTCCTTCCTCATCCCGCCGAGGTTCCCAGTCACTTACTCTATCCCGTGCGATCGGCAGCCCTCCCCTTCCTCTTTCTTCTGTGCCCACCTGGTCGACCCATCGAGTCTCGACGGGGATACCTCTCGAGGCTTCCGCTATCCTTTCTCTCGTCGAAACTCGCGATTTCAGGTCCCTATGCAGACGTACTCGGTATCCATCTTTTGCTTAGCGGGAGCGTCCATCTCCCCTAGGGGACGCTGTGTACCCCGCTCATTCCTATCTCTAACGCCCACTGTATCTGTCATCCCCCTGCTTCCTTATTCAATCCCTTTCGTAACTCCGTTTCTTCTTTTCCTTTTTTAACGTCAACCATCCTGGGAGATTGTGAGTGCCCGGGTTCAACTTCAGTCTCCATTCGCCCGATTGTTTCCTTCTATTCACTACCCTCGTTGGTGTTGCCACTTTCCCCCGAGCTTTTTTCTTCCTCATTGGTTGTGCCGCCGTCGTCGTCCTCTGTTGACTCTTTGCTCGTCACGGTCCACCACGAGTCTCGCACCAGTTTTTCGTCATAAGCTGCTAGCGCTAAATGCGCGATTTCCAGATCGGAGAAGTTCTCAATCCCCTCCTGAGAACAGCGCCTTATCAAATCTCTATCTACCTTGCCTGCCTGTCCTTGAAATAGGGGCTTAATGAATTTCCCCACTCGCGCCCACCACTCAAAATCTGTATCATTCAGAGATTCCCAACATTGAGTGAATAGCTCGTGCCCTCCGACTTCTCCCAACGGGAATTTTTCGATCACCTGCCCACGGTTCAAAACCTTCCTTACCGTCGAGTCGTCAGGGTAGAGTAGCCGATAAACCCACGCGGGGACTTCCCAGGTTCGGCCGTGTGCTGCCCGAGGAATCTCTTCCCGCCCCCTATATTCGATCCGGTCTAGCACGCGCCCTTGTGAGGAAGATCCTCCTAACCTTCTAAGTCGGTGCAATGCCTTATTCACAAGTCCTGAAGGGTCCGTCCCTTCTGCTAGTTCGGTGGTGACGAGTTGCCTATCGTCCTCCGATAGGAAAAATTCTGATTGTCGTGTTCTAAGGCCCCTCCCGGAGACTATCGAGAAATGAATCACAGATTCTTGGTCGTATATTTCAAAGAATTCTACGACCGCCGTTCCTTCAATGTTAATTTTTGGGAGAGTTACCCCGTACCTTCTCCCCGATTTCCAAGCCCGTTCCAGGATCCCGACGGGGTTTCCAGGCTCATACCTAATCATCGGCAATTTACCGCACCCCGACCAACCTCTCGGCCAAGGAATCTTCACACTTGTGCCGAGCGTCGACACCTCCCTCGCTCAGCACCTGTCGCAGAGGCTTTTCGTATTCACCCGACCTATCCCAAAATCGAGCCTCTACCAAGTGTAATCTCGCTTCAAGAGGTACACCTAAGCTCCTTGCGTCTTCTTCGAACCTTTGCTCGACCTCCAATAGCGGTTCTCTCCACTCTCTTGAGAAGCGGGTCCCTCCTAATTCCCCTATGGAAATCGAAATTTGCTAATGTCGTCCACGGCCTCCTCTTCCACAAAGCAAGCCTCCGGATCTCTACAAGGAACTCCTTCCTGGCTCTAGAGGCCGGGCTTTCCTGAAGTCCTACCGCTAACTCCGCCTCTCCCTCTATCTCTACTTCCGCCCCGTGGTCTCGAGTCTCAAGCTGCCAACTCACCGATCTCGACGAAAACTAGCTCTCATATCTGTCTCTCTTTTGAGAGCAGCTCTACCTTTTGCTCGTCGAAGACCCGAACGGTGGCTGCTTCAATGGCCTTAATCCTGGCCAAGGAGCTAGGCCTTGCCCTTCTTTGTTCCTCCCAGCAAAGGGTTAGGATCCTACAAAGTTCTGCTCTCACTCTATCCAGGCTTGCTAGTTCATGGTCGCTAGGTTCACTAATGCCTAATGCTCCTTCGTCTGTAAGCTATAGCAATACGTATGAGCTCCAAGAGGTCGAGGCCCTCCAATCCAGTCTCACAGATCCTCCCAAGGTATCTCCACAAGGTCGTTGAGTCCTTCACGTGCTGGCTCCAACCTTTCAAACGAGCATCCCAAATTGTTCAGTCCGGACCAGTCGTTATGAATTGGGTTTAGAAGACACCATGTCAGGAGAGCGTGTAAGTCTGAATCAGTAAAGCGGAACTGACTCGGGATTTCTATCCTTCTTTCCACCGCCTTTTTAAAAGTCTCAGTGGGATAGATTCTCTTGAAGATGAACGTGGGTACTTCTACTGCGCGGCTGGTGGCGGAAAATGGGATTTCTCCAAACCCAACATAAGTCACCTGGTACGCGATTCGGCACTCCGTTGGTAGCTCCACCTCGCTAACTAGTTCCTCCAGTCTGGTTCTTACGGCCTGCTCGTGCCAAAGAGGGTCCTGTCCCAACTTCAGACTCAAAACTGCTTCGACGAGGCCTTCTTTTGAGAGGAAAACCTTCGCTCTCCCGACCAGGAGTTCACCTTCGTTGCTCACGGTCAGGTGGATGAACGCTTTGCCACAGTAGGTTCGAGCTTCTTCCCTTTTAACCCGCTCTGGACGAGGGATAATGGCCAAGCCCGACTTTGGGAGGGTGATTCGACAGACTTCGCCCCCTTCCTCTACGGGGTGTATAGAGGACCAATGCGTCCCCATGACCCTTTTTATCATGTCCCCTTAAGAAGGCTCGTAACCCCTTCGGTTGGTCACTTGCTCCTCCCCGAAGATACAAGCGTAGGGAACGTCCGCGACGTGCGCCCTTACCCCTTCGAACCCCCTCAACCGCTCCAAAATTCCTACTAACTCTCTCTTTTCTGGTATTCCCGTATCAACACACCGGGTGTAAAGCCAGAACAACCCCAGAGTCCGGATTCTTTATCGATGGGCAGACCGAAGCAGCTCTACTACCCCCTCCAAATCTCCCAGGAGCGTTCGTACCAAAAAGTCGGGCAAAACCACGTGGAGTGCTTTCGAGGCGCGGGGGACCTCTCCCGGTTCTGCGAACGACACTAGCGTCCACGACTCGAAGGTCCCTTCTTCGAAGTCTCCTATGACCAAGTCGTTTGCCACCTTCCTGGCGGACTCTTGGTAGCTCGTGTGTACCTCTTGGCCGTTGACCAGGCCTCTTCAGACCTCGGTCCACAAATCGTCGCTCAAGAAAACGGTCGCGTATATCTCGAGAAACCTGCCAATATGCAGCGGACCACCCCTCCGCACTCCTTCCTTCCACGTCAATCTACGCGCCCTAACCCACACGTACGCGCCTTCTTTGATTATTCCCCCCTTCTCAACACTCATCCAATAAGGGGTCACGTGCGGGTCGCTCAGAACCAAGACCTCCCCCCCCTCGGCCTCTACCGACTCCACAGTCCCTCCATTACTAAGAACGAATCTCACCATCTACCACGGTAGCTTGAACATCCACTCGTGACACCGTTTCGGGGTGAGCGAAAAAGCCTTTTCAAGAGCCCTTAGCCTCCTGTAAATCCCCCAAAACCTCTGCTGAGAAGGAATTCCGTGGTTAACACAATGGGTGTAGAGTAACCATAAAGCTCTGAAGGGCAGACCTAACCTCCTGCCTTTCTCCAAGACCCTCAGTATCCCTTCCTCGTTCTCTATTAAGAACACAAAACTCGGTGCTCTTATGGTCACAGGGTAACCGGCTTGCGGCGTTTCCCTAGCGCGTGCGAACCTCTCCCTTTCCTTGACACAACCCCAACTCCTCTGAGAAGGAATTTTGTGGTTAACACAATGGGTGTAGAGTAACCATAAAGCTCCGAAGGGCAGACCTAACCTTCTGCCTTTCTCCAAGATCCTCAGTATCCCTTTCTCGTTCTCTATTAAGAACACAAAACTCGGTGCTCTTATGGTCACAGGGTAACCGGCTCGCGACGTTTCCCTAGCGCGTGCGAACCTCTCCCTTTCCATGACCATAACCCCAACTCCTCGTAGGGCCCTATCAATCCACCTCGTCCTTACTCCCCTAGCCTTTTCTAGTAGCGAGTCCAGCCCACCCCCTTGGCCTAAGACCAGGGGCACTACAACCCTAGTCCACGAGGCAGGTTTGACGAAGATTACGGAAGTAACTTTAAGATACAATTTTGCTTCCTCCGCAGTCTTCCCTCTCCTTCGTGCCTCTACTGACTCTACCCATACAAAATAACCCGCTGAGGTAACCTCTACGCCCTCTAATCTTCTCCAGTCAAGGACTTCTCCAGGTCCTTTGTTACACTAATTCCGATCTAACGAAGCTCCCGAGCTCTCTATCAAAGTAAACCATTCATCCTAGAACACGTTTTGCCATACGATACCTGTAATCCTTTGCTCCTTCACGATCTCTCTCAGAGTCCAAGGAGATCCTTTCCCTTATCCGGTCAACCTTGGTCCCGTATGGCACTCGGTTATCCACACAGTACGTGAGGTACCAATGGAGGGACCTAAAGGACAGCCCCGTTCTGGCCTCCCGCTCTATCGACCTTACCACCTTCTTGTAGGCGCCCCCTTCCTTGTAGACCCTATTGAAGACATAGGATGGAAAGATGGCTTGGACACAACCCGTAGCTCGCGGATATTGCCCTTCTTGAGCACAAGTCACTCGAAAACGTATCAGGAGCCGGTGCTGAAGAGGAGCTTGCTCGAAAATCTGCGTCACAATCGGTTTGGCGCGAACCTCCCAATGGTCCGGCCGAAGCCACCCTAGAGCCCAATGGACGACGTAATCTACCCAGGCCTCTTGGCTCAAGTAAATCTTCCTCTCAACGTGAACTTCGGCTCGTAGGGTTCTCCTACCGTACCCGGGTTTGTTCTTGGTCCAACGATCTCCTTCCCAAATCCCTACAGCAAACCGGGCCCAAAGAAAACCCCCTCTCTCAAGCTCAAAGCCCCTCTCGTGCCCGACCAAGTACCTTTCAGTGCGATGGTCCAAGGGAAAACTGAAACTTTCCCACTCCTTGCGGATGTCGGCCCTTTCAACTTTTACTCTACCATCTCTGGTCTCTTTTATAATTCTAACCATGCCTTACCTTACTCCTCAGCCAGTCTGACTCTGAACCACCTCTTCGATGATTGCCACTAACATTCCAATCGTCCGACCAGTCAAGATAGGCATCGGGTATAACTGGTGCTGGCCTCGTGCCTCGCGCGTAAGTCTGGTAGCCTAGAGCGTAGAAATACGATCCCGTAACTCCCCAATAACTCCCTCTCCAACCGTGAATGACCAACCGCTTCTTCCCAGGTACGTAGAAAATCCTCCCCTTGATCTGACCCCTCTTCTTCGTAGAGGGCTATGTCAAAGTCCCCTGTCCACAAAAAAAAGGTGTAGCACCACACGTCTACGCCTCCGTAACTGCCCACGTTGATGCCGGTCGGCTCAGCCTCTAGAACTCTCAAGCTCATAGATCGGGATTCGTGAGAAAACTACCCTCCGCCTGTTTGCCCTTGCACTATCCCTTCGATAATTGCTACCAGCACTCTCTAACCGTCCGGTCCGTCAAGATAGACGCCTGGTAATATCGGCGCTGGTCGTCCGCCCCTAACGCATAAAAATACTTAAACCCGTAACCACTTAGCTCTTCTCTTTCCGACCGCGAGCAACTGACTGCCTCTTCCCAACTTTGGAAAAAATTTCCCCCTTGATCCTGCCTTTCCTTCGCGTAAGTGGCGGTGTCGACGTCCCCAGTCCAAAGGCGAAAAGTATAACACCACACGTCCACCTCCCCGTAACTACTCACATCGATACCTTCCGACACCACCTCTAGGCTCATATGCATACCCTAATCAAAGCTCCTTCTTTCCAGTTTTGGCTACACGAGAGACCACCCCTAACTTGCAAGGAGAAGGTGCCTGTGAGCCCAGCAGGATCAAATGGACCAGTGAAGGAACGCCATCTCACTCGGCTACCCTCCTGTCCTCCCCCGCTGAGAGGTCTTCCCACTTCCAAGCGTAGAAACCAGCCGCAGGCACAAGTTATCCCCGAAGAGGGGTGGCAACCCCCCCAACGGAGTCGGGCCGAAGTCACACACCAGTACCTTATGTCTCCCATCGAACCGACACTTAGTCGTAATTTATCCTATCCAGTACCACGCCCCTACTCGGCCCACCTCGAGCGTGGAACTACCCGGGTCCCAGGACTTTTATCGGCCTATCGATCATCAATCGCTAGCCTGTTTACTCCCCCCATATGCTCTGCCTTCAATCGTGAACTCTTCTATCTCAGTTCCCTCCGCCTTTTTCTGCCGCCACCTCGCTCTCTTCTCTCTTTGAATCAGAATTTTCCTTATCGGGGGTTTCCAAAAAAGAGGGGGGAAATAGATTTAGCAAGGGAGTCTGTCAGGTCGGGCCTGTTAGGGTACGCACGGCAAAGCCTTCGATCTCTTTCAATATTCGTTATTGTAGTCCCAGTAGTCCCCAAGCTCCGAGTCCGAGAAGTCGGCAAGGCACCGGTGCACCCAGGACCCGGCCTCCGAATCCCCTTCTTGACTTGCCACCCTACCCTCTCTTCTTTCGACTTGTTGTGGGGGAATTTCTACTCTAGAGCCGGCCCTTTGGGCGGCACCCCTCTCTTCCCGACGGGAGACAACTCTCCCTACTGCCCCCCTTTCCTCTTTCTCTGTTACTATGGGTATTGCTGTTAGTCCCTGAGGGTCGAGGAGAATAGGCAAGGCCCTTTCCCTCGGAATTAAACCCCGAGGATCCCACATGGAAGGTATCCCTAGCCTCTCTCACGCCCCCCCCTCTTCGCTCTCTCCAATTCTCACGATTTCTATCCCACGCGCAGACCCACTTATACTGTTTTCCCGCCCAATTTTGCCCCTTTGGTTATTCTTCACCCTCATTCAAACCAAACAAGCAAGCAAGCAAGCTCTCCCCCTCTTGTTTTATCTATTTCTCATAATAAACACACCAAAATATCACTACCCAACAACGAACTGACCTGTTTTTTTCTGAAAGTCGCAAGCGGGGCCAGCGCCGACCTGCAAAAGGGAGACCGCAACACCCCAAATCCCGGCACCCCAAACAGCCCAGAAACTCGCCCCCCCAGCAAAATAAGATTCCGTCAAGGATCATGGCCGATGCTGTCCAAAAAAAACTGTCGAAGGCCAAAACCGGGGTCTGAAAGGCCGTCGTAAAAAAGAACGACGTCAAGAAGCCGACGCCGAGGTCCAACAAGTCTCCAAGTAGTCAACCACTGCCTGTAACGTTTGTCCTCCCTAGAACCCCGGTCCTTGAACCGGTCGTGGCCGCTGGACGAAACTCATCCCCGGCAACGGTGCAAAATCTATCGCGTTGGAGGCTCCTATATCTGCCTTTGATTTGCAGCAAAAGTTTCCTTTGTAATGACCCGCCATAACACAGACTGATAAAACTGATGATTTTTGAAGGTCTGCTGATGGAATGGATGCCTTGATGAGATTCCCGCATTCTGTTTTTTAAGTCTGTATGTGTGCGTGCCTGTTTGAGTGCTTGTCGGCATGAGTGTGTGTGTGACCCGCAATGGTACTTGCTTGTTTGGCAAGACCATAGGGCCTACTTCTGTGGCCGTGGCATTGAGGGTTGCAGCAGGGAAAACACTCAAGTAGCGGAGCCAGGGGCCCGCGGTGCTTACAACAGCGGAAAAACACTCGAGGAGCAGGTAGGCCGGTATCGCACCCAGTAGCAGTAGATGTGCCGGGTACTCGAGGCCGAGCAGAAGAAGACAAAGTTGGCATTTTTAGAGGCCCAATAGCGGTAGGCCAGGTCTAGGCCGGTACCAGTCCATCCTGTCTAAGTCTGGAGCCTGTACGGGCAATATCAGAGTTTGCAGTGATGTTTCCCTCCGAAAGGGAGAAGGTACTGGTTGCTTGGGAGGCCGAGCGGCCTGGAAGTCACCGCCCAGGAGGCAAGCAGGCCGCTATATCAAGAGGCCGAGGCAAGAACTCGGCCTTATTCTCAAGTGTGCAAGGTTGGCGACACACTGCTGGAGCGCTGGGTACTACAGCGCTGTTGGGAGGAAGAAGCCGGGAGCTTCCACCTTGGCTATGGTGGAGCTCTACCGGTAGTCGATGGAGGAACACATGAGACACCTGGAGGAAGTGTTACAGATCTTCAAGGATGCGCAGCTCCATCTCAACTTGGAGAAATCTGAGTTTGGGAGGGAGAGCGTCTACCTTGGACATCGGTTGTCTGCTGCAGGCCTAGAGGCCGAGGCAACCAAAGTTGAGGTCATCCGCAACTGGCCTCAACCGGCAAATGTTCGCGAGTTGCGTTCTTTTCTCGGTCTTGCGTCATACTACCGTAAGTTTGTACCCAAATTCTCTATCATCGCCCGTCCGCTGTCCAAATTGACAAGTAAGAATGTGTCTTACACATGGGATGGGGAATGCACAACAACCTTCCAAGCGTTGAAGGAGGCTTTGGTGAGTCATTCGGTGCTCCGCATTGCAGATCCCAAACTTACATTCATAGTAACTACAGATGCAAGCTTGTATGGGATTGGTGCAGTGCTGTAGCAAGATGACGGCGATGGCTTACGTCCGCTTGAATATTACAGCAAGCGCATGCCCAGTCACAATGTAGCTGCTTCCACTTACATGCGAGAACTCTATGCCTTGAGAGAGGCACTAGATCATTGGAAACACTACCTCCCTCTTGGGTCGCCATTTCAAAGTGTTCTTAGATCACGAGACTTTGAAATGGATCCAGACACAGATTAATCCCTCAACCACATTGACCCGCTGGCTGCATGAGATTGATGTGTATGATTTTGAACTTAAGCACAAGAAAGGTTGTTGCAATTGCGTTGCGGATACTTTTTCTCCCCATCCTGAGTACATGAATTGCCTTGTGGGTTCCTATGATCTCCGTAAGAATTTGAAGGAGGAACTCATTGAGCATACTGCCAAGGACCCGGAACTCAGTCCCATCCTTGAGCAGATTCGGGCTGACCCTAGCAGTCAGCCTGATTTCCATGAGTGTAAGGGCTTACTTTTTCGACGTTACGGGAAGCATGACCGATTGTGTGTACCCAACCATGAGCCGATCCTTACTCACTTCTTGGACTTGGCTCATGGCCGGAGTGGACACTTCAGTTTTGAAAAGACATGTGGAAGTCTGCTGCAAAAATTTGAAAGGAATGGCATGAAAGTTTGTGGCTGAGTGTGAAGTCTGTCAACGCATCAAACCGTCTCGGCAGAAGCCCTATGGGCTGCTGCATCCTTTTCCTATTCCTGTTGGCCCGGGTGAGTCTCTTTCCATCGACTTCACGGACATGGGAAAGAAGAACATAAATGGATATTCACAAGTGATGGTGATCATTGACCGTTTTTCAAAGTTTCTAAATTTGATTCCATTCTGCAGTGTGGGCCCCCGGAAACTCTTGTGAGTGACCGGGACGCTAGGTTCATAAGTGCAGATTGGAAGGACTTCACCTCCCAGATCTACGACATCAAACTCAAGATGACGTCTGGCCGAAATCCCGAAGCCAATGGACTGGCTGAGGAGGTCAACCAGACTGTGATCCATCTTCCCCGAGCACTAATTGTGCCTGATCAGAACTCTTGGGATGAGGAATTGTCGATTGTGCAGGGATTGTATAACAACTCCATGCACTCCTCCATCGGGAACACACCTAATCGGTTGCACCTCGGTTGCCAGATTCGCAATCCCCTATCCTTTCTGTTTCCTGACAAGCCACCTGGCCTGACACCTGGCCAGCCAGGCTACAACGCTAAGTTTGATCGGTTGCTCAAAGTTGTTGTCGCAGCCATGGAAAGGCGACGCAGTGCCATGATTAAGCATGCAAACAAAAAGCGCCAGCCTGACCCTTTCACAGTGGGAAGTTATGTCTGGGTCAAGATGTCTGAGTTTTCTGAAGAAGAAGGTGTATCATGGAAGCTTCTTCCTCAGTACTGCGGTCCATGGAAGGTGCTGGACCGAGTAGGAGATGATTCCTTTGGTCCTTCTTACACGATCGACGTGCCTACGCATCTGCGCACGTACCCAGTCTTTCATGCATCAAAATTGTTTCCGTGTGAATCACCTGAAACTTTCCCGTATCGGGAATCAAAGATTCCTCGTGCAATCCATGGCGGTCACGAGGTCGATAGGATTGTCGAGCACAGTGGAAAGGGGAGAAACTGACAGTACAAAGTCCATTTTCTGTACCACCCGTTGAATGACTTTTACTGGATCGCTAAGAAAGATTTGTTGCAGAGTGCCCCGCGAGTCGTCAACGCATATGAACGACTGATTAGTTTCGAACAGCAGCCTAAATTCATTGCTACCCTCGCTCCTACGGAACATACCTGATCTCTCTTTGCTATTTACGCTTATGATGAATTATGCAAGGACTGTGATTGAGTTACTCGCTCGAAGGGACCTCGCTCTTGAGGGGGGGGTAGTGTAATGACCCGCCATAACACAAACTGATAACACTGCTGATTTCTGAAGATCTGCCGATGGAATGGATGCCTTGCTGAGATTCCCGCATTCTGCTGCGTTTCTAAGTCTGTATGTGTGCGTGCCTGTTTGAGTGCTTGTCGGCATGAGTGTGTGTGTGACCCGCAAGGGTACTTGCTTGTTTGGCAGGCCCGTAGGGCCGGTACTT
>BFEA01000009.1:1034942-1053926 GCA_003427395.1 Chara braunii | reverse complement strand
GGGCCTTCTTGCTAAACGAGGGGAAGTTGTGAACATTGATGTTGGCCTCACCTGCCAATTGATTCCTGAGAGGCATAGGAAAGCATCTCAGGTAGAAGGTGAGTAAAACCTGGGGGTCATAGCGCACCCCAGAGATACAGATCAGACGCTCTACAACATCGGTGGCCTCCCTCACTGAATTGAACTGCCTCGTGTGCAGTGTAAGGATCGCATCAGTGGCCTTTTGGGCCTCCTGAGGATCATGCCACCTTTCTTCCACCAACTTTAGGAAGTCGTCCAATTGTTGGGCGACCGCCCAAGCGGGAAAGTCATTACCGTATCCCTGTAGCTGTGCTAAACCACTCAACCATCTTGCTGCACTACCCTCTAGGTAAGATGCAACCACAAGCACTTCCTTGTGCGGCAAGGTGAGTTTACACTTAACATAGACCGGCACTGCCCTCAACCAAGTGTCGAGGTCTTCGCCCCTCTTATCCTCGGTGAAAGGTTTAGGAGCGGCGATGGCCGTCTTTGGTACCCACTGAGTTTGTCCCGGTCCTTGCATCCCACTGGGTTGTGGACCCTGTGATGCAGGCGGCTGCGCTGGCTGCAGGGGCTGTGTACCCTGCGACTGTACAGGCTGCGAGATAGCAGGTTGCGTTGTAACTGCAATCTGCAACGGAGGTTGGGAATACACTGGCTGTACAGGAACCTGCAAACTAGGACCTGCTGAGAGCCCTCATGTTAACGACATGTCTAGGGAAAAGGTCTGGATCGATGCTGGAGCGGTATATGGGGAGACCCCAGTCACCGGTGGGACAAAAGGAGGAGGATGTACAATGGGCCAGGCACTGGGCCCGGACGGTGATTGTGTCGCCTGCATCCGTCCGACTAATACAACCAGACTTTGCTGGATGTTTTGTAAGATCTCCATTTGGTGTTCTTGCATGTCAACTACACTTAACAAGACCGACCGTATGGTCCTCACATCTTCATCCAAGTCCTGAGGGTCCATCTCCTCCAACTAAATAACGTCCGCTTGTCTCCGCTGCATCCTGGCTCTTCTTCTAATCATACTTTCTTTCTCTGCCTTAATCTCTCTCAAAGCCTGCTGCAGCTGTGCCTCGCGATCAGCTGCTCGCTGTACGACGATCTCCTCAAGAATCATCACAAGAGGTTGGCTTGCAATTAACTGTTAGGATCGTTCTTATGTTGTTGGATGTGCAGCCATTGATAAACGGGTAGTCCGACGTAGGCAATTAGCCATGGAAGGCTCTTGATTTTAACTGGTCTGATTGACTTGAATTTTTTCCATGGGATTTGAAGGGTTTTATCAATCAATGAAGTACTCAATCAATCAGTCAATCAATCGATCCGTCAATTAATCAATAACGGTAGCAACTTGATTGGGCAGATCCTCATCTGAGAGGTCTGCTCTGATACCAAACTGTCACATGCAAAATGGCGCAGACCAGAACCAAGAACTGACCTCTCAAACATGGAGCAATGATAGCACAGCGAAAGACTGAAATACCATCAACCAGACCCAACCAATGTCGTGACACAGACTGAACATCATCATCATCATCATCATCATCATCATCACCGGGTGTGAATAGCCTGGTGCCGAACACAGAGATGAAGGGCGCCAGGCCGTATCATACACAGATGAGGAGGAGGGAGCAGAGACGAAGGGGGGAGGAGATAGAAAACGTTGTCAACCCAAAATGTCGTCGATACTGATCCAAAGTTGTCCCCCACAATGTCTCTGCCCAAATGTCAAGTCTGCATCCGAATGTTGCCAAATCCCAATGTCGTGAATCTCTCTCTCTCTCTCTCTCTCTCTCTCTCTCTCTCTCTCTCTCTCTCTCTCTCTCTCTCTCTCTCTCTCTCTCTCTCTCTCTCTCATAGTCCGCCGAAGTAGAAGAGAGCCGGGGCGCTGGAGCGTTGGCATCGCAGGTAATTTGTCAGGTGAGTCTCCTGGTCTCCACCATAGCTGGCAGCTCCCCTGGCCTCTGCTGGGTGCAGCGTTGGCTCATGGACTGGAATCTCAACGCAACGCCCAGTGCCGGATGACTACAACCTACCAATCGTTGACTACGGTACTACTAGGAAGAATGCCTGTCTGAATGCCTACCTCGAACTAAGGCCGACCAGCTATGTGTAGTGCTGGTCCGGCCTCAGGCATGGCGTTGGCGCCTAAACACGGTGCCCAACGGTACTGTGGAAGTCTGGCACCTAAACTAGCGCCCAAACGGCACTGTGGCCTGCAGATCACGCCCAGGGCCCGTGCCCTTTGAAAATGGCGCCCCGGGCCTGTGCCTCCTGGTGGAACTGCGCCCAGGGCCTGAAACGACGCCAGGGCATGTGCTAAACCCTGCGCCAATGAAACGACACGCGAGGCCTAATTCTAATTGGCCTATCTGGCTCTACTAACCCTGCTAAACCCTACTCCTACGGACCGGGCCCTACAGAGGGCCGGTGTGGAACCAAGAATGCAACATTTCCCTACCCCAGCATTGGCTGGCATGAAGTCGTTATGGAATTGTGCAGGCATTATCACTGTGAACCAGGCCAGATCACTGTGGGCGAGGTGTGCAGTGGATCTGCTGCTTGCCCATGGGATTCCGTGCACTGGGCATGAGAGAATTCCCTCCTGGCCATGGAATATGGGCTAGGCGATGGGACATCAATGTCTTAGTGGGACCTGTGGCAGGGCATCAAGTTTGTTTGTTTGTTTGTTTGTTTGTTTGTTTTGAAGGGCTACTAGAAATCATATGTGGAGTACTATGGAGTGGATTTGCATTCAAGCACCTTTTTTTTCTTTTTTTTTAAGAATTCAGGTTTATCTTCTCCTTTTCAGGGGCCAGGGGGAAAGCCGCCTTTCTTTATTTAATAACTATGCTATATTTGCATGGGTCATGAAGACCATCTCACGCAAGTGTGTAGATGTCACGCATCATCCTTGCACACAATGATCAAGAATCTCACACATTAGACAAAGATAGATGAGAAGAGAACCGAGTTGCACAGCTTATATTATCAAAAATATGATTACAGAGAGTTTCATAGTTCCCTAAGTCCAGCGCTCATCAACACAATGCAAATCCCGCAATAACTCATCATTGCGACTTCAACTCATAAGCACCACCTCTGCAGCTCATACCGAACTCACGTAAGTATCCTTCATAGCCGAACCTTGATGGAACACTCTCTGTCTCAGTCCCTTCCTCTTACGATGCACACACACTCTTCTCTCATAAGGATCTACTCTGAATGCTACTCATAGCTATTTACTACTAACCCTCTAAGTCTACACTAACTTGCTGGGCAGCTATGGCTGCATCTCCCCCAACGCACAGTCTTCTTCCTTCTCTTAGCGCATCTTCATCCTCCAACGCTGCTCCTACTGACTGGCGCACAAGTGCTTCGACACTTCCATGCGCAGAATGCCAGTGGAGATCTGGCGAGGAATGAGGCTGGCTGCTTCCTTTATAGTGCTGGCCTTTCCTCGCTGGGTCTGCATTTGGCTGCTTCAGGCCTTCCTTTGTCCCAGACCCTGCATTGCATGTGTCCCACTACTGTCCCAATGAAGTTCAACTACTGTTGAGGCCTCTCGGCCTAGATTTGGACTTGGATGTCTGGATCTGGACTGTCCCTGAGACTTAGACCAGAACTGGGACTCTGTTTATTGGCTTTACTTTCGGAAAAGCACAACTTAGACGAACAGACACACTTACTGCCTGAACAGACACTCACATTGTGCTAATAGACACTTCCTTTTGCACGAACAGACAGACTGACTGCACGTACAGACATACCCTTATCTGAACAGACATGATGTGTGCATCTCCTTGTGAACAGGTATGTCTCGCTCTAATGACCTTTATTTTAGTTTAGGATGTGCCCCTTGCTAGAGAACTTGACCTTTGACCTGCTTTCACGTTTCTGGGTCCTGGCGAGATACCCTTTCACGCTGCCTTACTTTCATGAAGCCTGTATCAGGTAAAAGGCCCTTTTACTCTCGCCGGCCTAGTTTCGAAGTCCTCTGAGAATCATTTACCTATCAATGATATGAATCTCATTTTTCCTCTTTCATATGTAGACACAATATGAGGTGCATAATCTAACAATTCCTCTCTTGTGAACCAGCGATCTTCACTAGGATCCTGGTATGCAAATCTCACCTTATATTGACGTTGTGGTCTGCGCTACGACAATCTTGTCAACATCATACTTTCTGCAACAATCTTGTCCACATCATACTTTCCATCCATACTTGGAGAAATCGCTGATCGGCGACTTGGAAAGAGTTCATTTGTTACACAAGGTAAGAGCTTGGATGCGTGGAACACGGGATAAGTGTGCGAATGTAGAGGAATCTCAATGGCATACGAAGGACCATCCACATCTCCAATTACATCTAAAACTTCCCAAGGCCCTCTGTAGGCGGGTAGAAGCTTCTGAGAAATGTTCTCTTCAGGAGCAAACTCTTTAGACTTCACCCAAACTAGGTCTCCTACAACAAATTGAGATGGTCGTCTGTGCTTATTTGCCTGTTCGATCATTTGATGTTGTGCTTTGAGTATATTTTCTGGTACCCTTTCAATGTCTTTCTGATATTGGATCGCAAATTCACTAGTCCCTAGAGGAAGCGTATGTATTTGATCCGGGTTTAGCCTATCAATGGGCCTGTGTGGACGCCATCCCAGATGTAACTCCATAGGAGTCTTACACGTAGAGAGGTGTACAGAGTTATTATAGGCGCTAGCAACTTTAGGCAGATGTTCATCCCAGTCAATCTGAACGGGACGAATGTACATGCGCAAAGTTTGTTGCAATATCTTGTTCATCTGCTCAGTCTGGCCATTAGTCTCAGGATGCCAACCTGATGACATAGTCAACTTAGAGCCATACACATTCATTAGTTGCTGCCATTGTTCACTTGTGAACCTGGTATCTCTGTCACTTACAATAGTTAAGGGATGTCCAAAGTCTTTTACCCAATGGTTAAAGAACTCCCGAATTACCAAATCAGTTTTTGCTTTCGAAGGCAAAGCTACAAAAACATCATACTTAGTGAATCTATCCACTATAACTATTACTGGTGTCTCTCCAGTTCGGCTTTTTACCTTAGTATCCATGAAGTCTATAGATACAAAGTCTCCAGGGCCTGTAGGGATAGGCAAGGGTTTAAGCAACCCGAGGGGAGACTGCGTGGTGCTTTTGTTTCGCTGGCACACTTGACAACCTTGCACATACGCGATACAGTCCGCTTTCATTCGAGGCCAGGTGTAGGAACGCAACAAAGTCCCATAAGTCTTCTTCCACCCAAAATGGCCTTCAGTATCATGGCATTCCCCTAAGATGAAGCTTTTGATCTCTTCATTATCTGGTATACATAGCCTATCATTCATATTAGTTCTTTCAAACAATAGACCCTGAGTAACCTTGTGATCAGAAAACTCTGCTGGCGTTTCTTGTACTCGCTTAATCATCGTTCCATAGACAAGATCAGAGGGATACGCATTCCTAATCTTTTCCTGTACATCAGTACCAACATCCAAATACGTTACAATGGCATCGAAGAAATCAGATCTGCGACTTAGTGCATCAGCAACAACGTTATACTTACCCTTGATTGGCTTTAGCTCAAAGTCAAACATATCAATCTCCGCAGCCCACCTTGTCAACTTAGGTGTCATTCGAGCCTGCGTTTTAAGCCAGCGAAGTGTCTCATGGTCAGAGTATACTTTAAAATGTCTTCCCAGAAGATAGTGTTGCCAATGAGTGAGAGCCTCATGAAGAGCATATAACTCTCTTTCATACGAAGGGTCTGCCACTTTTAGAACCGGATAGTTAATGAAACACTTTTTCAGACGCTTGAAAGACATTGTGCAGTATGAATCCCACTTCCAAATTACCTCTTTCTTAAGCAACCTGCGAAGGGGAGCAACTATTATCGTAAAGTGTCTTACAAACTTGCGGTAATAGTTGGCTAACCCAAGGAACGATCGCAACTCAGTCAAAGTGCGGGGGTTCGGCCAATCTCTGATTGCTGCTATCTTAGCATCTTCCGGTTTGACCCCATCTCCATCAATTACATGTCCCAAGTATAGAACCTGACGCTTAGCCCATTCACACTTCTTTGGGTTTAACTTGAGTTTGGCTTCTCTCAGTTTATTTAGCACAAGTCGAAGGTGCTCAACATGCTCTTTTTCATCTTTGCTAAAAATCAAAATATCATCTAGATAAATAACAACAAATTTGTCAAGCCATTCATGAAATAGTTCATTCATTGTTCTTTGGAAAGTGGCAGGGGCGTTCGTTAGACCAAAGGGCAAAACTATGAACTCATAATGCCCATACCTTGTCCTGAAGGCAGTCTTATGTTGGTCTTCCGGCTCAACCTCAATCTGATGGTAGCCGGATTTCAAATCAATCTTTGAAAATATTTTGCTACCTTGCACGCGATCTAGCAAATCATCTATTCGCGGTAATGGTTCAGCATTCTTTACCGTTATATCATTTAACCTCCTATAATCTATACACATGCGAACGCCGCCATCCTTCTTAGGCACAAAGAGCATTGGCGCACCATAGGGCGAGGAGCTACGTCTTATCCATCCATTTTTCAACAATTCATCGGGTTGGGTTAGCAGCTCATCCAACTCCTGGGGCGGTATACGATAGATAGGCCCCTTCGGGGAAGCGCTCCCTGGAATGATACCAATGCGATGCGTGATGGGTCTTTCCACCACACCGCCTGGGTGCTTCAGCCACATGTGCGAACTCTTTCAAGATCCTTTCAATTTCTTGAGACCGGACTTCTTCCTTACTTTCTCCTTTCGTTACTGGGCGCACATATGCAACAAAGACTTTATCATATGGCGAGCGAACGCTGGGGCACTCATGCAATAGTGAGCTAGGCTGCTTTCCTTTCCAGACTCATGATAGAGGCAAATTTTCTTTTTACCTCCTTGCGGACTTGGGAGCCAACATTCATGCTCTCTTAACTTCAGATCCGCATTTGCAGCCTCACCCCAATCCATTCCGAGCAACACATCAAAGGGCAAGTTATCCTCCACCAAGAAGGTCAGAGAGTGGAGAACACGTTCCACCTTCCCCTCTGCCTTTAGCCGAAAGTATACTTGAACCCCTTCGACGTATCGATCCATAACGGTTTCACCACTATTAGCTAGCTTCCTTACAGTGGGCTCAGTCAATTTCTTACTAATATAACTGCGTGTTGACCCACTGTCTAACATAACTCCAACTCTTATTCTATTTATTTCAAGATCTGCAATTATTAACTGTACTCTTTTTTTTCTCATTTCAGTCCAGGCTTGGCGACCAGCGGCCAACTCATCACCCAAGCCAGCGAGGGATCCATCTAGAGAGATGCATACGTTTGCCACCTCTGGACAGTGTACTAGATGGGGACTGCCTTCCTCTTCAGTTTTTGCCATTGGAGCCTTCGAATGGGAGGAGTCTGGTTTTTCAACATTCGAAGCTCCGGTAGAGGCAGTTGGCACCTCTACTGACTGTTCCTTTTTGCCCCCCTGTAGTCACGGCAATCGGGGACAATGTGGTCGGGGTCCCCACACTTGAGGCATTGGTCTGCTTTCTTTCTTTCCGCCCAAACTTTTTCTACTATTCCTAATTCTTTCCACGACTCTCCTTCGGGTAGGCCTGGATGTGGTGGGTACGGTTTGTCCCACTTGTTATACCAAGTGCCCCTTCCTCTACCCCAGTTGGAGTAAGAACCACGACCACCTTGTGAGGGACCGTTTCCCCTTCCTCCCACGTAGTGGCTTCCTTCACCACCACCCCTCTGGGTGCCGAATCCTCGTCCACCACGACCGCGACCTCTTCCTCGACCACGCCCTCTTCCTTGACGCCCTCCCTCGCGGGCTACAACGGCCGCGTAACTCCCCTCCTGAGCTAGCGGGTCCGCTGCGTTCATCAAGACCATAGTCTACTTGATCCCAAGAAATGCTCTCGGCGCCTCCTTCCTCGAAGGTTAGAAGGAGGCTATCTTTCCCAGGTATCGACCTTGAGATAGTGCGGTTTTACCATTTCTTTCCCGCTTGCAGATCCTTCCAATAATGACAATAGTTTGCTTATGCGAGGAAGCCGGCATGATCTATTGCGATCTTGCCAAACTCATACATCATCCCTTCTTCTTTGACGCGGGGATAAAGTTGTGTCCTTAGGGGATCAGGGAGTGCTCGTGCAAAACTGTTCAATATTTGGGCAGGTGTCGACCCATGGTCAGGGCATTGCAATAACTCATCCATAGTTGCTTTCAGGGCAGAGGTGCTCTTCCATTTTCTGTCAGGGAGTTTGAGGATTAGCATCTCTGTGCGACGTGCTAAATTCTTGTCCTCAAATCTCTCTCTAATTGCTTTAAGGAAATCTTCAATTCGTGTTTGTTGTGAAAACTCTACCATCGAGTTGCATCCCGCCTCCTTTTGCAGCGAGATGGCGAAGCTCATGGCGTCGCCTCCCATGCATGAAATTGCCATCAACACCCTGTCCCAGTATGGGATTCGTTGTCCATATACGTATGTTTCTATCGCCGCTGCCCAATGTAGAACACTTTCTTCCTTCTTTCCATTATAGGTCCACGACAGTTTGAGTTTTATTTTACTAACCTGCCCGGTCTCCTGTGGAAGTTTCCCCTTTCCCCTTTTTATCTTCATGGCCGTCGTGTCACCATCTCCTCCTCCGCCTCCAGCTCCCTTAACAATTTTCTCTATAACCTCCGGAGTGAAGGTCTTAGTGACATGTTCGTCCAGGGCCCTGATGTATGTTTGCACATGCTGGTCAACATCCTTAGCTGACTTCATCTACCCTTTGCAAGGTCTGGCGCATTAAATTCATGTCCTGTTTTGTGTTGAGGACAGCCTCTCTGAGGAGAGCAAGCTGTTCTTTTGTTGGAGAGGGTTTTTCTTTTTGCTCTTTTAAAGCTTTTTGTAATTTTTCCCGTTCTGCCTGCAGCCTCTTCTTTTCTTCCACTTCTTGTCTCCTAGTTGCTAACAACTTGCTGCTCAACTCCGCCCTCTTCTCCTCCAACATCAGGGTGCGTTCAACTGTGTCTGTCACAGTGGCCAATTTTGCAATGAACAGGTCGCGTTCTTCTTCAGACTCCTTTAAGGGTTCGCTGGAGTAGTAATACTGTCCAGCCCAATCCAGCGGTTCAACAGGAAGCCGCTGCGCTGTACTACTTTCCGGTAGGTCAATGTGACGACGTCGTTGCAATGTTTCTCCTTCTTCTTGTTCTTCCTCTCCACTTTCTTCTTGTATGCTTTTCAACTCTTCTTCTAACTCTCTCTCCGTCTTCTCTTTCATCTTCTTTCTTGCTTCTTCTTTCTGTTTTTTCTTGGCTTCTTTTTCTTTTTTCTTTTCTGCCAACCTGCGGTCTACTTCTGCCTGTTCCGCAGGTGTGGGGCCAGGCTTCACTGTCCCAGATCGCATCAACATGCGGGACGTACATACACGTGTGAACCCCAATGGGAACATTAACCGGAACAGCGGCCCAAACAGAACAGAAAGGGCCAACAGGCCCTGGATGGGATAGTCATTCATGGTGAGGGTTGGCACAGGAGGTCCTCCGCCGGCTCACCACAACACTATCCCACTTACTCACCTACTACCTCAGTGTCCGTGGTGAATAGAGTTCTAACTTTCGTTTTTTTTTTTTTTTTTTTTTAACTAACTTGCTGGCTTGTCTGGATGCAGGTATGGAGTATAGCGCAGAAGTGTCTGATGCAAATTGCTCGCTTAGTCAACTAGGCAATAGTGTCGATCTCGGTTCTTTCTTTCGGGCTCAACTGCCCTGTAGATGCTCATCAGCCTGTTTGCGCTGCCTGGTACCTGCAATCTGACATGGCGTATAGCCACTTCCCCCACATCGATTCTTAGTCCCTGATGACGATACACAGCCTGCCGATCAAGAGGGGTAGGAGAACACTGGACCACCTAATCTAGTGTGACCAGGCCCCGACACATTGCATTTGGACCATCCAGATTCTGACACACTACGATGATCCAGATCCAGTCCTGACTTCCAGTCCAGCAGCAGTCACCTTCAGAGGGTAAGAGAGAGAGAAGGTAGGGGACACACACATGCATGCAGGTTCAGGGAAAGGAGGTGCTTCTCTCTTCTTGAAGATACAACCGATGATGCTCCACGACGCTCTGCATCCTCCAGGTAAGTATACTTCGCCGCTTCTTCTTCGGCCTGCCTCCCCCACTATCACATTACTTCTTCTCTTCCTCCCTCCTTCACTTATCTTCCATCACCACATCTTTCTCGCCGGCCTTGGTCATGCCAGCGCTATGAGTGCAACAAGCATTCTGCTCCGATACCAAATTTGCATGGGTCCTGAAGACCATCTCACGCAAGTGTGTAGACGTCACGCATCATCCTTGCACACAATGATCAAGAATCTCACACATTAGACAAAGATAGATGAGAAGAGAACCGAGTTGCACAACTTATATTATCAAAAATATGATTACAGAGAGTTTCGTAGTTCCCCAAGTCCAGCGCTCATCAACACAATGCAGATCCTGCATTAACTCATCACTGCGACTTCAACTCATCAGCGCCACCTCTGCAGTTCATACCCAACTCACGTAAGTATTCTTCATAGCCGAACCTTGATGGAACACTCTCTGTCTCAGTCCCTTGCTCCTACGATGCACACACACTCTTCTCTCATAAGGATCTACTATGAATGCTACTCATAGCTATCTACTACTAAACCTCTAAGTCTATACTAACTTGCTGGGCAGCTATGGCTGCATCTCCCGCAGCGCACAATCTTCTTCCTTCTCTTAGCGCATCTTCATCCTCCAGCGCTGCTCCTACTGACTGGCGCACAAGTGCTTCGGCACTTCCACGCGCAGAATGCCAGTGGAGATCTGGTGAGGAATGAGCCTGGCTGCTTCCTTTATAGTGCTGGCCTCTCCTCGCTGGGTCTGCATTTGGCTGCTTCAGGCCTTCCTTTGTCCCAGACCCTGCATTGCATGTGTCCCACTACTGTCCCAATGAAGTTCAACTGCTGCTGAGGCCTCTCGGCCTAGATTTGGACTTGGATGTCTGGATTTGGACTGTCCCTGAGACTTGGACCAGAACTAGGACTCTGTTTATTGGCTTTACTTTCGGACAGGCACAACTTAGACGAACAGACACACTTACTGCCTGAACAGACACTCACATTGTGCTAATAGACACTTCCTTTTGCACGAACAGACAGACTGACTGCACGTACAGACATACCCTTATCTGAACAGACATGATGTGTGCATCTCCTTGTGAACAGGTATGTCTTGCTGCAATGACCTTTACTTTAGTTTAGGATGTGCCCCTTGCTAGAGAACTTGACCTTTGACCTGCTTTCACGTTTCTGGGTCCTGGCGAGATACCCTTTCACGCTGCTTTACTTTCATGAAGCCTGTATCGGGTAAAAGGCCTTTTTACTATCAATGTTTTGTTTTTATGAGGCACAAGAAAGGAATTTTGATTACCAGCCAGATGGGTGAGTTAAAGCGAACATACGTCTATATTGCAATCAGACTCGCTCTCTTTCACACTTCACATGCATGTAAACAGGTCGCACAGCAAACCGGCGCCAAGCGCCCACTCAAAAACACAGTTCAGATACAAGCTCGCCTCAGATGGCTATGGCGCGTCAGCGCCTGTACAACTCTCTGTTCATCACTGCGCCGTACTCTGCTGTTCACACACACTCAACTTAGATCACCCTGGATATCCCACATGCAACACACTGTACACACATGCACACATACACTACACCCTTCTTCCAGCTATGGTGGCTATGGCCGCTACTACCTCTACCGCTATGGCTAAACTCTCCTTCTCGCCCACTTCGTCTTCGGGCATACTGCAGACCACCTCACACAAGTCGCTGTGGCAGCGCTTCCGCATGGCTTACGCAGGAATGAATGAATGGCTGGGCGCTGCCTCTTGATTTATACTTCTATAACTTGTTGGTCTGCCCCTTTCCCATGCCCGTGGTGCACACAGTTCCATACAGTACTTGCTTGACTGGACTAGGACTGACTGGGACTGGGTACCGCTGACTCAGCACAGGTGGACTCCACCACTTGCCCACTTGCCTCTGGACTACTGTAAACAACGTGTGAAGGGCCACTTCCGGACCTTCCGGAAGTCTATGGACTTGGCCCTTCGACACTGTAGCAGCTACGACCTTGACCCTTCAGAACTGTAGCAGCTACGACTTTGACCTTTCAGAAGTCCTACAACAAGGACTTCTAGGACCTACTAAGACCTACAAACAACATGTCTGCAGATCGAACCCCTACCACCTACGGACCCTACGATAGTCTACCAACTGTTACGAATACACAGGTCCTGGGTTCAACTATCGGGGTTGACACAAATGCTGTACACAGGTAAGGTGAGGACTAAGGATCAAGCCCTGGGATCTGCATCCGCTATTGTGAACAGGTGAATACTGTTTCACTTCCGCCGGCCTAAATTCGAGGTCCTCCGAGAATAATTCAGTCCGTGGCAGGACCTTTACCTTTCTTATCTCTCTCGTAGGCTCTAACTATGTCGGGAGCTGTTTCTAGAAGTTCCATTCTAGTAAACCAGCGGTCGTCCTCTGGTTCCTGATAAGCAAACTGGACTTCATACTGTTTATGTGGACGACCTCTACCTCCTGTTCTAAACACATCTTCATCTACAATGCCGTCAATGTCGCCCCTTCCGTCCATGTCTGGGGGGATCATGGATCTTCTAGATGGAAATTGTTGACTTGTGACACATGGCAACAACTTTGACGCATGAAACACGGGGTAGGTGTGGAGGTGTGCTGGGATCTCTACTGTGTAGGACGGTCCATCCTCTCCGCCCTTAACTTCTAGAATTGGCCACGGTCCTCTATACGCGGGCAGTAACTTCTGTGAGATGTTTTCCTCAGGAGCAAACTCTTTGGACTTGACGCAGACCAGGTCGCCTACTTGAAACTGTGATGGACGATGGTGTTTGTTAGCCTGTTCTATCATTTGGTGGTGGGCCTTCCCGAGGTTCTCTACAACGGTAGCTAACTCCTTGTGCTGTATCGCAAACTCTTTGCTACCGGGCGTTAACCTATGAATCTGGTCCCGGTTAAGTCCCTCAAACAGTTTGCGTGGTCTAAAGGACTTGTGCAGCTCATTGGGAGTGCGACATGTGGCTAAGTGCACGGTGTTATTGTAGGCACTGGCTACCTTGGGCAACATCTCATCCCAATTGACTTGATCGGGTCTAATGTACATACGCAGAACTTGTTGCAGGATATTATTCATCTGTTCGGTATGACCGTTAGTCTCGGGGTGCCGGCCAAACGGCATTAGCAACTTTGACCCATAGACTTTCATGAGTTCCTGCCAGTTCTGACTAGTGAACCGGGTGTTTCTATCGCTAACTATAGACAGCGGAATCTCGTGATCACTAACCCAATGGTTAAAAAACTTATGAGTGACTAATTCAGTGCGTGCCTCTGTAGGCAAAGGAACAAAAACTGCATACTTGCTAAATCTATCGACTATGACCATGACTTGGCTCTTGTCGTGCCTACTCTTGACACCAGCGTCCATGAAGTCAATGGAGACTGAATATCTAGTTTGGTCAGGAATGGGCAAAGGTTGAAGAAGACCTGAGGAGCACGCGTAGTTGTCTTATTCCTCTGGCAAACTTTACAACTGCGAACATATTCTATGCAGTCAACTTTCATTCCCGACTATGTATACGCATGCATCAGGTTGGCGAGAGTCTTTTGCCAACCGAAATGTCCCTCTGTATCGTGGCGTTCCCCTAAGATCAAACTGCGGATCTCCTCACTATTGGGAACACACAGACGGTCTACTACGTCATTCTTCTCGAACAACAATCCTTCTGTCATGCGATAGTGTGGTTCTGTCCTTGGGCCTCCTTAACTCTCTTGAGGAGGTTGTTATAGATAGGGTCCTGCGTATACGCCTGTCTTACTTTCTCTTGCAGGTTTGTCCCTTCATCCAGATAGTGGACTATAGCTCCAAAATAGTCTGACCTCCTACTTAGAGCATCCGCAACCACATTGTACTTTCCCTTAACCGGTTTGAGCACAAAGTCATACTGGTCGATCTCGGCGGCCCACCTAGTCAACTTAGGTGTCATTTTGGCCTGTGTCTTCAGCCACCTAAGAGTCTCATGGTCTGAATACACTTTGAAGTGCCTCCCAAGCAGGTAATGCTTCCAGTGCTTTAGGGCCTGCATGAGAGCGTAGAGGTCTCTCTCAAATGTCGAGGTAGCCACCTTCTCTGAGGGCATCCTCGTCGACATGAACTCTACAGGTTTGTAGCCATTGTCGTCGTCTTGCTGTAACACGAGGCCTATCCCGTACTGACTCATGTCCGTGGTGACGGCAAACGGCAAGGTCGGGTCTGCTACTTTGAGGACAGGATACTCTATCAATGCACGCTTTAACTTCTTGAGCGCGGACGTACAGTCTTTGTCCCTTTGCCAGATTGATTCTTTCATTAGCAACCGGTGAAGGGGAGCGGCGATAGTCGAAAAGTTCCTCACGAACTTCCTGTAGTAGTTAGCCAGGCCTCGGAACGATCGCAAATCTGTCAGTGTGCGGGGTGTCGGCCAGTCTCTAATCGCCGCTATTTTGCTGTCCTCTGGCTTAATGCCATTTGCGTTTAAAATGTTGTCCAAGTACAAGATTTGTGTCTTGGCCCACTCGCACTTCTTTGCATTGATCTTGAAGTTAGCCTGTCTTAGCTTCTCCAAGACTTGCGTCAAATGACCCTGATGCTCTTGGAGTGTCTTGCCGAAAACTACGATATCTTCTAATAAACTACGACGAATCTATCTAACCAAGGCCTAAACAAATCATTCATACATCAGGATGAACCTCTATCTGATGATATCCGGACTTTAAATCTATCTTTGAAAAATATCTGCAACCCTGCACCTGATCCAAAAGATCGTCTATCCTGGGCAGCGGTTCATTGTTCTTTACTGTGATCACATTCAGACCCCTATAATCTATACACATGCGTAACTCTCCATCCTTTTTGGGGACAAATAACACTGGTGCTCCAAAAGGAGACGAACTGGGCCTAATCCAACCCTTTTCTAGGAGCTCGTCTAACTGCTTACGCAACTCCTCTAACTCCCTTGGGGACATCCTGTAGACTGTTCCCTTAGTAGTTCTACTGCCAGGCTCTATCTCTATCCGGTTTTGGATCGGCCGCGGTACTACTCCAGTCGTCGGCTCTGCTAAGTCTTTAAACTCTCCCAGCAGCTTGGCAATGGTTGGATCCATGGGTGTGTCTTCTCTCGGCTCAGTCATTGCCTTTACATAAGCTACGAAGACCTGCCCTTCTAACTGCTCCTTTCTCACCAATCGCGCGAATGAGGGAGCACGGAGACAATAATATGCCAAAGAGTTGTCTACTCCTGACACATGAAACAGACGGGTCGTCCTAACCTCACCTGACGTACTAGGGAGCCTACACTCATGCTCTCTCAAATGGAGTGTGGCCCCGACTGCCTCTCCCCAGTCCATACCTAGGACTACGTCAAAAGGGAGGTCATCCTGTACGAGGAGAATGAGGGAATGGAGAACCTTCTCCACCTTCCCACCTTCCCACCTTTCTCTAAACGGAAATACGCCTGGACTCCTTGGATGTAGTCCTCAACACGCATCGTGCGGTCGTCTGCGAGGACACAAACAATGGGGTCTGTTAACTTCTGGACCTTTTACCCTAGCCTTAGCTTCTTCAGCGCCCTACAACTAACATAACTGCGCGTAGCCCCTGAGTCTATAAGGGCTCGTACTCTGCTTCTAAAAGTTTTTACGTCTACTAACACTAGTTGTCCTTTACTTTCCTTCTTCATTTTCGCCCAGGCTGGCATCCTTTCTTTCAATTCTTCTGCCATGCGTGTGAGGGAAGTGCCTAGAGAGACGCTAACACAGGCAGTATCTGGAGAGCTTACTAGGCACTGGCCTGCAACCTTTGCCATAGGCTCACGTGGCGTGGGAGTTTCCTTCCCCACATGGCCTAGTGGTAGGGGCAGTTGCGACCCCTACTCGCGGCTGCCTTTTGACCCCTGGGGGATAATATTTGATAATATGGGCAGGGTCACCGCAGTAGATGCACTGCCCCTGCTCCATACGTTGTTGCCACACACGCTGGTCCAATCCCAAGGATTCCCTAGGCCGTCCCTGTGGCCAACCTGGGTGCCAACCTCCTTGCCTCTGAGGTGACCTTCCACCTCTGCGTTGCGGCGATCGACTAGGCCCTGAGCGATTCGGCGGGGGACGTTGACCCCTACCTCCCCCTTGACGGTTCCTTTGACTGCCAACCCCGTGTGCACCCGGACCTCGACCACCCATGGCCCGCCCCCCTTGGCCCTGGCCTCCTTTACCTTGCGGCCTCCCTCCAACCGCGATAGCAGCGTACGTCCTCCTCTGACTTACACCAATGTCTTCCTCCTCTGGCCCCGACTCAATTTGACTGTAGGGGACTTCGTTCGTACCACCCTCGTCCAAAGTAAGGATCAGGTGATCCTTGGCCCTAACCTGACCCGACATGGTACGTCCCTTCCACTTCTTTCCCTTGTCTAAGTCCTTATGCCAGAAAGTGGAAACTACCATGGACTTTGCCTCGAACATGACCACTTCCCTACTTGAGGCATCATACGTAATATTGGCTTGTTGGGTCTTATCAAAGAAATGCCCTCGCAATGGCTCTGGCATGGCACGATAAAATAAGTTAACCAACTGGGTCTCAGTGACCCCGTGGTCTGGGATGCGTACAAGGTCATCCATCACTGCTTTCAGTGCGCTTGCACTCTTCCACTACCTGGAGTGGATTGTTTGCAGTTTATCGGAGGCCTTGGCGCCCCTGGTGACATCAGCGAACCTCTCTCGCAGGAGTTTGAGGAAAGTAGGAAGAGGGGTGAGCCTAGAGTATGCAGCCATATTGTGCTCACAATCGACTGCGTGCGCAAGGGACCTGGCAAAGCTGGTCGCTTCATCCTTCAGCGCATGGAAGGCCACGAGGACCTGTTCCTCGGGCGCGATATGCTGTAAATACACATAAGTGTTAACGCTGGCCTCCCAATGATCAAAACTATCGTCCTTTTTCCCGCTGTAAGAATCAGGAAATGTGAGCTTGACAGACTCTTTGCGGGGACGCGTTTCGGCCTTTGCCGTGGCCACTACCTTGGCGCCTTCAATGGCACCTGCACATAACTTCTCTGCGCCTTCCTTTGATCTCTTAACTTCGATCCCGACGTGGGTCACCACGTCGCGTGCAAACTCTCTAAACCCGGTCCAGATGGAATGGAGGATCACTTCTTGACCCTTATGAGCCTGATATTGCTCAGTCCAGGCCTGTCCCAAAATCTCGAGATAACTCAAGATCTTGTCTAGTTTGGCCGGAATATCCTGCTGTGCTCCCACTTCTTGCTTACACGATTGTACTCTCCACTTCCTAGGCCATCCGGTTGGCCTCCTCCCTCCCCCTCTTTTTCTCCCTTGCCAGACGCAACTTCCACTCCAATCTTTTTTCATCTTCTAGCGTTTGGTGGTCCAGGGGGTCCTCGACAACTTCCAGCTCCCTGGCTACTGCTTCCTTCTCCTCCTGAGGCACATATAACATTGCCTCTTCGTCTTCTCTCAGTGATAGATTAGCCACCCATTCGGATATCTTTTTCTTCATCAACAAATCTTCTTCCTTCGTGCCACTACTCTGTCCTCTCTCTCCTGTACGCCTTCTGAGGAGTCCTTCCAATGCTTCCTCCTCCTTCTGTAACTTCGTCATCTCCTCCAACTTCTTCTTCTTCGCCGCCTGCTCTTCTGCAATTGCCTTTAACTTCGCCCGCTTGAGGAGCTCCTTCTTTTTTCTCTCTTTTAAAATGGCGGTCATTTGCTCCTCTTGAGCCTGAGTATAAGGGGTAGTACACTTCCCACTACGGGTGTCCACCATGGTGTCAGGTGCACAACTAGATATTAGTTCCACTCCTCACCACTTAGACTTCTACCCCTTGACTGACACAACCTACTGACTCAATTTATGGACCACTGAATCCGAACAGGATCCTCTCAACTAGGGTCACTAGCTTGGACCTACACTATGGCTGTCTCTACAGGACTTGTTGCTGATGAGGAGGCATTTAAGGAGATCCCTCGTAACTCCTCAGGAATTATTTAACGTCGCAAACAGGACGACGCGATCAGCAAGTCCTCTCAAGACTTGGGAGGGTTTGTGTCCTCCGGGACAGTCGAGTCGTCAGACACAGCCTTTAGCCCTACTCAGCCCATGTGGGTTTGATCAACAAGGCCCTTGCCTTCATCCACAGAGTCCTATCACTTGGACAAAAGAGACTCGATGCAGAAAGAAGAGACAGTCTGACTTGACTCAGCAAGTACCACAGGGTGTGCCCACATCCATAGGGCGAGGGGATAGGCTTAAGGTCTGGCGAGAATATACCAGCTCCAGCTTGGTCAAAGTCGTGGTCAACAGTCTTGGTCAACGCCTTTGGTCAATGCCGGTCAATGCCTTGGTCAACGCTTGGTCAACGCGGACAACCCTGGTCAACTCCCGGTCAACTCTTCGTCCGGCTATGGCTGCCGCCACCTTCTTCCTCACCAACCTTCTTCTTCTTCCTCTTTCCTTTCGTCTTCCTCGCCTCTATCTTCCACCCCGGCTATCTTCTTTCTTTCTCTCTCTTTTTTATTTTTTTCTTCGTCTCTCCCTTCAACTTCCACGGCTATGGCTTCCTTACTTTGCCCGGTCTCCCCCTCTCCGTCTCTCTGCTCACATCCTCCTTCGTTACTCCGTGGCTGAGCTCGGCGGCTATGGCCGCCATTTCACTTCGTTGGACCGCACAACGCTCTTCAACAGGTACGTGACAACCAATCTTGTCTCTCTCTCTCTCTCTCTCTCTCTCTCTCTCTCTCTCTCTCTCTC
>BFEA01000009.1:970223-985554 GCA_003427395.1 Chara braunii | reverse complement strand
TCCTCAATCCATTCCACGTCATATCCCTTACCAGGGATCGGTGGACCAAATTGAGGAGGCCGGTCTGGGAATGCATCAGCTGGGGTGAATGGCAGCAGCTTAGATGCATGGAAGACCGGGTAGGTTCGCAGATGCAGCAGGACGTCAATGACATAGGATGGACCGAATGGATCAGCGCCCAGTGTATCTAAGACCTGCCATGGACCCAAGTAACGAGGCAACAACTTGGGGGAGATATCCTCCTCCCTCGATAACTCAGAACTGGCTACCCAGACATAGTCACCAGTGCGGATGGGGGAAGGCCGCCTGTGGCGATTAACTTGTTCAATCATTGCCTTTTGGGCTTTGAATAAGTTCGCCCATGCTCTTTCCACATCTATGCGATAGCGTCTGGTGAACTCTGCGGTGCCTGGTGTCAGGTCTGACTTAGCCTTATCGATGATATCATCGAGAGACTGTCGTGGTTCATGTCCCCAGTGCAACCGGTATGGACCGAACCCAGTCGAGGAGTGGACAAACATATTATAAACAAGTTGTGCCGGAGCCAAGTGGAGATCCTAGTCCTGTTGATCTAGAGAGATGACAGGACTCAGCAATTGGAATAAGACTTGGTTCATCACTTCAGCCTGACCATTGGCTTCAGGATGATGACCAGAAGTCATGTCCAATCGTGAATGCAGGTAGTCCTTAGAGTAGGACTGCCACTCATCGCTGCAAAATCGGGGGTCTCTATCAGTGACTATAGAAGTGGGCGGTCCATGGTGTGTGACCCACCTCTCTGAGAAGGCTGTTGTCACGGCCGGGACTCTAGCTACCTCTGGCAAGGGGATGAACTCTGCATATTTGGAGAACCTGTCCATGCAGACCATAACCTGACGCATGCCACGAAGGGTGGTCTTGCCTAAATCTGTGAAGTTAATCGACAAGGATTCAGCAGGGCCATCAGGTATGGGTAAGGGTTTGAGTAGTCCCAGAGGAGGCCTACGCTGGACCTTGTTCCTCTGGCAAAGCTCACAGGTTTCCACATAGCGCAACATATCACTCCGCATCTCCTTCCAGAAGAAGTGTTGAAATAGGGCTGCATACGACTTTAAGAACCCAAAGAGTCCACAGGCATCATGACACTCTGACATCAGTAGTGTCCTGAGCCGCTGATCCTGGGGAATGCACAAGCACTCCTCACCTCTGCTGTAGGTATAAAGCAAGTCTGAACTCAGGGCATAGCCGGGTTCAGCATTGGGATCCGCTTGCAGATTCCTCACTATGGGCCGAAAAGTCGGGTCCTGAGGGAGAAGACGAGGAATGGTCTGACGGGTCTCCTCTCCAAAGGATTGAGTGGAGGAGATCAATGCAAAAGAGTCAGGCCTACGAGAGAGGGCATCTGCTACCTTGTTGTAGCAACCCTTCTTGTGTTTCAGGTCAAAGTCGAACATGTCTATGAACTGAATGTATCGTGCTAGCTTATCATTCAACTCTCCTTGGGACTTCATCCACTGTAAGGTGGAGTGATCAGAGAAGATCTTGAAGTGTCTTCCCAAGAGGAAGTGCTTCCAGTGTTTCAGGGCACAGACAAGAGCATATAGCTCTTTCTCGTAGGTAGAGTCCCGAAGCTTCTGTGTCTTGATCTTCTTACTCATGAACTCTATAGGCCGTAGACCGTTCCCATCATCTTGCTGAAGAACTGCCCCAATGCCATATTGACTGGCGTCAGTGGTCAGGATGAATGGCAGAGTGGGGTCAGGCAACTTCAGCACTGGTGCACGAGTCAAGGCCTTCTTGAGTCGTGTGAAGGCCAACTGACAGGGAAGGGACCAAAGAAAAGGAGTGTCTTTCTTTGTTAGGTTGGTCAGGGGTGCAGCCACTGCAGAAAAGTTCCTGACAAACTTTCTGTAGTAGGAAGCTAAACCCATGAAGGACCTGACATCCCTCACTGTCTGTGGTTGAGGCCACTCTTGAATAGCAGCTACCTTGGCTGCTTCAAGAGCCAGGCCATCTCCAGAGATTACATGACCCAAATAGATGACAGAGGGAACTCCAAAAGAGACGTCTCTCTATTAATCTTGTACTGGCTGTCATGTAACGACTGAAGGACTAGAGCCAAGTGCTCCTCATATTCCCTGGCAGTTTGGCTGAATACCATGATCTCATCCAGGTAGACAACCATGAATTTGTTTAGGTAAGGCTTGAAGATGCGGTGCGTCTCTGTTTGGAAGGTACCTGGGGCATTGCAAAGTCCAAATGGCATGACCAGGAACTCCTAAGTACCATACCTGGTCTTGAAGGCTGTCTTATAGACATCCTCCTCTGCAATCTCAATCTGGTGATATCTAGATTTGAGGTCGACTTTGCTGAATATTCTGCAGCCCTGCACCGTATCCAGAAGGTCATCGATCCTAGGAAGTGGCTTTGTACTCTTCCTAGTGATCTTTTTGAGACCCTTGTAGTCGATGCACATTCTGAATTCCCCATTCCCTTTCGGGACGAAGAGGACTGGTGCCCCAAATTCAGAAGTGCTTGGCCGTATCCAGCCTTTGCTGGCCAGGGTCTCAAGCTGCTTTCTGAGCTCCTCAAGCTCAGCAGAAGACATCCTGTAGATGCGGCCCTTGGGAGGGACCGCTCCAGATAGTAGCTCAATGCGATGCTTGGGTGGCCGGTTGGGTAAACCAAAGGGCTCCTGCATCAGATTAGCATACTGGTCCACAACCTGATGTATCTCAGGAGGACAGGAAACAGTAGGAGCGTCTGTCTGCGTGACCAGAGCCAAGAACAGGCGCTCATGGCCATACTGGCGCAAGAGAGCACATAACTCCCTCACTCTCAAACAGTAGCAGCTGGTCTTAGGGTGGTGTTCAGCAACAATCATACATGGCTGATACACCCCCTGTCTATTAGGTAGTTCACCCTTTGGGATCTGCCAGTCGATCCTTGGGTTGACTGCCTTCAGCCACTGCATAGAGAACACCAGGTCAAAGTGTAGATCAGGGAATATGTAGAAGTTCATACTATGTTTGACTTCTCCAGCACTGTCGAAGGTGACAGGGATACCCCTGACCTTCTCCTTGATGGTGAGCACTGTGGAGTCACCTATTCTGACCAGCAGAGGTTGCTGCAGCTGCTGAACTTTCATCACAGCACTGGGAGATATGAAGTTCCTGGTGGCTCCACAATCCAACAACCCTTTGATCCTGATGTGGTTGATCAGGGGCCGAAGTAGGATGAGATCAGACTTGCTTTTCTTTTGTTCCTTCAGGTGAAGGAAGAAAGCAGCAAGTGACTGAAGCTCATCCTGCCCCGGGTCCTGATCCGGGTCAGGATCCTCATAGCAAAAGGATGCTGCCCGCGCAGTCCACAAACACTCACATACAGTCTCAACTGAAACAACTGCAGATTCACCTACTTGAGCAGATGAAGGTGCAGAACTGGTGGGAACTGCGGTCCACAGGGTCTGTTTCAGTTTTTTAACTGACCCGGGCCTGGCATGTAAGGGCAGTCCTTCAAAAAGTGTTGTCCCTCACACCTCAGGCAGACCCCTCTTTTCTTTTTCCTTCTCCACACTCCCTCCTGGATCTTGAGTTCATGCCAGGGGAGAGTGGAGGGATTGAGAGGGTCAGCTGACATATGGACGTCCTTTGGCAGATTAAGGCGCTGGGAGGAGGAATGCCGATGTCCCTTGTCCTTCCCCTTTGCACTGGCTGAGGCTGTGGTGGGAGAGAACTTCTTTATTGCTGCAGAACTCCCAGAACAGCCTGAGTCAGGGCTGTTGCAACATCTGTTTCAGCAGTTGATCCAGTCCCAGTTGATGGTATATCAGCCTGGGAGTCTGAGTCAGAGGCTGATGCAGACCCTGCATGTGCAAAGGCTACCTTTCCCTTTCTACCACCACGAGGGAAGGCACCTTTCCTCCTGTCAGAGGAGGGGGCCTGAACCTGAAGTTTGGACTCCATGTCCAGGGCTGCACGGCCAAAGGATCTCCAATCCTTGTGCCCAGCGCTGTACAGTGCAACAACAAACTTCTCAGGCTCTGCCCTGCAGAAGTTGGTCAGCAAATCATCAGTGGACATGACCAACCTAGGGGTAGAGGTGAGCTGCTCGAACTCTACAAACAAGGATTGCAGGGTACCTCTGTAACGCTGCTGCCTCAAGCGATCATCAATGGACATGACCAACCCAAGGGTAGAGGTGAGCTGCTCGAACTTTGCAAACAAGGATTGCAGGGTACCGCTGTAACGCTGCTGCCTCAAGCGAGCAATCTTGTCAGCAGCTTTGCGGGCCCGCTCCTTGTCTTCAAAGCGGTCCTCTAGGGCCTGCAAAAGTTTGTCCACCCCCAACCCAAAAGCCCAGTCCTCCATAGACTGCTGATGACTGCTGGAAGTTGAAGTGGCCCACTTCAGAGCGGGTCCTTCCAACAGTCCCAAAATTGTGGCTACCTTGGTCTGTTCTGCACAAACAAAGCCCCTCAAGTAGGCTTTGGTCCCAGCAGCCCAGTCCCCAACATCGGTCTTTGGGTCATCCCCTCTGAATTTGTTGGGAGCTGGGATATGTGTATAAGAGACAGGCCCAGTCCCCAACATCGGTCTTTGGGTCATCCCCTCTGAATTTGTTGGGAGCTGGGATCTTGGGACCTCTCTGATCTCCTGCAGCAACAGACGCATAGGATGGTCGGGCTGTAGCTTTTTGGGAAGGAGGTGGTGAAGGGGAAGAATGACGTGAACCAGAGGGTGTTGAAGGAGGAGAAGGAGAAGGTTTGAGTTTCAATGAGGCAGGAGACTGGGGAGCAATCAGTTTGGCTGCTGACAGCTGAGCAGTCAGATCCTGAATTGCTTTCAGTATCTTGGACTGCTGAGCTGCCAGGTCATCCACCCTACGCTCCAGACGGCCGATGCGATCATCCCAGTTAGTGAAATAAGAACTTGTGGCCTTGTGCTCCAGAAGAGCCCACTCCGTCAGGTTCTTATTCACCTGGGAGCAGCGGTCATCTGTCAGGACCTTGTTTAGCTGCTCCAACAGGTACTCCCTGCGAGAAGTATCTGTTGCAGCCTCTAACTCAACTGCTTCCCGCCGCTCAAGTTCTGGTAATAGGGCCTGCTCCTGCTGCAGTCTTTCTTGCAACTCCTTCTGTTAAGTAGCAGTAGAGGAGTAGTAGGGGTGGAGGTAGAAGATTGTGGTTCTTCCACCTTCATCACCACTTCCACCTGTGGCTGCCGCTGAGCATCCTGATTCGCCATTTTCCACTTTCAGAACAACAATAAATAAGGGACAAGCAGAGGAGTATGCAGCGATTTTCAATTTCCTACAGACACTCAGAAATCGCTGCTGCCTCAGACACAGAGGTAGGTGGGTGAATAGGGAACAAACGGTTTGGGTTAGAATGGTTTCCCTGGGGTCAGGTGTCAGACAAACAGATAGTCTAGTAAAATCATTCACACGATTTCCTTTTACCGACCGTGCACCACACTGGAGTTAGTAGACACAATCCACTACTCTTCCAGAGAAACACTAGAGTTTTAGAGCCCACTAGAAAACAAGAGTAGTCAGTGAGAATGACAGAACATTGCAAGTACAGACAAGAAGGATCAAACAAGCAGAGCGATTCAGTCAGAAACCCTGAATCCTAGCCCAGACTCCAATTTCGACCCTAATGACTCTGGCAGCCATACCCTAGGGTATGGCGAAGTACAATATTCACTGTTTCCAATGAAATACTAGAAATCCAATCAAGCGCTTCTGCGGGATTGCCTATTTTTGGATTGCGTTTCACTGGCAACTGACAGAATTGAATTTTGACGGAAAGAATTGAAGTTATGACTGACCCTAGGTAGCACATGCTATAACTAGACTCAGCGCAAAACTGTAATTCACAGTATCACTACTTTTCCAGTGCAGAATTCACAAGTGCAATACAGTAAGGCAGTCACAAAACAATTTTGGATGCAAAAGAGTCAACAGAGGATAGAAATAAGCAGAGAAAGGTAGGGGAGAGATGGCTAGGGCTGTCATGCAGTCTGCGATTTTCATATCCAGTCACTGACATACAGATAGACCATAATTTCTGACTAATTTAATCCTATCTGAATCGCTATACAAGTAGGTGCATGGAATGGACTCACTTTCAGAGTTTCTTGCAGTGTTGGGTGAAGATCTAGCTATGGCAGACTGGTACCCTCACTTCGCCAATTTCTTCCAGAGCTTCCTCCTCTCTGTTCCACGCACAGAACCACTTCAAATTTGTTGATCCTCTTCATAATCTTGAGGCGCTGCAACCCCTTTAGTCAGATTCTCGGAATCTGACCCTGTGGCACTCAGAAGCCAACAGAAAATTATCTCGCCACAGGTCCTGACAGCCGTTGATGCTATAATTAGCCTCGGATGAGGTTAATTTCACCTGCGATTGATGATGATGGGACTATTTCAGCATTGTCAATTATGAACTCTTGGTGTGTTCTTATTTGGTGAATGTCGTGATGCAATTCTGCTGTTGGTTCAAGGTCAAGACTATCTGGACTCATATGTATGATGTTGTTTGATTGCTGAAGTTCGCTATTGCTCATCTTCCTTGCAATTTGGTATCGGAGCTGTGGTACGATTGCGCTCATCTGGCGCTTGTCTTCTGCCTTACGCGGTACATACATGCGGTCTGCTGGGCGAGTTTGGCCGTAAGTGGTGTGTAGTGAGGAGGGTGGAGACGAGTGTGGTGGTGACCCAGGAGGTGAGGGGATTGCTAGGAAGGCTACGTGAGGTGAATGTGGTCTGGACAGTGTGATGAGAACTATCTAATGTGCGATTGATGCTGAGGTGGAACGGCGTTCAATGCTGGTTGTGCCAATGCAGTGACTGGTCATCGCAATCACCATCTGGTTATCTGGTGAGATTATCTCTGTGGTTGGGGGCAGCTAATTGAGGTACGTTGCTCTTAACCTTATCTTCCCTCTCAGACACTTCTTACCGTGAGGTTGTGTGTTCCTTCTTGAGAGTCCTCTCATTGTGAGGTGTCAAGTGCGCTCAACCTTGAGAGTCGGCGATGTTCACGTGGAGCATCTGGGTGGAGATGAGCGGAGCTTTCTGAAGGGCCCTGGACAAAGCACTGGGTCACGGTCACCATGCCAACCCACAGGGAGTAGAGCACGCATGCCTTGCTGCTTGTCCTTTGTTCGGCTTGCTGCGCTGTTAGATGGGTACTACTGGGCAGGCCAGCCTTACAAGAAAGACGAGCTCCCGACGTCTATAAATAAACACGGGAAGGGGATATCATTGGCTGTGATCGTCTTCCTGTTGCGACGTAAAATAATTCTTGATGTCACTTGGGGGCGGACGTTAAAATGCCTCTGGATCAGCCAGTGATGTAAGGCTCGCGGCACGCCGAGGATAAATATACGTGCAAGGCCGGCCAACTCAGTGGATACTCGGGGCACAGGGGTGGGCCGGACACACACCTTTAGACACGCAACGCTCTCCAGATTGCTCAGGGACGCTGACGTCAAGTGATACTCAGGGGAACTAAGGGAGGGGTTGATTCCAGGTGATAAGTTCGAGAAAATTCCATGTTGTTCTATCCACATAAATGATTCTATTTTTATGTTTTGATTCGTTAAGATGTACAGCCATTGACATCTGACAGACAACATCAGTTAGGACTGTTTATTGTTCCTGGTGCTTCTGTTTGCGGACTAGTCAGACTAAAATTAATTTCGTTTGTAGGAATCTGGACTTACCTGTTAGAACCCGAATGTATCTGCTTCGGATTGATCACCAATTAATTAGTTATTTATTTTAAATTGGTCTGTGCACTCTGTTGCGGTAGGCATCTTGAGTGACCTAGTGTAGACAGTGCACAATGCTGTAGCATATGAGCGACAAGGAGGACACTAGAGAGGACGACCGGATCTTGCGATCGGCAAGGCGCCCAGTAGCCCTTTTGGCATTAGGACAAGAGGGTGACCAACATCTGTTCCGCCAGCTTAGGGTGAGGCAGCAGCAGCAGAGGAGAGTTAGAGCAGCCGAGGCCAGCAGGGCTTTAGCTAGCGAGGCCGGTGCTACAGCAGCCATGGCTACTTCCGCCATGGTCACTTCTGCGCAGCAGACTTCCCAAGCCAGCAGATCAGGTGTCGTTGGGTCAAGGGTCGCGCAGACCGTGAGTCAGTCCACTGGCGTGATGGCAAGCCAGGCATTAGTGTTGACTCCAGACGATGTCGCCATCCAGAAGGCTGCCCTGCAGGAGGCACAGCTACAGCGGGCATTAGGAGAGATAAAAGCGGAGAAGGAGAAGATGATCAGAAGAAGAGCCAGGATGCAGCGGAGAGGGGCAGACATAGAGGAGTTAGAGACGATGGACCTGACGAACATGGATGATGATGTGAAGGTAGTTAGGAGGGCCCTGCTAAGCGTAATAGAGATGCAGGAGCATCAAACTACCATCCTTTAGGATATCCAATAGAGCCTAGCCGTATTGGCAGGCCGTGCTCAGGCAGCACCATCACCAGCCAGGCCTGGTGCCTGGCCCGTGCCATATCATCCTTTTGCTGTCCCACCGGTGACAGGGGTATCCCCATATAGAGCCTCGTCATCAGTTGCTATCGTTTCCCTGGGCATGCCGCTGTCAGGAGGAGTAACAGCAGGGAGTAGTTTGCAGGTTCCTGTACAGACAGTGTACACCCAAACTTCGTCGCAGGTTGCAATCACCACGCAGCCTGCTGTCTCGCAGCCTGTGCAGCCTCAGGGCACGCAGCCCAAGCAGCTAGCACAGCAACCTGTGTCATCGGGTCCACAGCCCGGAGTGGTGCAGGGACCGGGACAAGCGCAGTGGGTTCTAAAGAAGGCCATCGCCGCTCCCAAACCTTTTAGTGCCAGTCTGTAAACTCACCTTGCCGCACGAAGAAGTGCTTGTGGCTGCTTCCTACCTAGAGGGTAGTGCAGCAAGCTGGTTGAGTGGTTTAGTACAACTCCGGGGATATGGTCATGACTTCCGCGCTTGGGCGGCCTCCCATAAATTGGAGGACTTCCTGAAGATGGTGGAAGAAAGGTGGCATGATCCTCAGGAGGCCCAAAGGGCCACTGATGCGATCCTGACACTGCACATGCGGCAGTTTAAGTCAGTAAGGGAAGCCACCAACGCTGTTGAGCGTCTAATCTAAGTCCCAGGTGTGCGCTATGACCCCCAGGTCCTGCTGACTTCGTACTTGAGATGCTTTTCTCAGCCTTTCAGGAACCAGTTGGCAAAAGAGGCCAATATCAATATGCACAACTTTCCTTCGTCCAGGAAGGTGGCCCTAGACCTTGAAGCTAAGATAGGGCATGGACAGGCACCCACTACGGATGGGAGGAAGAAGACATTGCCTCCTAACTGGAAGGCGAAAGGTCGCTTGATGTTTGTCGACAACGATGGTTCAACCATCGAGTTGGACGACAACTTCCAGGAGGGAGTAGGTACAGAGGCAGGCAGCATAGATGCTTCAGAGGGTGGAGTAGTCGCTGCCGTATCTCAAAAAGGAAAGGCGACTAGTAGACGCCACGGAGGCTCCCGGTCTAGGAGTCAAGTCGACCCCAGCGCTCCCCCATGGGAGAAAGCGGGTCTTAAAGAGGACGTGTGGAGAGACCGTTAATCACGGCAGGCCTGTATTCGTTGTGGTCAATATGGCCACAACCAATTAAAGTGCCGCAATAAGAAAGTGACAGAAAAGATCCCGCCTACGATGGGGCAGATGCTGGGATCCTCTCATCCCGTTGGTAGCAATGTTGCCAGTACTTCAGGTAGTGCTCCGGGAAACACGTCGGGCCAGTAAGAATAGTAGTTGTTCCTGCTAGGGTCGAGGTGGTGGAGACACCCTCACCATCTCGAGAGATGGCCCAAGCTACTGACTCCCATGTCGTCCCGCAAACACATTCAGACCCATCGAGCCTCTGTTCGATGAATGTGTTTGAGTCCTTAGAGGAGCTAGAGGTTGAGTGGTCTAGATCAGACCCGCTAGCTTCTTGGACGACACTAGTCAAAGCCCCGAAGCGTGAGATGTTCGTCAGCGAGGTTGTCGTTGGCGGCCGTAAGGTCGGGGCCTATTTTTGATACTTGCTCGACTAGGAACTTTATCAGTTGCGTGTGCGTTGAGAGGCTGTGTTTACAGGGGCGAGTGCAGTGCCTGAGTCGACTTGTGGAGTCGACCTGTGCCAAGAAACAGCGCATGGTAGTCAACGACTACGTCCAGGATGTTGAGTGTTGTTTCCCGTACGCAGGAGGGGACTTGAGACATCGTGTCTCATTCCTAGTAAGTGATGAGCTCCCAATAGATATGTTACTAGGTATGTACTACCTCTCTGCAGCACATCCCCAGTTTGACTGGGACCGAAAAGTGGTCAAACACACTTTGCCAGGTGGAGGGACCGCCAGATTACATAAGTTCAAAGCTAGTAGTCTGATTGAGTCCTATGGGTGCATGTGTGCGGCCGCGTTCTACGATTATTATAAACAAAATCAGGAGGAGGGTATGTATTTAGTTTATGTCTCTGCTGCAGGCGAGCCGGTGAAAATGCCGTCGGAGATAGAGGGAGTAGTTGCTAAGTACCCTGATCTATTTGAAGAGCCAACAGGGGTTGTTGAGAGATAGGTAGTCCACGCGATAGAGATTATCCCAGGGTCTAGTATCCCGAAGGGTAGGATGCATCGGATGTCTCCAGGCGAGCTTGATGAGCTTCGCCGCCAACTCAAGGAACTCGTAGAGAAGGGTTGGATCCGGCCGAGTGTCTCTCCTTATGGGACTCCAGTTTTATTCGTACCTAAGAAGAATGAGGGTACTCTTAGGATGTGCATTGACTATAGGGGCCTCAATGCCATCACTGTAAAGAATAGAGAGCCCCTACGGCGCATCGACGATCTGTTAGATAGAGTGCAAGGGTGTTGGTACTTCAGTAAGATAGATCTGAAGTCCGGGTACCATCAGATTCCAATCCGGCCTGAGGATCAGCACAAAACCGCTTTCCAAACCATGTACGGTCTGTACAAGTTTGTGGTGATGCCTTTTGGCCTTTGCAATGCTCCTGGCACCTTTCAGCACACTATAAATCGGATATTCCTTGACTACTTAGATAAGTTTGTCATCGTGTACCTCGATGACATACTTATTTTTAGTAAGACTGTCGAGGAGCACGTTGCACATTTGGACAAAGTCCTCAGCCTCCTGCGACAGCACAAGTTCAAGATCAATGGTGAGAAGTGCGAGTTTGGCCGCACCAGTGTCTTGTACTTGGGTCGTGAGATTTCCGCGGAAGGGTTGAAGCCCGATGACGCGAAGGTGGCCAGCATTCGTGATTGGCCACGTCCTCAGTCTGTGACTGAGATGAGATCTTTCTTAGGAATGACAGGCTACTATAGGACTTTCGTTAAGAACTATAGCATAGTGGCCGCTCCTTTGACTGATCTGACCCGCCTTGACACCCCANCTTAGGAATGACAGGCTACTATAGGACTTTCGTTAAGAACTATAGCATAGTGGCCGCTCCTTTGACTGATCTGACCCGCCTTGACACCCCATGGGAGTAGACAGATGAGTGTGAGGCTGCTTTCAGACATTTGAAGCATGCGTTGAAGCACTACGAGGTCTTGAAACTTTCTGATCCTGACAAGCCGTTCATAGTCACCACGGATGCCAGCCAGTATGGCATTGGCGCCGTGCTCACACAGCAGGAGGGGCCAAAGTTGAGGCCAGTCGAGTACATGTCGAAAAAGATGCCGTCTCAGAAGTTGGCAAAGTCCACCTATGAGAAGGAACTCTACGCTGTGTACAAAGCTCTGACCCATTGGAGACATTATCTCCTTGGGAGGTTCTTCATCCTCAGGACTGATCATCAGACCCTGAGATGGATGAGAACTCAGCCCGCTGACGCCTTGAAGCGTTGGATCGAAGTCATTGAGCAGGATGACTTCAACCCCCAGTACCTCAAAGGGGAGTACAACAAGGTGGCTGATGCCTTGTCGCGTAGACCTGACTTTTCAGGTGCGCTGATTACTGAGTTCGATCTCACGGACGATGTTACTTGCTCTTTGGTGGAAGCCTATCGCGAGGACCAGTTTATGTTCGAGATCATACGCAGACTCCAGGCAAAGGACAAGAAGACCTTTGCCGAGTTTGAGTTGGTCAATGGCTTGCTGTTCCTTGAGAAGGACGGGAATAAACGATTGTGTGTCCCAAATAGCGAGTCTTTGCGTAGTTTGTTTTTAGGTGAGTGCCATGATGCCACCGGCCATTTTGGATACAAGAAGACCGCAACTAATCTGCTGCAGCAGTTCTTGTGGCCCACGATGATGCGAGACGCCCAGCTGTACGTGTAGACTTTTCAGGTATGTCAAAGAGACAAGCCCAGTACACAGGCTCCTCTTGGGCTCCTGAAGCCCCTTCCGATTCCGGAACGGCCTGGTGAGAGTTTGTCCATGGACTTCATGGATACTCTGATCACCAGCAAGAGTGGGATGCGACACATCTTCGTCATCGTGGATAGATTTAGCAAGTAAGCTAGGTTAGTGGCAATGCCGGAAACAGCCAGAACGGAGTATGTGATCAGAATGTTTAACGAGAACTGGGTCAGGGACTTTGGTTACCGAAGAGTATTATTAGTGACAGGGATGTCCAGTTCACTAGTGAGTTGTGGAAGGCCGCTGCTGCTGAACAGGGAACTCATTTGCAGATGACTTCTGGGAATCACCCAGAGGCCAACGGCCAGGCTGAGCAACTGAACCGCGCTGTACAACATGTGTTGAGGCATTACATCAAGCCCAACCAGGTGGACTGGGATGAGAAGCTTGCTCTCATCGCCAGCTTGTACGACAATGCGGTACACAGCGCCACCGGGGTGAGCCCAAACAACTTACTGCTAACATTCAAGCCTAGACTGCCCCTGGATTTTCTCCTTTTTGAGAATCAGTCGACTGCTGCACCAGGTACGTTAGAGTTTGCTTACCGTTATGAACAGAAGATGCAGCAGGCTGTAGAACAGATGCAGAAGGCTCAGGCCGCAATGATAGAGTCTGAGAATAGATACCGCCGACCTTCTACATTCCAGGTTGGGGATAGGGTCTGGGTTAAGTCTTTGGAACTGGGACAGGAGCACGGGATCTCCCGCAAACTCATGCCCCAGTACTTTGGACCCTGGGAAGTCTTGGACATCGTTGGGACAGATCTGGATGGGCCATCTTATGTTATCCGGATCCCTGGTCATCTCCGTACCTACCCTGTCTTTCACGCATCCAAGCTGGCCCTTTCAAAGAGACTGATCAGCTTCCATCTCGTCGCTCAACGCTGCCCCCAACCATGGACGGAGAGGTGGACATCGATGACATCGTGGACCACAGAGAGCTGCCAGTATCAAGACCAACAGGCAGGGGACGTCCTCCGAAACCAAAGCTGCAATATCGCGTTCGGTTCCGGCATCACACTGATCCGAAGGAGGACCGTTGGTTCACCAGGGAGGAACTCATGCAGACCGCTCCTCAAGTTGTAGCCCAATACGAGAGATCTCTGCAGAAGGGAAAGCGCCCTATGATTGAAGACTGAGCTTCCCAGAGGACTGTTGAAGCTAAGGAGGAGGGAATGCGAGGCCACTGCCTCTATGAGCCCCATAAGGCCCCATTTTGCAGCCCGTCGGCCGCCCTAAGTGAAGGCAGGCTCGACGAGGCCCTCAAGGCCCTTTTCTGGCCACCACGCAACTCAGGGAAATTCAGGCAGTTGCGCAACGCCAGTTGGTTTAGTGAACCCTGGCCCTGGGCCACCTGTGTAAATGTATGTGAAGCAGGCCCTGGGCTGGATACGAGTACCGGGCCAAACACAGGCGGAAAGCAGTTGGGCACATGCAACCACTTCAGGCCCAAGTCCTGCTCTCGTCGTGCTGTGCCTCAGGCTACTGGGGCCTACTGGAAGCTTCCTGGGACTGAACGAAGGCAGGCCACTTGGATATAGGAAAGGGCCTGCCTCCTCATTCGGATTCGGGTGCTGGCTGCATGCTGCGCTATTTGCTGGCTGGCGCCTACGCTCTCACGGGCGAGCAGGGAAGGAGCACGCAGCCATAGCCGAGCTGAGCTGCTGTAAGCTGGGTGAGGCGCAGGGTGGTCCTTGGGTGCTAGTGGCATCTGTGAGTTGGGGAACGAGGTTGTGAGTGTAGCGCTAGACATACCTGGTGCTGGAAGCGTCCGACATTGGTCGCCATATGCTCGTACTTCGGGAATGCTGTTGACGTCATCTTTCGGCTTCGTAGTATAGGCTAGATAGGATCTGCCACATGTAGTCTGGGCGCCGAGCACCAGATAGGATATCAACTCTGGTTCTTCGTTGATGATGATGGGACTATTTCAGCATTGTCAATTATGAACTCTTGGTGTGTTCTTATTTGGTGAATCTCGTGATGCAATTCTGCTGTTGGTTCGAGGTCAAGACTATCTGGACTCATATGTATGATGCTGTTTGATTGCTGAAGTTCGCTATTGCTCATCTTCCTTGCACCAGCCTCAGTCGGTAGGTTAGTAGACAGGAGGTTAGTCTTCAGGATTAGCGCAGCACTTCAGCGTTAGCAGGATTAGTGCAGCGCAGCAGCGTTAGTACGAGCAGCAAGGAGAGATCGAGCACAGCGGCGAGGAGGACTTAGCGCAGCAGTTGGAGCAGCGCCAGCCACCGGCCCAGCCCGCTGCCCAGCGCCCGCCTGCTGCAGCGCCCTAGCTACCCAACCAGGTACCAGGGAGGAAGGCCTTGCCTTCTCTCCCTCTTCCTCCTCCGCCACTCTCTCTCTCTCTCTCTCTCCCTCTCTCCCCCCTACTACCTTCTCAGTCTAAGTCTACTCCTGGGTTCTCCTACGGGGCTACTACGAGTATGAAGGATGGTTACGAGTTCCGATGATATTGGAGACAGCGACATTGGGACTGTAGGTTGAGGACTACTCTTGGGATCTGATTTCATCTTCCTCTGAAGATGTACTTGACATTATGAGATCGATATCTGAGACATTGTGAGGCACTGTGTTCACGACATTTCGGATATTCTCCACCTCTGACATTTCAAGATACTATCTTTGAAAACATTAAGTTGACGTCATCTTCCCTCTCCTCCTCCCTTCGTCTCTCCTCCCTCCATTCGTCCGTGTATGATCTCAGACCCTGGCCTTTCTTCTTTGTCCAAGGCCAGGCCTTTCACACCACTGATGCATGATTGAGAGTGTTCGATTGCAGTCTGAGTCAGGTCAGAGTCAGTCCATGGGTATCAACTCTTCCGCTGTATTTGTATTAACTCTGTATTATCTGGTCGGTTCTGGGAATCTGCGCCATACTTATGACTGTGTTTCACGAGTATGCAACACACACACACAC
>BFEA01000009.1:943403-960299 GCA_003427395.1 Chara braunii | reverse complement strand
TGGACCGGTTTCCCATTGGCATTTTCGGCCTCTATATCCAGCATGCATTGTCGGCCTCACGTTTATGTGCCCAGGGCCTAACCAATTCTGGGGCCTGGGGCCCTGGGATTTCTGCATTTGCAGAGATCCGATACTCGGTGCACTCCAACCAACTGGCGTGCGGCAACTGTTTGGACCCCACTTCGTGAAATGTTTGAACAAAGGGCTCTCGTTGATTTGCTGGCCCGCCTTCACTTAGGGCGGGCATGAGGCTTGCTGGGGCGTTAGCCCAGAACATGTACATCATGGCAAGGCCCCTTTGAGGGCTCAATCCTCACACATGTTTTGAGACCAACCATCATGACGCGCACTTATCAAAGCACAGGTGTGCTGTAGCTCAAAGATAGTATATGCCAAACAACTCAATTGCGCAGAATCGTCTTTGCAAAAGGTGGTCCGGCTGTGGGCGCCAGCGAGCTCTCTCAGGTATGGTCGATGTCTACCTCTCCAAGGTCTCTCTTTCAAGATGCCTCTTGAGTCTCTCTCCCTCCCAGCCTCACACCGGACCTTGCTATGGCCACTGCCCAACGGTGCCCAGCGCAGTAGACTACTACTACGAGCCGGAGTCCACTCTACAGCACAAGTCGCAGCACACTTCACAGGTCAGAAGCACTTCTGCATGAGCGCAGAAGTGCATATGTGTTGACCGGACTAGTTTTCGGTGCACGACAGAGCACATCTTGCAGTTGCATTAATGTGCTCCTAGTATGGTTTGGAGTTTCAGGATGGGGGCTCTCTGGTAGGCTGTGTACGGTCCATAAGCTTTGGAACTGTACCTTTGTACCTGTCAGCAAATCGAGTTTTCAGAACTCTGTTCTCCTTTATCCATGCCTCACTTTTGTGCAAAAACCCTGTGATACGTGATTGATGTACAACTGTCTTTGTTTGTTTGCAATGTGTATTGTGCCACAGTTTGCAATGACTGTGCTGCAGGTTACATTAATGGTGCTGGGGTTGCCTGTGACTGTGTCAAACCGGTGGTCGTACACATAAGGCTTCCCAACCAATCCATTGACCGTTTTTCAAAGGAGGAAGAAAAAAAGTTTATTGCAGTTCTTTCAGAAAACCTTGGTCTTTGGGCTCGTCAGGTCAGGATATTGCGAGCTGCACGGGGGAGTGTCATGCTTGCCATAGGTAATGGAACATCCTAACTGGATATGCATCTTATTGTTGTGTGATTGTCCTTGGGCAGTTTTTCTTTTGACTACTGGTTTCTTTTACCAAGAAAGTCACAGACGTTTAACTGCGTTGAGAACACCCTGCAAGTTTTCTTCTTCCTCCCCCCTGCCACTTCTTGAGTATGCGTAGTCATAAACCTAGTCTTGCTGCGTTCGTTTTTCCCTGTGGAGCGCAGTCCTTGGCAAACCCCGACATCCATCTTTTTCCATACCGCCTGATGATTGCCCCAGATTGCTAGGTCATTGAATGGCCCTGAAGCAATGCAGTTCTATCCTTTCATTTCTCGTGGTGATAAGATAAAGAAAGGGGGAAAACGATTCTGGAAGTGTTCCCCAACTTCCCCCGGCCCTGCCAATTCTCTCTGCCTGAATGTGGTGGGAATTGGGAAGTCAGGATAAGGACCAACTTGATCCGAAAGGGCCTGATATGAGTGTAGAGGAGTTCCATTTGGCATGCAAAAGTTTGGGAATGTGAGATCAGATGCATGGCCCGAGATTTGTCTCATGGCCATAGACAAAGGTGGGGTGTTTTTGAGGGTGCTTTTGTCTGTGATGTGACTCATTTGGTTTTGCCATGGGATCCCAAGTGTGAGACTTTTCCATGAAAAACATAAGTGTGAGTATCCCCCAACACAATTCCTGCCACAAAATGAATCTATAAGACTGTAACCATCAGCTTTCCCAAGTTTTCTGTTCTCCTTTTATTTGGAATGGATTTGATAGGTATCAGATAGGGTGAATTGTTCGAAGTGCGGCATTTGTCGTGAGTAATGTGTTCCAAAATATATGAATCCTTTCCATGTTCTTCTTCTTTTGGATGCCTTCCTGCAGACCAGCACAATACTCAAGAGGTTTCGCTATGGGGACCACCTTTAATGTCTGAATGGATGGTAGCCTTTAATTGAAAATGTTGTGAAAAGCCACTGTTACTGGCAGTAAGCCCCAAATGAATTTTACAATTTATCCGACCAGGTTGCTTGTGCATTCACCTGGCTGCTTTATTAAGTCAAGTGTTTTGGGTTCCAAGGATCTTTGAGGCTACGCTTTCAGGGTAAAGTTGTCAGTTATTTCTGAAGAAATGCTTGAGGGAATTTAGGAACTGACGATCGTGTACTGGGATGCGCAGTGATATCCCCATGGTCACACTTGCCATTTTTCGAAGGGTTGTGGTGATATGCCCTGTATGCTTGGTGTAACATTGTTTCGTGGTCAGTATCGGGCATACTCATCATCAAAATTATGAAGTTGAATCAGTGTGCAATGAATTGATTTGTTTCTGAGTCATAGAGCATGCATGAAGGAACCAGGCAGGTATTCTGACAGCTCAGGTTGTGTCCACATGTGCCCGCTTGTCATATCATCCTAATTGAGGATAGAGCCCTATTCCATGTACCTCTACATATATATGCAGGATCATCATTATCTGTGTAGGATCAGAGTGTAAATGTCTGACATCTCCTGGTCACATCACACACACCTTTGTCTCCTCCTCTCCCTGCTCTGCTTCTGCCTCCTTTCCGCCCGTGCTCACTCCCTTTCAACTGTATCACTCTCCTTCCTTCTGATCCCCGCCCCCCCCCCCGCCCCAACATGCCCCGTTGTCCTGCTTTCTTTTGTCGGTGAATTGCGTCTTCTTTCTGCATCCAGGAATCCTGCCTGATATAGGATCAGGTGCTATGCTTGACCCAGAAACAGCCGTGCGGATCAAGGGAACGCTGGAACAACAGCTGCTTGACTTAGGACCAGAGTTCGGTCCATACCAGATGATTGGCATCTCCATGCCTGGTGAAATTACTTTGACATCAGACTCATCTGCAGCTGCATCAGCTATTGTCTCATCATTTTCTTCGCCATCATCATTTTCTCTGCCATCAGCATATTCTCCACAATCATCGTCTTCTGAACAGTCACCATCTTCTCAACAATCATCATCTTCTTCACCGTCATCATCTTCTCAACAATCATCTTCTAGATCATCATCGACTTCTCCTCTTTCATCATTTCCGTCCGAGCCACGGCCGCCATGGGAACCTCGTTTTCCACCAACTCAGGATTCCTTATCAGGGCCTGTGGATGTTGCTGGTTATAGTGTGCCACTCTCACCTTGGAATTCTGCTTCGGATGAAACCTCCAACACGCGACAATCACCATCTGCACCAGGCACTGTACAGGAATCTCCATGGGACTCGTCAGATGTGCGATACATTATCTTGCTGCTGCTGATAGTGCTCTTGGTGATTGCGGCCAGTCTTCTTTTCATGGCAATGATTGCCTGGTGTGTGGCATGGAAGTATTTCCATCATGTGAGGAAACGAGACAGTGCAAGAGCAAGGGCCAGACCTGGGTTTGATTTGATTGGTGCCAGTAGGCTTGGAGCAATTGGCGATGGCTCTGATGCAATTGTCAGGTACTCGGAGCCTGTTGGATATGGGCTTAGGAGATCTAGCTTTTCTGGGCACATTGCCGGTGGTGGCCTTAACATGTTGCAATGGGATGGGGATATGGGTGTGAGACCTGCCGCAGTGCTACGGCAAGAAGGCGGCGAGGATAGGAATGGTGAGTGGGTACTTGCTTAAGATGAACATGTTAAAATTGGCCTGCAATTGTAATCAAACAGTCCAGCATAGATTATAGATGCTGGCAGTGTTGCATACGCCAACGATCGGCTCCCTTGACTGGTTGGCTGGTCAGCTGGTAGGCACCTACTGGTCGGGGGTTGTCGGCACCCTGCAATTTTTATTATTATTATTATTATTATTATTATTTTTATTTATTTTTTTTGGGTCCGTAACCCCCAATAACCCCACCAACACCCCCATACCCGCCCCTAATACCCCCAAACAACCACAAACCGCCCCCCAACACCCTTATACCCAACATACCACTCCTATACCCCCCTGTAACCCCTCTATACACCCTCCAACTCCCCTATACCCAGCGGATTTGGGCTGTACTCAGCAAGCGCAGCACAGCCCCCAACTCAGATTTTAAAAAAACTCAGTGCTATGGCTGTTTTCTGACTGGTCAGCAGACCGCCGACCGGTCGGCCTAAATTGTCCGCGGTCGGGGTCGCTGCAAAATGGTCGGCAGTCGGGGTCGGCGGTCGGCAGATGTGCAACCCTGGATGCTGGTCATTACTCTTTGACAGGACGATATTGTATCCATTCAGTACGTATAACACCCAATCGAACTGACCCTTGTGCGAGTGGTAATAAACTACAGTAATGTGTATGTTATTGCATATTTCATTGGTCAATAGCATTGTTCATACTGCAATCAGACTTGTCTTTCTCGACACTCAGCATGCGTACAAACAGATGACGATCAAGCTGGCGACTTGCGCCCACACAAAACTCAGAGATAATGAAGTCAAGAATGCAGCTCAGATTCAAACTTGTCTTGGTCGGCTATGGCCGACCTCTGCAGTCCAAGCAACTTTTTCGTACACACACCCCGGATCTCCCTGGATGTCCCGTACACACAAACACACACTTTACACGTACACACCCACTCACACTCTCCCTCTCTTCACACACACTAGCACTACTAACTGCTGACGTGGTGGCTATGGCCGCCATCTCTCTCCTTCACTAACTAGCTATCGGCTATGGCCGATCTTCCTCCTCTTAGCCCTCTTCGTCCACTGGCACCTGCAGACCTCCGCACACAAGACACTTCGACAGCACTTCCACACGGCTCACAGGCAGAATGAATGAACGACTGATCACTGCCTCTTTATTTATACTTGGCATTGTTGCTGGTCTGCCCCTCTCCACTGGGCCCTGGGTGCACACAGTCCCACATGGCACTTGGTGACTTGACAAGGTGCGACTGGGACTGGGTACCACTGACTAAGCAAGGTAAGACTACCAACTTGACCACTTGACCACTTGACTACGGACTGACTACTATGACTCATGAAGGGCCAGTTCCGGAACCTCCGGAAGACTGTGGCTTGACCCTTCAACACTGTAGCAGTTATAACTTGACCTTCCAACACTGTAGCAGCTATGACTCCCACCACTGCTAAGACCTCTAACCTACAGACCTATGGTTCAAGACCCGACGACCACCCTACCTACAGCAAACAAACAGGCGGCTTTCAAAACACAGGTCGTGGGTTCAGGCACACACGGGTCATCGGTACTGTACACGGGTAAGGGCGAGGTCTGGGAATTGAGCTCTGGAATCTGCAACTGCTACCTCAAAGGTGAAAACCGTTTCACTCCCGCTGGCCTAAATTCGAGGTCCTCCGAGAATAATTCAATCTATAGTAGGATATTTTCCTTTCTTAGCTCTTTCATAGGCACAAACTATGTCGGGAGCTGTTTCTAGAAGTTTTGTTCGCATAAACCAGTGATCGTCCTCGGGCTCTTGGTAAGCAAATCTGACTTATACTGTTTTTGTGGACAACCTCTACCCCCCTGTCCTAAATACATCTTCATCTACTATGCTGTCAATGTCGTACCTTCCGTCAATATCCAAAGGGATCATGGATCTTCTCGATGGGAACTGCGGACTCGTAGTGCAACGCAGCAACTTTGACGCATGGAAGACTGGGTAGGTGTGGAGATGTGCTGGAATTTCTATCGTGTAGGACGGTCCATCGTATCCGCCTTTGACTTCTAGAACTGGTCACGGTCCTCCATACGCAGGCCACAGTTTCTGCGAGATGTTCTCCTCAGGGGTAAACTCTTTGGACTCGACCCAGACAACGTCGCCTATTTGAAACTGTGACGGGTGGCGATGCTTGTTAGCTTGCCCTGTCATTCTGTGATGGACCTTCCTGAGGTTCTCTACCACTTTGGCAATTTCCTTTTCGTGCTGTACCGCAAACTACCTAGAACCGGGCGGTAGCTTTTGAAACTGTACCCAGTTCAGTCCTTCGAACGGTCTGCGGGGTCTAAAGGACTTGTGTAATTCGTTGGGATTGCGACAAGTGGCTAGATATACGCTGTTATTATAAGCATTGGCTACCTTTGGGTGCATCTCGTTCCAGTTGACTTGATCGGGTCTAATGTGCATCCTAAGAACTTGCTGCAGGATCTTGTTCATTTGCTCAGTCTGACCGTTTGTCTCCGGATGGCAGACAGACAACATCAATGACTTAGAACCATGTACTTTCATAAGTTCCTGCCAGTTTTGACTAGTAAACCTGGTGTCTCTGTCACTGACTATCGACAGCGGTAAACCATGCTCACTGGATCAAAGAATTTTTCTATAACTAGATCAGTACGTGCATCGGCGGGCAAAGGGACAAAAACTGCATACTTGCTAACTCTATCAACTATAACCATGACTTGGCTCTTGCCATGCCTACTCTTGACCCCAGTATCCATAAAAACAATGGAGACAGAATCTCTGGGTCCTGATGGGATAGGCAGGGGTCTAAGAAGAGCCAATGGGTTCTCGTCGTAGTTATGTTGCGTTGACATACTTTGCAACTACGCACATACTCTATGCAATCAGCTTTCATGCCAGGCCACGTGTTGCCGCGTATCAGGTCAGCGAGTGTCCTTTGCCAACCGAAATGCCCTTCTGTATCGTGACATTCCCAAGGATCAGACTACGGATCTCTTCGCTGTTGGGAATGCATACCCGATCTACGACGTTTGTCTCTCAAACAACAACCCATTAGTGGTGCGGTAGTGAGGCTCATTGGCCTCCTTGACTCTCTTAAGGAGGTCACAATAGATAGGGTCTTGCGCATACGCGTCTATGACTTTTTGCTGTAAGTCTGACCCTATATCCAGATAGTGAACTATAGCTCCAAAGTAGTCGGCTCTCCTACTAAGGGCATCGACAACCACGTTGTACTTTCCTTTGACTGGCTTGAGCTCGAAGTCGAACTGGTCTATCTCGACGGTCCACCTAGTAAGCTTAGGTGTCACCTAAATGTCTCGTGGTCTAAATAGACTTTGAAGTGCCTCCCAAGAAAGTAGTGTCTCGAATGGTCTAATGCTTGCCTGAGAGCGTAGAGTTCTCTCTCATAGGTGGATGCCGCTACCAACCTACCGGAGATAAACTCTAGGGGTCTGTACCCATTGCCATCGTCTTGCTGTAAGACAACACCAATGCCATATTGGCTTGCATTAATAGTAACAACAAAGGGTAAGGATGGGTTAGCTACCTTGAGGACTGGGTACTCTATCAAGGCCCGCTTTAACTTTTTCAAGGCCGATGCACAAACTTGGTCCCGCTTCCAGATTTCCTCTTTCTTTAGCAGTCTGCGAAGGGGAGCAGCAATGGCAGAGAAGTTCCTCACAAACTTCCTCTAATAATTAGTCAATCCTAAGAATGACCTCAATTCTGTGAGGGTACGCGGGGTTGGCCAGTCTTTGATCGCTGCGATCTGGCTGTCCTCAGGCTTTATGCCGTCGCCATTTAATATGTGACCCAAGTACAAAATCTCAGTCTTGGCCCACTCGCACTTCTTTGCGTTGATCTTGAAGTTTGCCTCTTGCAACTTTTCCAAGATTTGCCTCAAACGAGCCTCATGCTCCTGGAGGGTCTTACTAAAAATAAAAATGTCATCTAACTAGACAACTACAAATCTAGCTAACCACGACCTAAACAGATCATTCATACAACGTTGAAATGCGGTCGGGCGTTGGTTAGTCCAAAGGGCATCGCTATAAACTCGTATTGCCAAACCTAGTTCGGAACATCATTTTGTACTGATTATCAAGGTGAACCTCTATCTTGTGGTATCTTGACTGCAGATCTATTTGGAGAAATACTTGCACCTTTGCACTCGATCCAACAAATCATCTATACGGGGCAGTGGTTCTGCATTCTTTACTGTAACGGCGTCGACCCCTATAGTCAATGCACATTCTCAGCTCTCCCGCTTTCTTGGGGACAAAGAGAATAGGTGCTCCAAATGGAGATGAACTGGGCCTAATCCACCCCTTCTCGAGGAGCTCGTCTAGCTGCTTGTGCAACTCTTTGGGAGATATCCTATACATCGCTCCTTTGGGAGTCTTACTTCCAGGCTCTATCTCAATACGATGTTGGATAGGATACATGACTACTCATGATGGAGCCTTTGATAGGTCTGTGTACTCTTCCAACAACTTGGCAATAAGTGGGTTGGTGGACTCTTCTTTCTTAGGCTCAGTGATTGGCCTCACATAGGCCACAAAGACCTGCTCTTCTAACTGCTACCTCTTTACTAATTGTGCGAACGTGGGAGCACTGAGGCAGCAACGTGCTAAAGGGTTATGTACCCTTGACACGTTGAACAGACGGGCCGTCTTGACACCACCTGAGGGACTAGGAAGCCTGCACTCATGCTCTCTTAGATGCAGCGTGGCTCCTATTGCCTCTCCCCAGTCCATGCCTAGGACCATGTCAAATGGGAGATTGTCCTCTACGAGGAGAGTTAGGATGGAGAACTTTCTCAACCTTGTCATCTCTCTGTAGGTGAAATTTTGGACTTTCAAATTGAGCCTCAGCTTCTTCAGCGCTCTACGGCTAATATAGCTAAGGGTGGTCCCACTATGTATAAGGGCCCCTACTCTGCTTCTAAAGACTTCTACATCTACCAACACTAACTGCCCTTTCCCATCTTTCTTCATCTTGCCCCAGGCCGGCATCCTCTCCTGCAACTCTTCTGCCAGTCCTGTGAGGCAAGCGCCTAAAGAGACCCTGACGCAAGCAGTCTCTGGACAGCTAATTAGGCATTGGGCAGCAACCTCTGCCTTAGACACATGTGGGTTGGGAGTTTCTACTTGGCGTGCACACTTATCAAAAACATGGCATAGGGGTAAGGGCAGTTGCTACCCCTACCAGCGGTTGCCTTTTGCCGACTGTGCAGCAACTTTTCGAGCATTCCTATATTTAGGACAATATTTGACAATGTGCCCCGGATCACCACAAAACACACATTGCCAATTATCTATTAAATCCCGCTAGTCTTTCTTTTCGATGCCAAGGTTTTCGAGGGCATGCCTTGAGGCAGACGAGGGTGCCATTCACCTCTCTTGGGAGGTGACGGATTAGAACGTCGATGGTTTGACGGGGGACCTTGACCCCTTCCTCCCTCTTGGCAGCCTCCTCTGTCGCCAACCCCCTGGCCGCCCCGTCCTCGACCACCAGAGGCCCAGCCCCCTTGGCCTCGGTCTCTCCTTCTTGCGGTCTCCCTCCGACCGCGACAGTACCGTAAGTCCTCCCTTGACCCATGCAATCAGACTCGCGTACTTCGTCACTTCACATGCATTCGAACAGATGGTGAATCACACTGGCGCATAGCGCCCAACTCAAACCTCGAAGATATGGAAGCCAAAACACTATTCAGATGTAAGCTCGCTTCAACAGGCTATGGTGCATCGGCACCCACACATCGCAACTCTTGTCACAGTGCCCAACACCACTGTTCGCTTCACACTCCAACCCCGGATCACCCTGAATACCCCACGCACACACACTGTACACACACACACACACACACACACACACACCTAACACTAAGCTATGGCAGCTATGGCCGCCACTAATGCTAACCTACAAGCAGCTATGGCTGTGCTAACTCCTACTAGCCCACTTCGACTTCAGGCTACTCTACAGACCACCTTGCACAAGTCACCGTGGCAGTGCTTCCGCATGGCTTCCGCAGGAATGAATGAATGGTTGTGCGCTGCCTCTTGATTTATACTTCTGTAACTCGTGGGTCTGCCTCTTTCCACCGGGCCCATGGTGCACACAGTCCCCCTTGGTACTTGCTGACTGTGCAAAGTGAGACTGGGACTGGGTATCGCTGACTAAGCGAAGTTGGGCACACCACTTGCCCACTTGCTTCTGGCCCTCTGTGTAAAACGTGAGGGGAAACTCGAAAGGCCACTTCAGGACCTTCCGGAAGACTGTGGACTTGGCCTTTTAGTACTGTAGCAGCTACGACCTTGACCCTTCAGGATTGTAGCAGCTACGACCTTGACCCTTCAGAGGAGCTACAGCTACGACTTCTAGTGCTCACTAAGACTCCTATCCGACAAGTCTACAGATCGAATCCCCTACAACCTACGGACCTAAAACAGCCTACCAACTGTTTGTGAATACGCAGGTTACGGGTTCAAATACTCAGGGGTCAGCTCGAAACTGTACATGGGTGAGGTAAGGTCTGGGCATCAAACCCTAGGATCTGCATCTGCCTCTGCAAAGGTGAAAACCGTTTCTCTCCCGCCGGCCTAAATTCGAGGTCCTCCGAGAATATCTCAGTCCAAGGCAGGACCTTTACCTTTCCTATCTCTTTCGTAGGCCCTGACTATGTCGAGAGCTATTTCTAGAAGTTCAGTTCTGGTAAACCAACGGTCGTCTTCCGGTTCCTGATATGCGAATTGAACCTTGTACTGTTTCTGAGGACGACCTCTACCTCCTGTTCTAAATACATCTTCACCTACAATGCCGTCAATGTCGTATCTTCCATCCATATCCGGAGGGATCATGGACCTTCTAGAGGGAAACTGTTGACTTGTGACACACGACAACAATGATGCGTGAAATACAGGGTAGGTGTGGAGATGCGTTGGGATCTCTATTGTGTAGGACGGCCCATCCTCTCCGCCCTTAACGTCTAGAACTGGCCACGGTCCTCTGTACGCAGGCAATAACTTTTGCGAGATATTCTCCTCAGGGGCAAACTCCTTAGACTTGACCCAGACTAAGTCGCCTACTGGAAACTGTGACGGGAGACGATGCTTATTGGCTTGCTCTATCATCCTATGTTGGGCCTTCTTGAGGTTCTCTACAACGGTAGCTAACTCCTTCTCGTGCTGTAACGCGAACTCCCTAGTGCCAAGTGGTAGCCTATGAATCTGATCCCGGTTAAGTCCTTCAAACGGTCGGCGTGGTCTAAAGGACTTGTGTAACTCGTTGAGAGTGCGACACGTGGATAGGTGCACGCTGTTATTGTAGGCACTGCCTACCTTTGGGAGTATCTCATCCCAGTTAGTCTGATCAGGTCTGATGTACATTCTCAGAACTTGCTACAGGAGCTTATTCATTTGCTCAGTTTGACCGTTAGTCTCTGGATGATGGTTAGATGACATCGGCAGCTTGGAGCCATATACTCTCATCAACTCCTGCCAGTTCTGACTAGGGAACCGGGTGTCTCTATCGCTAACTATAGACAGCGGAATCCCGTGTTCACTGACCCAATGATCAAAGAACTTCTGAGCTACTAACTCTATGCGTGCCTCCGCAGGCAACGGAACAAAAACTGCATACTTGCTAAATCTATCTACTATGACCATGACTTGGCTCTTACTATGCCTGCTCTTGACGCCGATGTCCATGAAATCAATGGACACTGAATCCCCGGGCTGGTCAGGAATAGGCAGGGGTCTGAGAAGACCTAGAGGGGCATGCATGGTGGTCTTGTTCCTCTGGCACACTTTACAACTGCGGACATATTCTATGCAGTCATTCTTCATCCCTGGCCAAGTGTATGCGCGCATCAGATTGGCTAGAGTCTTCTGCCAACCGAAGTGTCCCTCTGTATCGTGACATTCCCCTAAGATCAGGCTACACATCTCTTCATTGTTGGGGACGCACAAGCGATCTACTACATCAATCTTCTCAAACAACAACCCTTCTGTAGTGCGGTAATGTGGTTCAGTCTCTGGGGCGTCCTTCACCGTCTGAAGGAGGTCGCTATAGATAGGATCCTGAGCATATGCCTCTCTGACTTTCTGTTGCAGGTCCTTTCCTATATCCAAATAATGGACTATTGCCCCAAAGTAGTCTGATCTCCTACTTTGAGCATCCGCAACTACATTATACTTGCCCTTAACTGGCTTGAGCTCAAAGTCGTACTGGTCTATTTCTTCGGCCCACCTAGTCAGTTTAGGCGTCATCTTGGCCTGAGTCTTCAACCACCTTAACGTTTCGTGGTCTGAATAGACTTTGAAGTGCCTCCCAAGCAAGTAGTGCTTCCAGTGTTCTAATGCTTGCCTGAGAGCGTAGAGTTCTCTCTCATAAGTCGAGGTGGCTACCTTCTCTGAAGGCATCCTAGCAGACATGAACTCTACGGGTCTATATCCGTTGCCATCGTGTTGCTGTAGTACAACACCTATGCCATACTAGCTTGCGTCAGTGGTAACGACGAAAGGTAAAGACGGATCGGCGACTTTAAGGACTGGATACTCTATCAACGCCTGCTTCAATTTCTTCATGGCAGACGTGCAGTCCTTATCCCACTTCCAGATCGTTTCTTTCCTTAGCAATCTGCGAAGGGGCGCAGCGATGGTAGAGAAGTTTCTCACAAACTTCCTGTAGTAGTTCGCTAGGCCTAAAAATGATCGCAACTCTGTTAGCGTGCGAGGCGTAGGCCAATCTCTAATCGCTGCGATTTTGCTATCCTCTGGCTTAATGCCATCTCCGTCTAAGACGCGGCCTAAGTACAAAACTTGGGTCTTTGCCCACTCGCACTTCTTGGGGTTGATCTTGAAGTTAGCCTCTCTCAGCTTCTCCAAGACCTGCCTCAGATGACCCTGGTGCTCTTGGAGGGTCTTACTAAAAACTAGAATGTCATCTGGATAGACTACTACGAACTTATCTAACCACGGCCTAAATGTCATTCATACAACGTTGAAAAGTCGTTGGCGCTTTGGTTAGTTCAAAGGGCATGACTATAAACTCATAGTGCCCATACCTAGTCCGGAACGCGGTCTTATACTGATCATCAGGATGGACCTCTATCTGATGATATCCGGACTTCAAGTCTATCTTCGAAAAGTACTTGCATCCCTGCACCCAGTCTAAGAGATCGTCTATACGGGGCAGCGACTTTGCATTCTTCACTGTGATAGCATTAAGACCCCTATAGTCTATACACATCCTGAGCTCTCCCTCTTTCTTGGGGACAAATAGAATAGGTGCTCCAAATGGAGACGAACTGGGCCTAATCCAACCCTTTTCTAGGAGCTCGTCTAACTGCTTGCGTAGCTCCTCCAACTCTCGCGGGGACATTCTATACACCGCTCCTTTGGGAGTCCTACTGCCAGGCTCAATCTCAATGCGATGTTGGATGGGCCGCGACACTACTCCTGTCGGCGGCTCCGCTAAATCTTTGAACTCTTCCAGCAACTTAGCAATAGCTGGGTCAATGGGCTTCTCCTCCTTAGGCTCAGTGACAGGCCTGACGTAAACTACGAAGACATGTTTCCTCTAATTTCTCATTTTTCACCAATCGGGCAAACGCAGGAGCACTGAGACAGCAATGTGCCAGGGTTTTATCTACACCTGACGCATGAAATAGACTGGCAGTCTTAACCTCGCCTGACGGACTAGGGAGCCTACACTCATGCTCTCTTAAGTGGAGTGTGGCCCCTGCTGCCTCTCCCCAGTCCATCCCTAGGACTATATCAAAAGGGAGGTCATCCTGTACGAGGAGAGTCAGGGAATGAAGAACTTTCTCCACCTTCCCATCTTTCTCTAGGCGGAAATATGCCTGGACTCCCTCTACATACTCCTCAACTCGCATGGTGCGGTTGTCCGCGAGGACACTAATTATGGGGTCTTCCAATTTCTGGACTTTCAAGTTTAGCCTCAGCTTCTTTAGCGCTCTACGACTAATGTAACTGCGGGTAGCCCCTGAATCTGTAAGGGCTCCTACTCTACTTCTAAAGACCTCTACATCTACCAAAACTAGTTGTCCCTTACTCTCTTTCTTCATCTTGGCCTAGGCGGGCATTCTCTCTTTCAACTCATCAGCCACGCCTCTGAGGGAGGTGCCTAACGAGACTCTAACACAAGCAGTCTCTCGACAACTATCTAGGCACCGACCTGCAACCTCTGCCATAGGCTCATGTGGTGTGGGAGTTCTTGTCGGCTCGCGCTCGTTTCCCCATATGGCCTTATGGTAGGGGCAGTTGCAACCCCTACCGGCGGCTGCCTTTTGCCTGTTGGGCAGCCCATCGGGCCTCTTTATACTTTGGACAATATCAAATGACGTGGCCAGGGTCACCGCAAAAGACGCACTGCCCCTGATCCACACATTGCTGCCAGACACGCTGGTCCAGGCCCAAATCCTCCCAAGGTCGGCCCTGTGGCAGACCTAGGTGCCAACCACCTCTCCTATAGGGTGACCTATTACCCCTATTAGGTGAACGGTTACCAGAACGGTTTTGCAAAGGGACCTTGACCCCTTCCTCCCGCTTGGCGGTTTCCTCCTCTACCGCCAACCCCCTGATCGCCCTGGAAACGGCCACCTGAGGCCCAGCCCCCTTGGCCCTGGCCTCCTCCTCTTCCTTGCGGCCTCCCTCCGGCCGCGACAACAGCGTAAGTCCTCCCCTGACTAGCGCTACTGTCCTCCTTCTCCTCCTCTAGCCCCTACTCTATCTGGTCGTAGGGGACTTCTTCCACACTACCCTCATCTAACGTAAGGAGCAGACGATCCTTAGTCTTAATTTGCCCTGAGATAGTGTGACCCTTCCACTTTTTACCCTTATCCAGGTCCTTGTGCGAGAAAGTGGATACTGACGCAGACCGTGCTTCGAACGCTACCACTTCCCTGCTAAGTGCATCGTAGGTCATGGTAGGTTGCTGGCTCTTCTCAAAGAAGTGCCCGCGCAACGATTCGGGCATAGCCCTATAGAAGAGGTTGACCAGTTGGGTCTTAGTGACCCCATGGTCAGGAACGACGACCAACTCGCCCATAACACCCTTGAGTGCCCTGACACTCCTCCATTGACGGGAATGGATGGTTTGCAGCTTGTCTGACGCTCTGACACTACGGGTCACGTCTGCAAACCGTTCTCTCAGCAACTTAAGAAAATCATTGAGGGGAGTGAACGCGGAATAGGCCACCAAATCATCATTACAGTTGGCGGCGCGACACAAGGAACGGGCGAAGCTTGCTGCTTCCTCCCTAAGAGCGTGAATGGCTATCAAGACATGTTCATCGGGAGGTACATTCTGCAAGTGCACATACGTTTTAACGTTGGCCTCCCAATTGTTGAAGTTCTCCTCCTTCTTCCCGCTGTAGGAATCGGGGAACTTGACTTTAACAGGCTCTCTACGAGGGCGTGCTTCTTCCCCCTTTGGTGCGGCCAACCTGGCGCCCTCTATGGCGCCGGTGCAATAACGCTCCGTGTTTTCCAGTCGAGCCTTCACTTCTGAGTCCACCTGCATCACTAACTCCCTTGCAAACTCCCTGAATCCCAATCGTATCGAACGCAGGGCAATGTCCTGACTTCTAATAAACTAGTATTCCTCTTCTTGAGCCGCTATCAAGCGTTCGATATTCCTCGCCATGATTTCCACCTTACCCAACATCTGATCTTTCTTCTTTTTCACTTCTTCCAACTCCTTTGCCGCCTGGCTCACTGCTTCCATTCTCCTTTTTCTCTCCCTCATGAGCCGTAGCTTCCATTCCATCCTTGTCTCATCCTCCATGGCCTGTCGCTTGAGGGGGTCTTCTTCTGCCTCCCACTCCTTCATGGCCGCCTCCTGCTCTTCCTTGGGGACATACATTAACGCTTCTTCTTCTTCTCCCAGAGATAAATTCGCCACCCACTCTGTGATCTTCTTCTCCAGTTGGTTATCTCTTGTTCCACTGGATTCCCCTCTTTGCTCCCTTCTTCTCCTTTCCAGTAACTCTTCTTCTTCCTCCTCCTCTTCCACCGCCTTCAGCTTCTCTTCTTCTTCTTTCTTCAACCTCTCTTTCTCTCTGGCCATCTCCTCCTCAATCTTCTTCATTTTCGCCGCCTGTTCCTCGATCAAGGCCTTCTTCTTGGCCTCCTTCCTCTCTTTTCTCTCTTTCAGGATGGCGGCGGCCTTTGCCTCCTCTTCGGCTGTGTAGGGGGTGGTACTCGTTCCGGTACATGTCTCAACCATGGTGATAGATGCACAACCAATTGACGGTTCCACTCCTCACCACTTAGACTCTCCCCCTAACTGACTTTAACTTAAACTAACTGACTCTCTATGGACCACAGAATCCTACTCTTCGTTCCAGCCAGATTACCACAGCCGACGGAAGCTTTCGCAACCACAGTCCTTGCAATCCAGACCCAGAAGCCCAGCACCTGCGGTCAAACCCACCTGGCTTTCACTCCGGTTCAGACCCTGTCAACTAGGGGCACTAGCCTAGACTCTAACACTACAGCCGTCACTGCAGAACCTGTTGCTGACCAGGAGGCATTTAAGGAGATCCCCCGTAACTCCTCAGGAATTCTTTAACGTCGCAGATAGGACTACGTGGTCAGCAGCTTCTCTCAAGACTTAGACGGCCCGTTGTGCAGCCCACAGCTCGGATTTTGGGCCTACCGAGCAGCACGCCGGTCAGTACCGGTCCTTGGGAGGGTTCGTGTCCTCCGGGACAATCGAGTCGTCAGACACAGTCTTTAGCCCTACTCAGCGTGTGTGGGTTTGGTCAACGAGGCCCTATCCTTCATACACGGAGTCCTATCACCTGGACAAAAGAGACTCAATGCAGAAAGAAGAGACATACAGACTCAGACCCAGCAAGTACCATAGGGTGAGTGCACATCCGTAGGGCGAGGGGATAGGCTGGGGCACGTCGAGATTATACCAACTTCAGCTTGGTCAAAATCGTGGTCAGCAGCTCCTGTCAACGCCTTGGTCAACGTTTGGTCAACGTGGTCAACCCCCGGTCAACCCTCCGATCGGCTATGGCTGCCAACACCTTCTCCCTCGCCAATCTCCCTTCTCTTTCTCC
>BFEA01000009.1:923555-935278 GCA_003427395.1 Chara braunii | reverse complement strand
TGTTATGCAGCGCTGCAGAGGGGATAAAGAAGAACAAGAAAATGACCACCTTCTCCTTCCTCGTCCTGAACCTTTGTTCGTCTCGTCCTCGTCCTCCTCCTCTAGAACTTTTCTCCCTCGTCATCTTTCTTCCTCCATCTTCTTCTCCTCCTCCCCCGCCTCCGCCTGTCCTCCTCTCTTCCACCATGTCCATCTTCTTCTTCTTCTTCTTCTTCTTCTTCTACTTCTTCTTCTTCTTCTACTTCTTCTACTTCTTCTACTTCTTCTACTTCTTCGTCCTTCTCCCTTCTTAGTACTTACCCTTCTTCCTCCTCGACATCTTCTTTCTTCCTTGTTTCTCGCCGCTGCCTCCTTTTCATCCTCCTTTCTTATTCCTCCTTCCTCTTCTTGTCGTCGTCCTCTCATTGATTAGCCCACAACCGCCATAGCCATGACAATTCGTGTTTTGCCATGACGTTGCAAAGTATCGCAGCAGCGAAGTATCAACATGGCAAGTTGGCATTGTGAAAAAAAAAAAAAAAAAAATCCGAGGGCCGACAGGTATCTTTCAGAGCTCGAACTTCACGTGCAGAACTCCATATTATACAAGCTGTCGAGGAGGAGGTGAAGAAGAACAAGAAGAAAAGGTTAAAAGGAGGAGGAGGAGGAGATGAATGGAGGAGGACGACGAAGAAGGAGATCTCCTTTTTCTACCTCCTCTTCCCACCTCCTTCTCCGCGTCCTTTTCACCTTATCTTCTTCTTTGTCAACCATCATCCATCTTCTTCTCCTCTTCCTCCTCCCTCCTCTTCCTTTCTTCCTCCACCTCCTCCTTCCCTCCTCTCGTCGATTCCACAGCAGCCTCCATAGTCATAATGGGCGGCGTCTCGCCCCAAACTTGCCTAGAAATGAACCAAGTTACCAAGAGATTGAAATCTATGAAGTTCGTTGAACTCGAATGGACGGGGGAAAAAAAAAAGGAGGCGGAGGAAGGAAGGAGGGAGGAGGAGGGGGAGAAGAAGGAGATGGATTATGGTTGACGAAGAGGAAGATAAGTCTGATAAGGTGTAAAGGAGGAGGAGGAGGAGGAGGTGGAAGGAGGAGGTAGAAGGAGGACCTATGGGCGCTGCTCTTGCCACGAAGATAATTAGGAGGAGGAGGAGAAGATGGGCGATGAGGAAAAGAAAGGAGGGGGAGAAGGAGGCAAGGAAGAAGCAAGAACAAGGAAGAAGATGGAGAAGATATCGAGGAGAAGAAGAATAGGTAGGATAAGAATAAGGAGTAGAAGTGGACAAAGAAAAGGAGGAGGATGACAAGAGGGAGGAGGAGGATAACGAGGAGGAGGAGGAGGGGGAGGAGAAGAAGGAGATTGTGGTGAAGTAGGAGGAGAAGGACGTGGTGGAGGACGGAGGAGGGGGTGGGAGGAGAAGGAAGAGGAAGGGGAAAGAGGAGGAAGCCCTTACGTCGGGGAGATGGGGTCGTGGCTGCTGGAGGGCGTGGTATGGACGGCGCGGCAGCACAGCGCGACGACGGGGCCGTGATGCCGCCTTCCACATCGTCGGTTGTCCGATGAGCCCCGCATCGTTGATCCTTGATGATAACCGGCGCGGGGCAAAACGACAATAAAAGGGGTCCTGCCGGGGCCCATTCTTTTTCCCGGTTGCCGTGTTCATGAAAAGGCCCGCCGCCGTCAACCCCCAGGGCCGTAGCGGCGGAAAAAAAAAACAGTGCTGGATTTTGCGCTGGGTGGCCCGGGGTCTCAACCGGCTGGCACGCCCAGCCGGGCGTTCAGGGCAGTTTCCGGGTGGAGAAGGGGGTGCCCGGGCTGCCCGACACATAGCCTAGCAAATAAATGAATAATTTGGATTGTTTCCCAAATCATGGAAAATGTGGGTCCAGGATAAGTTTTCTAAACCTTTTCCTGGTGCTGTAACTGCCGTATTTTATTCTGTGCCAATGCCAAATCATGCAGGAAAGTGTTCATAGTGTTTGTAATGTTCGTAATTCTGTCATTTTGTTATTTTCACATTAGCATTTGGTCATATCTAATGGTGTCGATGTATTCAGCTGGCTGTCTGACGGTGAATACACTTGGCATATTCCATTGCGGAATTGTTTGGTCTTGCTGCAGGATCAAATAGTGGGTCCCTTCAGAGAACAGGAAGGTCAGGGTATCATGTTGTTGACTCCATCATCGAGATTGGGGATACCCCAGATGTTGACCGTCGCAGAGGGGCATCAATGCATGCTCTCCCTGGACTTTCTGTTTCACCTGGGTCCCTCAGGGATGATGGTCGTAATCTGGTATCCCACTCCGTGCCTCTTGCGGCTGGTACTCGTCAGAAAGCAACTGCTTATTCCATCCCTGGGAGGAGATTTCTTAACGAGAGATCACAATCCTTCCCTGCTAGCTCGCGGTCTTATGCGTCCAAGAATGGAATTCCTGCGGCCGGTCATGTGGTTTCTGGACAAACAGGTGTAACAGAAAGATTGCAGACATCAGCTGACTATGACATGCAAGCAAAGGACACACAGAAACTGCCACGCTCCAGTATGCTAGAGAATAGCATGGGAAGGGAGAGTGATCCATTGCAAGCCCTGCTGTCAGGTACAAGACTTGTACAGAGAGGAGATTTGAAGCGTAGATCAACGTCAGGAGTACAGTCTGGACAGCTGGGCAGCCGATCGGAGGGTTTGCAGGGGAACTATGATCTGCATTTCTCTTCGACTTCAGAAGAGTCATCAGACTTGTTCTCATTGCAATTGCAAAGCCCATGGTCAAGTCCACCAAAGCTGGGCTTTGTCCCGTTTGCACTGCTCAGGGCCGCCTCAGGCGGTTTTAACCGAGGCAATTTGATCGGCAGAGGGAGTTCAGGTGCAGTGTATAAAGGTGTCATGGAGCTTCCACGGGAGTGGGGTCGGAAAGTGAGTGACACTGGAAAGCGAACAAGGGCAAGAAAGAGAGGTTCACAAATGAAGGTACTACCATACTAGAGTATTATTTGATTTTTGCTGATTTGTGCAGCTGCTCTCTTGCAGGATGTTTATGGGGTAGTGTGGGGTACAAAATCTGGGGAGATGTTTTTTCAGTGTGGTTTGTTCAGCCGAGGACAGCTTAATGGATAGGTTATACACAGAACCTCGAGGCACATCATGTATTGTGCTACAGGTACCAGCTCTTTTGTCATTCATAGAACCTGGAACAAAGGCAAGATTTAATAGCAACTTAGGGCAGTTGTAAGGGCACAAGGTGTGGAAGCAGGAATGTGTCAGGTATATGGCTCACAGGTGGGGCATAGATATAGACAATAGGCACCTTAGTCCAGATAATATTTCATTATTGTAATGAGTGTAGAAATAAGGGGTGAGAGGTGGTACATCCTTCCCTCGGGAAGAAATCAATGCTGCCTACCTCCCAGCCACAATGGGGAGTGGTGTGCACGAGTTCCTGTATGTAATGTTTTGACTTGTCGGTGGAATAGGATCCGGACTGTCGCTCCCCAGAATGGAAAGGAGCCAGAACCATAAGGTTCTGCTTGTGCAAAAAAAAAAAAAAAAAATTGAAAAAAGAACAAAGAACCTGGGAGAACAATCGAGGAAGTTTGAACGCTCGAATTGCAAAGAGCGACCATACACTTGTGATGTCCAGCAAAACTGCTTGAGAATTTAGCAAGAGGTTGGACCATTGAATACCTACAAACGGCTGGCGTTCTGTCCTTTCACTTCCTGTCTTTGTAAAAGACCTTGTCCCTTTGGTGAAGCAATGTTCCGATTTGTCTGGCTGGAGAGTTGGTTGCTTCAAATTTGCACTGATTTCTGAAGGGTCTGCTGAGGTTGCCATGATGCTCCCCTTTAGATCCTGGCTAGAACAAGCAGTCAACGCTGAATGCAGGTGGAACCACATCAGGATGTCCATAAGTGTCTATCAGGGTCTAAGAACTGCTGCATTTGCCTGTTTCAGATGATCATTGTGCACTTGATGAAGCTGTCCAGTAGCCTTCATGCTGGTGGGGATTATTCCATGGTGAAACCTCACCTCTGTCCCTTCCACGATCATGAAGCTTTTTCCCCTGGTTAACAGTCGTGAAATGGTTTTCACCTTTACGGTAGCAGATGCAGTTCCCAGGGCTCGATCCCTAGACCTCGCCCTCACCCATGTAAGTTGACCCGCATGTGCTTGAACCCGCGACCTGTCTGGAAAGTCGCCTGTTTGCCTGTTGTAGATAGTGTGGTCTTGTTGTAGATAGTGTGGTCGTCGGGTCTTGAACCGTAGGTCTCAGTTTTAGAGGTCTTAGTAGTAGCATAGGTCGTAGCTGCTACAGTACCGAAAGGTCAAGTCTGTGACCTTCCGGAACTTCTGGAGGTGGCCTTTCGTGAAGTCTTAGGGTCAGTCTGCGTCTGAGTCAGCGAAGGGCAGTCCTAGTCCTAGTCCTACCTAGTCTAGTCAGCGGTACCCAGTCCCGGTCGCACTTCGTCAAGTCGGCAAGTACCATGTGGGACTGTGTGCACCCCAGGTCCAGGGTCAAAGGGCAGACCTTTGATGATTCTAAGTATATATAAAGAGGCAGCGTCAAGTCATTCATTTCATTCTGCCTGTGAGCCGTGCGAAGTGCTGCCAGAGCGTCTTGTGTTCCAAGGTCTGCAGGTGCCCGAGGAAGGAGAGGGCTAAGAGGAGGAAGACGCAGCCATAGCCGCTTGTTGTTAGTGAGACGTAGAAGATGGCAGCCATAGCTGCCTGTAGGTTAGTAGTAGGGTGTTAGTATGTGTATGTGAGTGTGTTGTGTGTTTGTGCGTGGACATCAATCGAGACAAGTTGGAATCTGAATTGTGTTCTTGGCTATGTTATCTCTGAGCTTTGTGTGGGCGCAAGTCCCTAGCTTGATCATCTGTTTGTACGCATGCTGAGTGTCGAAGAAGACTAGTCTGATTGCAGTCGCCAACTTCAGACTGAAACAGCTAAAATGAGTTTGTTGCTCTTGTCCAGGTTGCAATAAAGGTGCTTGATGAAGTCATCATGCAAGGAGAATGGAGCACTTTTCGAGCAGAGATGGAAACCCTTGGTAGACTTCGGCATAAGAACATTGCTGAAGTTCTGGGCTTCAGCAGGGATGGAACTCAGCGCCTGATTGTCTATAAGAATATGTCAAATGGCAGTCTCAGCGATCATCTCCATGGTATGTGTGCCTAGGTTTGACCGAAAATCAAGCTATGCCGTTTTGCTGAAATGAACGTGTTGTAGCACGTGGTGTAATTGCTCCAGAGATTTGATTGAGTTTTTTGGAGAGTTGCCTAACCAGCTCGCTTTGCCTCTTGTCATTCACGTCAGGGAGAAGAGCCCCATTCTTGCACATTCACAGCGAAAAGGACAAGAATATAATGTTGACATTTCAGGGATTGGTTGAAGTGGCTGAGGTACGGGGGCTTTTCATTGGTGATGGTGGGTGGAGACGTCTTGAATCAGGTTGGAGGAGATGAGTGAGGCTAGGGTGTATGAACTCTTTTCTTTCTCTTCCTCTTGAATCAGTTAGCTTTGACGGCTCAGATGATTTGAACGGGAGGGGGACACGGGTTGTGATTCAGGTACATCAACAGCAGGAAGTAGTCAGAAAGGGCTGTGGGGACATTGCAATCCCTCTCTCTCTTCACACGTTTCCCTTTTTTTCCTATTCCTTCTTTTGTAAATACATTTTTTATAAGTCCGCACTGTTCAAGGATCGAACACGTGACCTCCCTATCTGGAGGCAAACACTCAACCAAACGGTAAAGTGGACCGGGGTGAAAGTTAAGCCATAAGATGAGCGCTTAACCCCACCCCAACACGGGTACTCGTTTTTCCCCGTGATCCGGTGTACCCGATCACACACATGCACAATCGAAGTAGACAAAGCCACCACACAATGAAGACAAATTTTCACACCAGCGGAAGCTAATGGCACCACCCGATCGTGCCCAAGCCACTGCAAGGTCGATCGAGTGGCTCTTTTTTTTTTTTTCTTTTTTTTTTTTTTTGAAAAAAACGGGGCCTTGTGGTCCCGGCTCCATTCTATTCTGGGGAGCGTCAGTCCGGTTCCTATTCCACCGGCAAGTCAAGAAATAGTACATCATTGGGACTCACTCACGCTTCCTTCCGTCTGGCCGAAGGACCCCTGGACAGCATTGATTGCTCCATCTCAGCGGAGGATTGACTGCCAGCTTGCCCGTCCCCTCTCTTTCCTCTCAGACCGAACATTTAGGTTTGTCAGATGCCATCGTTTAACCTAGAAAAATTCCCTCTATTGTCATTGTCAATCTGATCTCTTCCCACTCCGCCTACTTTTGCTTTTGCCTGAGCAACCGCTAAAACCCTAAACCCTAAAACCTCGTCTTTTTGTAGCAGCTCTGGTATATCAACCTTACTGCTTCTGGCCCTGTATCTTGTTGTTGCAATCTCCTTCCTGCAGCTACTCGTTTTTTTGCAATTGTGTCGTTTGTTGTCTGACCCTAGTCTTCCCACATCCTATCCTTATGTCTACCACCTTTGTATCATTGTGTCCACCGAACACCGACCTCCGTCTTTCCTTTGATTCCATCTTTGTCCATGTCTCCTCMCCCTGCTCCTTGTTCAGAAMTCCCCCTTGCTCTTATTCTTATCGGTCKGCATYCAGATCCCCATTGTTGTGTGYCTGAAGTAGTGACCCGAGAGCTGAGHTGTCTCAATTAGGATTCTGGCTCTGAAGTTCCATGCTCTGATTCTGTGCYCCGCTGTTCCASATTCCTTCTTGAAGCAGAGTTGTGCCATTCCTTCCAGCAAATGCGGTCATCCCGTATCTCCGCAATTTTCCCCCCTACTAACCACGTCTTGATGAACTTGCTTCTAGCCTTCTTTCGCTGCTCTTCATCTTCTGTCCATGTACTCTTGATCCTCTTCCATCTGCATAAAATCTCTGTCTGTATCAAAACCTTTGTCTCCACCCAGACTCTCTCCCGTGCGTTTGAAGCTCCCTAGATCGTTCTGCTGCACCTTTCCTTCCATATGACCCATAGGGAGGTCTTCCTGATAAGCTCATACCAAATCCTTTCTGCTTTCCGTGGCCAGTTAGGAGTGTCAATCAGGAGGAGGAGTTGGATGGGTTTCTCAGGGAATGGGGAAGTGAAGAGGGAATCCCAAAGGGTGTATGCTCTCGCCCAGTAGTCTGTTGCCACTTTGCAGTATATTAGGCAGTGTACTATGTCCTCTACTGCATTGTCCGTGCACACCTTGCAAAGGTCAGAACTATCCGGTGCAGACTCTTTCCTCCTGATATGTAACCACTGATTGACTGGTAATGCTGTGTAAGTGACTAACCATTGAAGGCTTCTGATTTTGACTGGTCTGATCATTTTGTATGCTTTCCACGGGAATTTTGTAATTTTATCCGCCTCTTGGCCTAATAACTTTAGCCATCTTGCTTTGACTACGGGATCTTTGTAATTTTATCCGCCTCTTGGCCTAATAACTTTAGCCATCTTGCTCGATCGAGTGGCTCTAATGCATTTGTAAATACATTTTTTATAAGTCCGCACTGTTCAAGGATCGAACACGTGACCTCCCTATCCGGAGGCAAACACTCAACCAAACGGTAAAGTGGACCGGGGTGAAAGTTAAGCCCCAAGATGAGCACTTAACCCCACCCCAACACGGGTAGTCGTTTTTCCCCGTGATCCGGTGGACCCCAACACTCAACCTTCTGTTTAATCTATTTATATGATCTATAGTTATAGGAGGAGTTAGATAACCGAAGGGCTGTGGGTTCCTTGCTCCTGGTTTGTCAGTCAAATTCCACATCCAACCAAACCCCCCAGTGAAGGCAAATGACTGAAAGCCCCGAAGCCCAAAGCAGACAACCCCCCCTCCTCCCCCCAACACTTGGCTGATTCAAAAATTTCCATCTAACAAACAGCCTCAAGTAAGCGTATAAGGTGGAACCCCCTCAAGTCCCACGCACAAACTCCCCGACCCACAGAAAGGCATGTGTGGCCAGAGCAAGCACACACTCTGACAGTTTCTAGCAACTTTCAATGACTGTTTTGGACTAATTAACACTTCGATTCAAGTATTCTGTCAACCACTGGGAGTTTAGAGGGAGATGAGGCTTGGAAGCAAAAGGTGGGAAAGGGGTGGGTCAAACCTGAGCTCAAAGTGACACCATAGCTTTGTGTTTCATTTACTGATCTTTTTGGACAGGAAAGCACCAAATGTATAATGCTGCTTTTCTCTGGTGCAGAATCATTTGGGGTATGTTTCCCTAGTTGTGGCTAACAATCAAGCTCCATTGGGTTGCAGGGCCAAAGGAGGATCGTTTCGACTCTACTCCCATTGTGCATCTGAACTGGCACACTCGTCTTCGGATTGCATATGGTGTGGCGAGGGCACTAGAATATATACAAGCTGCAGCAGAAGCTTATGTATCGTTGAGAGGACTCATAAGGAGACGGGAGGCAAGTGTGCGCACGGCAGGGATGGAAAATGTGGATCCGAATGTACGAGGGGAGAGTAGCAGAGCTCCAGCGGATGATGATGAAGATGGTGATGGTGATGGTGATGATGACCTCCCCAAATGCACTTGGGGAAGGAGTGTACAAGCCAGCGATCCTGATTATCAGGGTATCCGAGCTTCAAGACAGTCAGGACATTCGGGCAGGGGTCGATGGGCATGGTTTGGTGGAAAGAAGAAGAAAGAATCATTAGGTCAACAGAGTGATGAAGGGTACCGAGGGAGCAAACTAAACATTGGGACTCCCCGCAGTAGTACTGAGCAAGGCGATGGAGTTTATGTTTGTGATGCCCGAGGAGGGCCCCAATTCCATTTGGTTGCAGGAGAAGAAATTGATGAAGGTGAGCAAGGGGAAGAAGATGATGAAGATGAAGAGGAAGAAGAGGAGAGGTACACAAATAGAGAGGGAATTGCAGCAGCGGGTGTGGAAGATGAGGTAGCTGAGGTGCTCGATCGACCAGGTATGGCTGTCGGCGAAGGTGGTGCTTGTGTCGCGGTAGATGCACCAAAGCGTCCTTCTCGAGCAGAAAGCAGCCATAATCAAACCTTGAGCTCAAACTCCTGGGGAGGGCTTGGAAGCTGGCTGTCAGGTTTTTCTAAACGGAAAGGACCGTTAAGGAGTCAAGATAGCATGGCTCGAGAAGCTGCTGCAAGCAATACAAGTGAGGGGCGAGGACAAGGAAAGCAAACACAAATGAATAGGTGGAGACCCCTAGTGAGGGCTCCGAGACAGCTCCAAGAAGGAAGTCCATGGGAGATGATGCAATGTGAGATGGCAGATGGAGTCGGCAGGGTTCTGCACTGCTGTGTGAATTGCTGGAACATACTGCTCGACGACAAACTGAACCCATGTGTATCAAATGTGCGGTGGGTGCCCATTGATGTGACCACTGTAAGGGAGGTTAGGGTTCTTGAAAGAATGGGCCCTAAAGATGGGACGGGTGGACAACAAGGAAGAGTGGCAGTCCCTAATGAGGGTAGAGCGTCTACGAAAGGCTCATGGAGTTTTAGTGGGGGTGGTGGGCGTGCGGGAGGCAGTGGTCCTTCAACATGTGTTGGTCGAGGAGTGTCAGCCTGGGGCTGCGGAGTTAGTGGAGCAGCCACTGGTACAGCTGCGGGGGGTGTTGAAAATGTGGCCGACATGCGGTGGGGATCTTCAATTGTTGTGACATGCAGGTTTGTTCCGTACCACTTCCATGTGCACAGACGTTCTAGTAGCTAAATATTGGGCTTTACACTGCCACTGGCAGAAGACATTGCTGTGTACCATCTTCCTTGCACCGGGCTGAAAGGATGTATTTCATACGGGTTGTATGACTGAACCTCTTATGCACCACCTTTCATGCTCTAGACCAAAAGTTGCCCCAAATTCAGTTCTAATGATCATACATGCTATTCGGGGGAAGGTGGTAGCACTGATCTCAATGCCTCTTGGATCCCCCCCAGAGAACCTTCCAATGAGCTGTCTGCAGATCTAGGAAGCACGCCCATGACCCTTTCTTATTTTTATTTTTGGGAAAACCTCCGATGTATTCGCAGGGAGCAACACATGCTGGGAACCGGGCCCAGCGTGCCTTATAGATAAAACAGAAAAACTTTAAGATACCAGGGCTATTACCCAGCTTCGGCTGAGAATCATTTCAGAAAAAATGCAATGAAGTTTTTGAACAACTTCTAGCCTCACATCAACCATTCACCCACATTCCAAGTGACACTATAAGCCTAACTGAAACCAACCATATTTTTCCTGTTATCACTACCAGGCCTATAACCCGGCCTCACGCCCCCAACATGCTAGGTACTGGATGGTACCATGGAGCACTTTTCGCGTTGGCTGGGGTCACACGGCTCGTCATCCCTACACTTATAAAAGTTTCTGATGTGAGAATTTTGGGATCCGGGCCGTCCGCGGACCTACCGGCCCGACGGCTCGGATTGCCTCGCGATCTTAAGATTCTAAGATCTCGCGGCGATCCAGGTCGTTCGCGATCCTACCGGCCGGACGGCCTGGATTGCCCCGCCATCTAGAAATTCAGTCCTGACGGCCTGGATTGCCCCGCCATCTTAAAACTTTAAGAGGCTTGGCGACGAGTGGCCAACTCATCACCCACGCCAGCGAGGGATCCAGAAAAGGGCCTTTACCCGATTCAGCCCTTGTAAAGGTACAGCAGCGTGAAAGGGGTATCTCGCCAGAACTCTGGTCAAAGGGCATTTCCTAAACTAAAGCAAAAGATCATTGCAGAAGGACAAACCTGTTCGCCAGGAGATGCACACGTCATGTCTGTGCGGATAAGGATGTGTCTGCACGTGTAGTCAGTGTGTCTGTTCGTGTAGAAAGGGGGTGTCTATTCACACAGTGAGGATGTCTGTTCAGGCAGTATGTGTGTCTGTTCGTCCAAAGTTGTAATTCGAAAGTAAGTCGATCAATAGAGTCCCAGTTCTGGTCTTAGTCTAAGGGACAGTCCAGATCCAGACGTCCAAGTCCAAAATCTAGGCCGAGAGGCCTCAGCAGCAGTTGACTTCATTGGGACAGTCCTGGGACACATGCAATGCAGGGTCTGGGACAAGGGAAGGTGGAACGAGCGTGAGGCTGAGGTTGAGCCGAGGGAGAGGAGAGAGAGAGGGAGAGAGTGAGAGCACACACACACTCACTCACTGGACACGACGGACTCGGACTGAGGGTCGGACGCAGACACAGTGGCAAGGCACAAAGTCAAAGTCTTGGATTCCGAATGCCGGAACGCCAAGTCACACTGAGTACGAGTACAGCAGCAGAGAACTGGTACGAGACTCGTCCCCGTACCGTACGGGGAGCCGGTATAAGTACCGGTGACACGTACGGTACCAGGGGCATTTCTGCAAGGGCCCCGAGGGCAGAACTGAAAAATGCAGTATTTGAAAGTGGCGCCCGAATTGCAGCATGGCGCCAGTTGTCCAAAATCCTACGGTACCAAAGGAGGGGTTTGGAAAAAGGGAGCCAAGCCGAAAACGGGATGCAGCCGAAACAGCAAAAGATAGACCAGGGATCGAGCCCTGGCGAAGTCCGTAACACTATCCCCTCCCTCTAGAAGGCAACGTCCCGGCTGCCAAAAATCATGGACCAATGCTGAAATCTGTGAAGGACGGGACGGGGCCGATCACTGGTTAACAAGTCGAAAGGGAAGAGGGGTATAATGTGGGTGGCATGGGATGCGGGAGTAAGAGGGAACAGGGTTTGGTACCGGTGAACAG
>BFEA01000009.1:870810-884001 GCA_003427395.1 Chara braunii | reverse complement strand
GTGTGTGTGTGTGTGTGTGTGTGTGTGAGAGAGAGAGAGAGAGAGAGAGAGAGAGAGAGAGAGAGAGAGAGAGAGAGAGAGAGAGAGAGAGTTTGCATCCGTCTGTTGCCTGCACCTTTACTGCGTCAACTGTCGCGTTTGTTTTTGTCATGGTATGCCCATGTGGTGAGTGGTGGAATATGGCCCTTAATGCTGTTCCTTACACCCAGCTGGGGATAGCTGCCGGCCACAGCATACAGTCTGCATGGTATGCCCTGTCCCGCATGGAACCGCCTGGTCCAATCCTGGCCTGTGTGGGCTAAATGGGATCTGGGTGCGGTGTCACTGCAATGGACCCACTCTGTGTGCCACGGGCATATTTGCCACGACGGGTCTTCTTGTTTTAAGTAATGCAACGGCTGTAAGTTGTAAGTTTTTAACCTTTTTTTTTAAATGAAATGCAACCTTTTTCCTTCTATTCTGCCTTTTCCGACCAATACAACTCAACATTCATGTAATGCCAATATGGTGCACCCGTTGTCAGTTTCTGCATTGCTTCCACTGTTTCTCTGTCTTACACTAGCTGCAATGGGAATCTCACATCATGGTGGCTTGTCTTTGTATCCATCCTTTTTATTGTTTCCACGGGCATGCTGGAAACTCATCTGTGTGAGCAAGCCTTTTGAAACGGTTTTCACCTTTCAGGTAGCAGTTTCAGATCCCAGAGCTCAATCCCTAGACCTTGCCCTTACCCGTGTACAGTACCGATGACCCGTGTGTGCTTGAACCAACGACCTGTGTTTTGAAAGCTGCCTGTTTGTTGCTGTAGGTAGGGTGGTCGTGGGGTCTTCAACCGTAGGTCTGTAGGTTAGAAGTCTTAGCAGTGATAGGAGCCGTAGCTGTTACAGTGTTGAAAGGTCAAGTCGTAGCTGCTACAGCACTGAGGGGTCAAGCCAGAGCCTTCCGGAAGTTCCGGAACTGGCTCTTCGTGAGTCATAGTAGTCAGTCCGTAGGCAAGTGGTCAAGGGGGCAGTCTTACCTTGCTGAGTCAGTGGTACCCAGTCCCAGTCGCACCTTGTCAAGTCAGCAAGTACAATGTGGGACTGTGTGCACCCCGGGCCCGGTGGAGGGGCAGACCAACGAGCTACAGACTGTCTCTTATACACATCTAGATGTGTATAAGAGACAGGCGGTACCCAGTCCCAGTCGCACCTTGTCAAGTCAGCAAGTACAATGTGGGACTGTGTGCACCCCGGGCCCGGTGGAGATGGGCAGACCAGCAACAATCCCAAGTATAAATAAAGAGGCAGCGATCAGTCAAGGATTCCTTCTGCCTGTGAGCCGTGCGGAAGCGCTATCGAAGTGTCTTGTGTGTGTAGGTCTGCAGGTGCCCGTTGACTAAGAGGGCTAAGAGGAGGAAGACCGGCCATAGCCGATAGTTAGTAGAAGAGAGAGACGGCGGCCATAGCTGCCACATCAGCAAGGTTTGTGTGTGTGTGTGTGTGTGTGTGTGTGTGTGTGTATACATGTGAACTGTGTGTGTGTGTGCGGGACATCCAGGGAGATCCAGTGTAAACTGTGTGAGTGTGTGCGGGACATCTAGGGAGATCCAGGGTGTGTGTACGAACCAGTTGCTGAGAGTGTGGTGTACAGCCATAGCTGTACGAGACAAGTTGAATCTGAACTGCGGTCTTGGCTACGTTAACTCTGAGTTTTGTGTGGGCGCAAGTCGCCAGCTTGGTCGTCATCTGTTTGTACGGATGTTGAGTGACGAGAAAGACGAGTCTGATTGTATTGGTATCGGAGCTGGTTCCGACTGTCCCGTCCATACAAGTTGCGATCACCGCTGCCACGTCATCGTCGGGATCACTATCTTCATCGTCGCCGTCATTGCGGAGGACGATCATCATCATCATCGTCGCTATCGAGAAGAGTAGTAAAGTGCCTCGCCATCACTGCCGCTCCCGAGGAGAGGGAAGGGCCGACATCATCGAGCGCGCCAAAGAGAAAGGAGTTCGCCACGATAGTGCTGTCGAGCAGTCGAAGAGGAGTGGCCCTTGCTAAGGCGCCAGGCCAGCACGACTTGTGCAAGGAGGAGACTCGTGCCACGTTCGCATCGCGCGCCAGCTTTCCCTTGCACACGTATTGTGCGTCCACTACGTCGCGCGCTGCTACCCGTGGCCAAGCGCGCTGCTATCCCTATTGGTCGCAAGCGCTCCGCTGCCATCATGCCTCGCTACTAGTTGCGCGCCGGTTTCCCGCGTTTTCCCCCGCTGCGCGCTGCTGCCTGCTATCGCGCACTCTTTGCTGCGAACACACGACCGTCACGCGACAATTTCCCACCACGGTTGTCGCTGCCTTGCGCGTGCTGCCCGTAACCTCGCGCGCAGTTCGTCGTGCTTGCACGCTGCGCGCTATAGCCGTCCACGCTACTCGATTCTTGTGCGCCATTGGCCGTGGTGCACTGTTGCCCTATCGAGGGTCAACACACTCGTCAAAGTGAAGACTGCCGAGCTGCAGCGTGAGGGGATAGCGGTCGTGAAGGAGAGCCGGCCACTGCTGAAGATCGCTACCGAAGGGAAGAAGATCATCGTTGCGAGAGAGAATCGGGAAAGGTAACCGCTGTGCAGTGAAAGAGAGGAGCGGCCATAGCCGCTGAGTGCGAGCAGGAGAGTAACGGCGACGGAGAACGAGAGAGAGAGAGAGAGAGAGAGAGAGAGAGAGAGAGAGAGAGAGAGAGAGAGAGAGAGAGAGAGAGAGAGAGAGAGAGAGAGAGAGANAGAGAGAGAGAGAGAGAGAGAGAGAGAGAGAGAGAGAGAGAGAGAGAGAGAGAGAGAGAGAGAGAGAGAGAGAGAGAGAGAGAGAGAGTGATATAAGATTGGTTGAGCAGCCACGAAGAAGGAGGTGGCAGCCAAAGCCACCGAGCTCGGACTGGACAAGGAAGAAGAAGACCAGGAGTGACAAAGACGAAGTTGAGGGAGAGAGAGAAAGTAACGAGATAGGAGAGATGAAGAAGAGGAGAAAAAGCCATAGCCAAGGTGTAAGAAGAAGATAAGGGGGAGAAGGGAGAGAGGTTGGCGAAGGAGAAGGGTCGGCCACCATAGCCAAAGGTTGGAGCTTTGACTGGGAAGGTTGACCAGGAGGTTTGACCAAGTTGACCGGTCGTTGACCAGCGTTGACCGGAGGCCGTTGACCACGATTTTGACCAAATTGGATTCGATATAATCTCGCCAAGCCTTCAGCCTACCCCCTCGCCCTATGGATGTGCACTTACCCGTTGGTACTTGATGAGTTTGTTTGTCTCTTCTTTCTGCATTGAGTCACTTATGTCCAGGTCGATAGGACTCCGTGCATGAGGTCATAGAGCCGCGTTGACCAAACCTACACGGGCTGAGTAGGGCTTAAGTCCATGTCTGACGACTGGCACGTCCCAGAGACCTAACCCTCCTAAGGACCGGTACAGACCGGCGAGCTGCTCTGTTCACGTCGTCCTAAGTGCGACGTTAAAGAATTCATGAGGAGTTATGGGGGATCTCCTTAAATGCCTCCTGATCAGCAACATAGTTCTGTAGTGACGCCTAGAAGTAGGTCTAGGTTGGAGACCCTAGTTGACAAGATCTGAGAGGATTATGTGGTCCTTAGAGAGTCTGTCAGTCATTGAGTCAGTGGGCGGAAAGTCTAAGTGGTGAGGAGTTGAACTCTCACAGGTTGTGCATCTTTCACCATGGTGACCACGCGAGGAGGAACGAGTACCACCCCGTATAGCAAAGAGCAAGAAGAGCAAGCCGCCGCCCTGCTGAGAGAGAGAAAAGAGAAGATGGAGAAGAAAGAGCTCATAAAGCAGGTGAAGATGCTCGCCTTGATGGAAGAGCAGAAGGCCAAGCAAAAGCAGATGGAGGAGGAGATGAAGAAATGGGAGAAGGAGCAGGAAGAGAAAGTGGCGGCGATAGATGCAGAAGCAGAATCAGAAGCAAAGAAATAAGAAAAAGAAGAGGCAGAGGTTCCCTTGCAAAGGAATGTATGGAGGGAGAGAGGGGAATCTAGTGGGGCGCGGGAAGTAGATGCGAAAGTGAAGAAGATGGTAAACGAGTGGGTGGCCAACCTGGCATTGGGGGAGGAAGAAGAGGCATTGTTGCTTGTCCCCCAGGCAGAGAGGGAGGCATTTGCAAAAGAGTTGGAAGCGGAGGAAAACCCCTTGAGGCGACAGACTACAGAGGAGGAGACTTGGAGTGGAAACTGCGCTTGACAAGGGAACGGAGGAGGAGATTGGAGGCAGCAAAAACAATGGAGGGAGAGCTACAGGCCGCAAAAGAGCAACGGGGGCAATTGGCAGTACAAGTAGACCTCCAAAGAAAAATAGAGATTCTCTCTCAAAACATGGAGGCTATGTGTCCGATTTTCAATTCAACGCGGGTTTCGCGTTGAATTATTCAACGCGCATTGAATTCGTGTTGAATCCCGTTTAAATGCGCGTTAGACGTGAATAAACGGGGTCCGCAATGATTTTTTTCCTGGTCTAAACAGAATCCAAAAAAAAAAAGAAAAAAAATTGGGTTGTAGGTCCTTTTGAGGACTACAACCCTATATTTTTATTTTTATTTTTTGATGTTTGAGTATATTTTTTAAAAATTAAAAACATAAACACAATGAAAAAAAAAAAACGAAAATGAAATGAGTGTTTTTTTTGGGGGGGTTTCACAGAGATTTTTTTAAGGGCTAAAACAAAAAATGAAAAACAAATAAAAAATATAGGGTTGTAGATCTTTCAAAGATGTGCAACAACATATTTTTTTTGTTTTGTTTTAACTTCGTGTATTTAAAAAAAAAAATCAAAACCATAAAAAAAACAAATAAAAAAAGGAAAAAAAGACACGCACACACACATACACACAGACAGACACAGACACAGACACACAGTCAGACACACACAGTCAGACACACAGTCAGACACAACACACACAAACACATAAACACACACACACAGACACACAACACACACAAACACACATAAACACAAACACACACACACACACACACACACAACACACACAAACACACAACTGGGGGCGGTGGGGGATGGGGGATGTGGGGGGAGATTTTGGGGGGTTGGGGCTGGGGGATGTGGGGGCAGATTTCTCAGGGTTTGGCTGCAGTACTCACCAAATGTGCATGACGAGGTCTACGCATGCATGGCTTCACTCTAGGGTAGGGTAGGGATACAAGTCGCTCCGGCTAGTCTGAGTTCCCGCCTAGCCTTGGGTAAGCTAGGGGAAGGACGTTAGGATGTGTCCGCGGGCGCTGGCCTGCCTTGCTTAGGTAATCCTGCTGGGTAGACTCTCTGAATTGGGCCTGTAGAAGATTGCATGAGCCTGGCGTCTGAAGTTCCCAAACGGCAAGGTTCGTCCGCTTCCGCTTCCATTAGGGCTGGGAGGTTGGTCCAGCCCTGTTGCTTGTCACTGCTGTCTGGTCCAAGTTGCCCTCAGTACTGGCAGGGTGATGGTCCTGAGTGCTGGTCACACTGAGGTAGGATAGTAGGGACAGGGGGGCGCTGGGAGTATTAATGTGGAAATGGGTGGGGTAGGTGGCCTGTCCTATCAGCACAATCATTGGCAGCTGCTACCAGCAATCACCGCGGGTCTGGTCCTTGGCCTCTACAACACCTTGAGGATCTTCTGCTAGAACGTGGAATAATACGCCGCCATATGTTTTGTCTTTTGTGCATGTGGTGAGTAGAGGCCCATGGCCTATTTGCTTTCAATTGTCAAGGCCTGGAACCTTCCCGAATTTCCATTGGTCTGCTGCTGCTTGGGCCTTTGAGTCATGACTTTTCGATTTTGGCATGTGATTTCGATTGTGGACTGTGACTCCTGCCACTAGGACACGAATCTGGCCTGTGGAACTGCCCTTTACTCGTGGGATGTGACTCTTCAATATGACTTTTCATTATGAAACGTGATTTTTGCCCCTAAGATGTCACTGTTTGCTTGGTGCCTGTTGGACTGGACTGCTAAGGTACCTGACTATGACCTTTCTGAAATTGACTAACTCGGCCCTTTCTTGGCCAGGGCCTCTGACCCTGAGATCCGAATTTGGGGTCTGAATCGTGGAAGGCCATGTGGTGAGTAGAGGCCCTTAGGGCCACTGCACGTATTCCTAAGAAAAGAAAAACGAGAAAAAACAAAAGAAAAATGAGAAAACAAAAGAAAAACGAGAAAACAAAAGAAAAACGAGAAACAAAAGAAAAACATGAAAAACAGAGAATTAGTGACCCATAACTGTGATGCACAGAGTGCCACAGACCTGAATTTGAATCCAGACTATATATTCTCGGCCCACACAGGCAGTCTACAAGTCTAATGTCCATCTCTGCTCCACAAGGGGTTCTTGCTAATCCGTAGGGGCCCTTCAGAAATGAGACTGGACGAATAAATTGGAACATTTGTAAAAAAAAAAAAAAGGGGCATGCACTCACGTGCACACACATATGCTCACAGTGTTGGGGGATGGGGTGGCCCCAACTTTTTTCCCTCTTGCAGTTTGATTTTCGGGAGGGAGGGGGTTAATAGGGGTCGATTTCCCCCCCCCCCCCCTTGTTTTTAGTGTTTGGGCGCGTAGGGCCACGTGTCCGAGGCCCAACGCGCCCATCCCATTTTTTCGGATTCGATGGGAGACCCCCGTTTTTCCGTGAAATGGGATTCAACGGGGTTCAACGGAATTTAACGCCCCCCGTTGCCCGTTGTTCGGACACACAACATGGAGGTGGTTCGAAAGGCCCAACATGAACAGTTGCGCTCCATGAAAGGCCATGACATTGCCCTGCAGTCCATACGCACACGTTTTAAAGATTTTGCAAGGGATATGATGATGCGCGTGGGCACTCCGTTGCGCGCTGCTTTAGAGGGCACTGAGAAGTTTTGCGTAGGCGCCATAGAAGGCGCTAAGTTAGCGGTCTCCAAAGAAAAGGAGGCACGGCCCAGTCGCGAGCGTATTAAGGCCAGATTCCCTGAACCCTACGGAGGGAAGGAGGGAGAGGATTTTGATAATTGGGAAGCCAATATCAAGTCCTATATCCACCTCCAATTTATCCTGCCTGAGAAGCAAGTTCTTGTGGCATTTCAGGCGCTAAAGGATGAAGCAGCCAGCTTTGCTAGGTCGCTTGCCCGTGCCACCAACTGTGACAATGATATGGTCACATACTCCTCAATTACTCACGTGAACGAATTTCTTATTGCCCTCCGGGACCGATTTGCAGATGTCACTAGGGGCCTTAGAGCCTAATACAAACTGCAAACAATCCACTTACGAGAATGGAGTGCGAAAGCACTCAAGGCCACCATGGATGAACTCTTCGTTGTCCCAAGCCATGGGGTTACTGAGCCCCAACTCGTCCAGTTTTTCTATCGCGCCATGGCCGAGGCTCTGAACGGGCACTTTTTCGATAAGAAGCAACAGCCCAACACGACGTATGATACACTTAGCAGAGAGGTTGTTGCGTACGAGGCCCAATCCACGTCAGTTACCACTTTTTGGCACAAGGACCTCGACAAAGGTAAAAAGTGGAAAAGTCGGACCATCACCAGTCAAGTCAAGGCTAAAGATAGCCTTATTCTTACGTTAGATGAAGGTGGTCCGGATGAGGTCCCCCATAGTGAGATTGAGTCCTCGAGGAGGAGGACAGTGGTGAGGGTCAGTGGAGGACCTACTCTGTTGTCTCGGCCGAAGGGAGGCCGCAAGGTAGAGGGAGAGGCTGGGGCCAAGGGGGCCGGGCCTCTTGTGGTTGAGGACAGGGTGGCTTGGGGGTTGGCGGCAGAGGAGGCTGTCGAGAGGGAGGAGGGGGTGAAGGTCCCTCATCAAACCGTCCACGTCGTAATTGGTCACTTCCCAAAAGGGGTGAATGGCACCCTGCTCTGCCTAAGGGCAGGCCCTGGGAAACCTCGCGCATCGAAAATAAAAACTGGCAGGATAGGATAGATACTTGGCAGCTTGTGTTATGTGGTGATCCGGGGCACATTGTCAAATTTTGTCCTAAATATAGGAATGCCCGAAACTGTGGAGTCAGCAAAAGGCAACTGTCGGTAGGGGTAGCAACTGCCCTTGGCGGCAGAGGAGGCTGTCGAGAGGGAGGAAGGGGTGAAGGTCCCCGTCAAACCGTCCACGTCGTAATCGGTCACCTCCTAGAAGGGGTGAATGGCACCCTGGTCTGCCTAAGGGCAGGCCCTGGGAAACCTTGGGCATCGAAAAGAAAGACAGGCAGGANGTCACCTCCTAGAAGGGGTGAATGGCACCCTGGTCTGCCTAAGGGCAGGCCCTGGGAAACCTTGGGCATCGAAAAGAAAGACAGGCAGGATAGGATATATAATTGGCAGTGTGTGTTATGTGGTGATCCGGGGCACATTGTCAAATTTTGTCCTAAATATAGGAATGCCCGAAAAACTGTTGCGGAGTCAACAAAAGGCAACTGTCGGTAGGGGTAGCAACTGCCCTTACCCCTAAGCCATGTGGAGACGAGTGCGCGTTCAAGCAGAAACTCCCAACCTACATGAGTCTATGGCAGAGGTTGCTGGCCAGCGACTAGTTAGCGGTCCAGAGTCTGCTTATGTTAGGGTCTCTCTAGGCGCTTCCCCTCACATGATTGGCAGATGAGTTGAAGGAGAGGATGCCAGCCTGGGCCGCGATGAAGAAAGATGGGAAAGAGCAGCTAGTCTTAGTAGATTTAGAAGTCTTTAGAGGCAGGGTACGGTCCCTCATAGATAGTGGGGCCACTCGTAGCTACATTAGTCGTAGAGCGCTGAAGAAGCTAAAGCTCAATTTGAAAGGCCAAAAGTTGGATGAGCCCATAATCAGCATCCTCGCAGAGAATCGCGCAATGGGAATCGAGGATTACGTCGAGGGAGTCCAGGCATATTTGCGCCTAGAGCAAGATGGGAAGGTAGAGAGAGTTCTCCATTCCCTGCTCCTCGTAGAGGACAATCTCCCGTTTGATATGGTCCTAGGAATGGATTGGGGAGAGGCAGCAGGAGCCAAACTGCACCTAAGAGAGCATGAGTGTAGGCTTCCTAGTCCCTTAGATGGTGTCAAGGCGGCCCATTTGTTCCATGTCTCAAGAGTAGATAACTCCCTGGCACATTGTTGCCTCAGTGCTCTCGCATTCGCACGATTAGTGAAGAAGGAGCAATTAGAAGAGCAGGTCTTTGTGGCCTATGTCAGGCCAATCACTGAGCCTAAGAAAGAGGAGCCCACCAACCCACTAATTGCCAAGGTGTTGGAAGAGTACGCAGACCTGTCAGAGGCTCCATCAGGACTAGTTCCGCATCCCATCCAGCACCGCATTAAGATAGAGTCTGGCAGTAAGACTCCTAAGGGAGCAGTGGGATGTCTCCCAAGGAATTGGAGGAGTTGCGCAAACAGCTAGAAGAGCTCCTCAAGAACTGGTGGATAGGCCCTGTTCGTCTCTATTTGGAGCGTTTGTTCTCTTTGTCCCCAAGAAAGAGGGAGAGTTGAGAATGTGCACTGACTATAAGGGTCTCAACGCCATTACAGTAAAGAATGCAGAACCACTGCCCAATATAGATGATTTGTTGGATCGGGTGCAAGGCTGCAAGTACTTCTCAAAGATAGATTTGAAGTCAGGGTACCACCTGATAGAGGTTCACCTTGATGATCAGTACAAAACGGCGTTCAGGACTAGATACGAGCATTATGAGTTTATAGTGATGCTCTTTGGACTAACCAACGCATTGGCCACATTTCAGCGCTGTGTGAATGATTTGTTTAGGTCGTGGTTAGATAGATCTGTAGTTGTCTACTTAGATTATATTTTGATTTTTATTAAGACCCTCCAGGAGCACAAGGCTCATTTGAGGTAGATCTTGGAAAAGTTGCGCGAAGCAAATTTCAAGATCAACGCAAAGAAGTGCGAATGGGCCAAGACAGAGATTTTCTGCTTGGGCCACGTAGTAGATAGTGATGGCATAAAGCCCGAGGACAACAAGATCGCAGCGATCCGAGACTGGCCAACCCCACGTACCCTCTCACAATTGAGGCCATTCTTAGGATTGGCTAATTATTATAGGAAGTTTGTGAGGAACTTCTCTGCAATCGCTGCTCCCCTTCACAGATTGTTAAAGAAAGAGGCAATTTGGAAGTCGGACCAAGACTGTGCATCGACCCTGAAAAAGTTAAAGCGGGCCTTGATAGATTATCCAGTCCTCAATGTAGCTGAGCCATTCTTACCCTTTGTTGTTACTACGGATGCAAGCCAATATGACATTGGTGTTGTCTTACAACAAGATGATGGCAATGGGTACAGACCCGTAGAGTTCATGTCCACTAGGTTGCCTTCAGAGAAGGTAGCAACATCCACCTATGAGAGGGAACTCTACGCTCTCAGGGCAGCATTAGACCACTGAAGACATTACTTGCTTGGGAGGCATTTCAAAGTCTATTCAGACCACGTGACATCAAGGTGGTTGAACACGCAGGTCAAGATGACACCTAAGATTACTAGGTGGGCCGCCGAGATAGATCAGTTCTACTTCGAGGGAAGTACAACGTGGTTGCCGATGCCCTTAGTAGGAGAGCCGACTACTTTGGATCTATAGTTCACTATCTGGATATAGCGTCAGACTATAGCAAAAAGTCATAGACGTGTATGCGTAGGACCCTATCTATAGTGACCTCCTTAAGAGAGTCAAGTAGGACCCAAACAGTGAATCTCACTATCGCACCACTAATGGGTTATTGTTTGAGAAGACAGACGTCGTAGATCGACTATGCATTCCCAACAGCGAAGAGATCCGTAGTTTGATCCTTGGGGAATGTCACTATACAGAAGGGCACTTCGTTTGGCAAAAGACACTCGCCAACCTGATACCCGCCTACACGTGGCCTGGCATGAAAGCTGACTGCATGGAGTATGTCCGCAGTTGCCAGCGCAACAAAACTACGACAAGAGCCCCATTGGGTCTTCTCATACCCTCGCCTATCCTATTAGAACCCAGAGATTCTGTGTCCATTGACTTCGTGTGCGAGGATCTGAGTCCTCGGCAGGCCTAAGGGGCCCCTGATACAGACGTGCCTGCCCTAAGTGAAGGCGGGCCTAAGAAATCTCGAGCGGCCCAATGATGTCAATTTCATGTTTGGGGTCCAGACAGTTGTGACGCGCAAGTTGGTTGAGGGAAACACAGGCCGAGAAGCAAAGATATTCCACGGCCTTCCAAGCTTTTCCTGAAATGCAGATCCTGGGCCAAAATCACAGCTTCATACACAGACAGTTGGGAGGCCCAACCGAATGACGCCCAACAGCTGCAGCACAGGCGCAGCCTCCTGGGGCCTACTAGAAGCTTCTGGGCAGAGGCCCAGCCCATCCAGGCCGCCACGACAGGCAAACTCTTTCCATATAGGAAAGAGCTCGCTGCCTGGAGGTTGATAGAGGCACTTGCTGGCTGGCGGCAGCGCTGCTGGAGCAATCGCTCGCATGCTGGCTGCTAGCGCTGGAGCAAGGTGCTGCACATGTGCGGTCATGTGGTGAAGTAGGGCGCTGTTGAGGGCAGCGCCATAGCCCAACCTCCATAGCTGGTTGAGGGCTTGGACGTACAGTGAGGCGCAGAGGTGGCCTTCGAGTGTACAGAGGGAAGACATGGGTGTACGACGAGGGAAAGAGAGAAGGATGATGATGATGATGATGTGAGGGCACATACTTGTTATTGGCGATGGTCTGCATCTGGGCGACATCTTCAAAGTACTTCGTTGGCTGCTGACATTAACAGTTGCATTGTCAATTAGTAGGCAGATAGTAGCTGTGTAGGAAGTAGGCTGGGCACCGAGTGCCAAGTAGGGAGAAGCTCGTGGACTCTTGTGTTGGTGGTGGCGAGAGCAAGCTCTCATTGACATTTGTTTTGAATGTTACGATTCTCCATTGGTGTCATATTGGTGCAATGCTGCTTTCTGGACACTGTGATACTTCCTGGCTTTCAATTTGATTGTGCATTCTAGATATTGTCAGCCCGCTATCGCTCATTTCCCTTGCACATGGATACTGGAGTCAGGAGTAGGCATGGCAAGAGCCAAGTCATGGTTATAGTTGATAGATTTAGCAAGTATGTAGTTTTTGTCCCTTTGTCTGCCGAGGCACGTACTGATCTAGTTATAGAAAAGTTCTTTGATCATTGCGTCAGTGAGCATGGTCTACCGCCGTCGATAGTCAGTGACAGAGACACCAGGTTCACTAGTCAGACTTGGCAGGAACTTAAAGTAAATGGTTCTAAGTTGTTGATGTCGTCTGGCCGCCACCTCGAGACAAACGGTCTGACTGAGCAGATGAACAAGATCCTGCAACAAGTTCTTCGAATGTATATTAGACCTGATCAGGTTAACTGGGACGAGATGCTTCCAAAAGTAGCCAGTGCTTACAATATCAGCGTTCACCTAGCCACTTGTTGCACTCCCAATGAGTTACACAAGTCCTTTACACCCCGCAGGCCGTTTGAGGGACTAAACCAGGACCAGATTAAGAGGCTAACGTCCGGTACTAGGGAGTTCGCACTACAGCACGAGAAGGAAATTGCCAACGTGGTAGATAACCTCAGGAAGGCCCAACACATAATGATAGAGCAAGCTAACAAGCATTGTCGCCCGTCACAATTTCAAGTAGGTGACCTTGTCTGGGTCAAGTCCAAAGAGTTCACTCCTGAGGAGAACATCTCACAGAAACTGTTGCCTGCATATAGAGGATCGTGGCCAGTTCTAGAAGTCGAAGGCGGAGACGATGGACCGTCCTACACCATAGAAATTCCAGCACACCTCCACACCTCCACACCTACCCAATTTTCCATGCGTCAAAGTTGTTGCCTTGCACTGCGAGTCAGCAGTTCCCATCAAGAAGGTACGAGATTGATGACATTGTAGATGAACATGTATTCGAGACAGGAGGTAGAGGTCGTCCAGAGAAACAGTATAAAGTCTGAGTGAGGACGCCGCCCAGTTGGGCTGGGCTCGGCCGGTTGGGCCGGGGGGCCCGCCCAGGTAAACCGGGCGGGCCAAAAAAACGCCCAGAAATATATATATATACAGCCTCCTGATGAGTCGGTGAAACTCCGACGAAACAGTTTGTCACAGCCCCTCGATTGTTGTCCTCTTCTCTCTCTCTGCCTACGGTTTACCGGGCAGTTCTGTTTGTGATGATATATATTCTATTTGACGATATATATATAT
>BFEA01000009.1:840676-861731 GCA_003427395.1 Chara braunii | reverse complement strand
AGCTACATTGGGTTATGCTGTTGGTGTTGCCCGATTGGGCTTGGACATTGACTCACGATTCTTCTGTATCGTTCTCAAATGGATGGTTACTCGGTTCCATTGTGCTATCTGCTCTTGCTTTGACTACTTGGACTTCAGGTGATTTTGCAATCTGGATTTCTGTGCTTCGTCCATATTCATGTTCCTTACACTTCTGCAGAATGTGGAATAATACGCCACCATATGTTGTCTTTTGCGTGTTTGGTGAGTAGAGGCCCTTAGGGCCACCGCACGTATTCCTTCTTTTTTTTTTTTTTTGAAAACAAATGCTTCAGTCTATTCGTGGGGAGCAGCACGTGCTGGGAACCAGTCCCAGCGTCCCACATCGAATTGTACCGATCATTGGGAACATTTGAGATCATTTGAGATATCGGGGCCATTACCCGGCTTCGGCTGAGAACAGTCTGTGAACATGATATGATTCAGAAAGCATGGGGAGGATCATGAATATCTAATCACCTATTAAGGAACTACTCATGCAATAGGCTGCCACAAAGGTCCTATGAATGCTCACAACCCTCAGGATCCCTAACAAGCCCTTCTAAGACTTTCCAACACAGTCTTACTCCCTGCTGAGCTCTTCTAGGCCTCACGCCCCCACCCTGCTGGGTTACAATGCAACACAACTCGCGCCAGCTCCGACCAGCGTCGTCCTAGCAGCAACCCTTGGCTGCCCCTTGGGATGCCACCCCAAAGCATCCCCGGATCTCTCTACCAGGCCTCACGCTCCTGCATCATCAGGTTACAGGGCAACACCCCAGCACCGGCCAGCATTGTTCTGGCGTCCAAAAGCCGCAGATCACTGAGTATAACAGCATCGAAACCGCCTAAGATGGGTTGCTAAGAGTCCCTAGAGTCCTAAGACATTCATAAGAACAACTGACTTTTTTTCCACTATTCAGACTCTACGAAGTCACTAGAATATCCGCTGCACATATTCCTAAGAAAAGAAAAACGAGAAAAGAAAAGAAAAGCGAGAAAACAGAGAAATAGTGACCCATAACCGGATGCACAGACCTGAATTCGAATCCAGACTATATATTTTCTGCCCACCCTCATGGAGTAGAAGTTTGAAGTGTTTCTCTCAATGACGTCAGGTCCTAGCTAATATGCTGTAGGGATCCTTCCGAAAAGAGGCTGGACACAACTAGGACGTTTTTATTTTTCTACTTTTTTAATGCGCCACACCACTTGTGCGTGTGTGCATGTGCGTGCGGCACCCCCGCGCATGAGATGCGCCGCAAGTATGATTCGAACACGTCTCTCTCTCTCTCTCTCTCTCTCTCTCTCTCTCTCTCACACACACACACACACACACACACACACACACACACACACACACACACACACACACACACACACACACACACACACACACACACTGTTACATGCCCAGTTGGGCGATGTACATATAAACCGAGGATCCTCAATGTGATAAAAAGGACTGAATGGGCAATGCAATGTACGTGAAATCTCAACAAGCAATGTGCATTCCGATACATACAAAGTGGTGCTTTTCAGCGCAGTGGAAGACTTAAGTACAAGTCCTGACCTGACCGGGACTGACCCCTTTCACGTAGTACAAGATAGCGTAGCAGAATGATAGAATATCAATGTCTAGCCCACTCACTGTTGCACGCAGACTAAACATGCATCATTATCATCACAAGGTGTGAAGAGACCTGGCGCTGCACACAGGAAGAAGGCGCCAGGCCCTGATCATGCACAGACGAAGAGGAGGGGAACAGACGAAGAGGAGGGGGAGAGATGGGAATGTCGTCAACACAAGTCTTTGTCACAAGTCCCAAATAATCCCTCGTCAAAATGTCTGAAGTCCAAATGTCGAGTCTGGATCCAATATCACCAAGCTCTCTCTTTCCCTCGTAGTCTGCTGATGCAGTGAAGTCAGATAGTGAGAGGGTGAGAGGGAGACAGTGGACTGAGAAGAGGAAGAAGAAGAACTCTCTCTCTCTCTCGTATGCCAGGTACTAACCTGTGAAGATGGCGCTGTGCTGCAGGTACCTCGAAGACGAAGCTGGAACAACGGTGCTGCAGGTAAGTATCCCTGGCCTCCGCCCAATCTCTCCCTCTCTAGTACTACTCTAGCTATGGCGCCCAGCGCTGAAGACTACAGCTAACGCTACTAGCGCCCAGCGCTGAAGACTACTGCTAACGCTACACTACTCCTGCAGCGCTCCTCCAGAGTGCTGCTGCCGAATCCTGAAGACTACTGACTGCCTTCTGCCTGCACGTGAAGTGCCTGGGAAGTACATAGGAACTACCTAGCAACTACCTAGCAACTACCTGCAGCTTGCAGGGCGTGCCAGTCTTATATAGTGCTGGCCCGTCCAGGAGGCTGCTCTTGCCAATGCCAAAACGTGCCAGACCCTGGGGTTGAAGCTCAAACAAAGGTTGTCTTGAAAATAGGCCAAAAATGGCCTGAGCTAAAACCCTGGTCTGGTGCCTGAGTTTCAGGGAAGGTCGATCTGATGAGAGCCTGAAAATGGCCCTCAGTTTCAGGCTGAAAATACTCAGCGCCGGAAAGGCCCTGATCTAGCCTGAAACGACACAGGGCCTGTAGGCCCTGGTTTTCAGGCTTTCAGGCTGAAACGACACAGGGCCTGTAGGCCCTTGTTTTCAGGCTTTTAGGCTGAAAACGACACAGGGCCTGTAGGCCCTCGTTTTCAGGCTTTCAGGCTGAAAACGACACGGGCCTGAAAATGGCCCGTGCAGCCTGTTGCAGGCGCAGCATGTCACACACACACACACACACAAAGGGGGTCCGAAAGGGGGTCGAAATACCCTGACAGGTGAGTGCGCTGGGGGGGCCCGGCACCCAACTGGGTGCCCTGCCCGGCCAGGCCGCCCAGGACCTCCCCCGGGCCCCTGCCGGTCACCCGGGCGGCCCGGATCCCCACTCAGTATAAAGTTAGATTTGCTTACCAAGAGCCCGAGGACGATCGTTGGTGTACGCCGTTAACCTTTGCAGATTCATCATCCATTGATTGATGATGCATCTTTCAGCCTTCGACTGATTGCTTGCACTTTCAGGTTTTCTATTTCACTCCCGTTCTTAGGGTTCTTTTCACCTTTACGCGAACAGAACTTCTAGAAACAGCTCCCGACATAGTTCGTGCCTATGAAAGAGCTGAGAAAGGTAAATATCCTGCTATTCTTGGAGGACCTTGAATTTAGGCCGGGGGAAGTGAAACGGTTTTCACCTTTGAGGTAGCAGTTGCAGATCCCAGAGCCTGATCCCTAGACCTCGCCCTTACCCGTGTACAGTACCGATGACCTGTGTGTGCTTGAACCCACGACCTGTGTTTTGAAAGCCGCCTGTTTGTTGCTGTAGGCAGGGTGGTCGTCGGGTCTTGAACCGTAGGTCTGTAGGTTAGAGGTCTTAGCAGTGGTAGGAGTCGTAGCTGCTACAGTGTTGAAAGGTCAAGTCGTAGCTGCTACAGCACTGAGGGGTCAAGCCACAGTCTTCCGGAAGTTCCGGAACTGGCCCTTCGTGAGTCACAGTAGTCAGCCCGTAGCTAAGTGGTCAAGTGGGCAGTCTTACCTTGCTTAGTCGGCGGTACCCAGTCCCAGTCGCACCTTGTCAAGTCAGCAAGTACCATGTGGGACTGTGTGCACCCCGGGCCCGGTGGAGAGGGGCAGACCAGCGACAATCCCAAGTATAAATAAAGAGGCAGCGATCAGTCAAGGATTCATTCTGCCTGTGAGCCGTGTGGAAGCGCTGTCGAAGTGTGTTGTGTGCGGAGGTCTGCAGGTGCCCGTTGACTAAGAGGGCTAAGAGGAGGAACATCGGCCATAGCCAGTACTTAGTGAGTAGAAGAGAGAGACGCGGCCATAGCTGCCACATCAGCAAGGTTAGAGTGTGTGTGTGTGTGCACGTGTGAAGTGTGTGTGTGTGTGCGGGACATCCAGGGAGATCCGGGGTGTGTGTACGAACCAGTTGCTGAGAGTGTGGTGTACGGCCATAGCCGTACGAGACAAGTTCAATCTGAACTGCGTTCTTGGCTACGTTAACTCTGAGTTTTGTGTGGGCGCAAGTTGCCAGCTTGATCGTCATGTGTTTGTACGCATGCTGAGTGACGAGAAAGACGAGTCTGATTGTACTTTACAAAATAAAGACAAAAAGAATCCTAGACTCCTCCTAGTCTGGGGAGCAGCAGTCGGTTCCTTTTCCACCGGCAAGCCAGAAAGGAATACAATTTGACTCAGCCCCCCATGTTACGGCCCGGAGGACCCTGCCAGCATTAATTAATTCCCCGCGGGAAGGATTGACTACCAGTTCAACCTACTCGACAGTCCATCCCCCCATCCTCACAGTTGTAACCCTCCGAAAAAACATACTGAGCAAGCCATTAATTCATTCTCCAGTTCTTTTCTGCCGTTTTGTCCATATATGTGCAAACTTGATTACATACTGTTCTTTTGCTGGCCAGTGTACTGGTTTTCTTCTGTATGTTTTTGGGCATGCATGTGTGCTTTGCATCCTTCATCACGCTCAACTCTCTTGTTGTTGTTTGACCATCATGTGCTCTGCTCTTTCGAAATTACATTCGTTTCAGGCATTGTGGTGGTGAGTGTCCCTTGGACGAGATGTCTTGGGTCAAGAGCGAGGTGTTTGCGTTTGGAGTGTTGCTTCTCGAGCTGATAACTGGACATCACGCTGCTCATTCACAGAGCACACAAGGTCGTCATCGTCTTGTTGCATGGGTAAGCATTTTCATTCTCCAAGAATTGAACAAAATGTGAGGTCTTTTGCCCATCATGCAGCAGTTAGTAAGTTCCTGTTATCCCCTGAGTATCCATCTACTATGAATTCCAAAATTTAGAGAAAGCTTATCAATGCACGCCAAGCCTGCTGGCCGAATTTTGAATTTTTATAATCTCCCAATCCCGATGTTAGTGCAATCGGTGGTTGAAAACAAGTGTTTGGGTATCAAAACAAGTGTTTGGGCATCCAATAGTGCGACACCGGTGGTCGAAAACAAGTGTTTGGGCATCCAATAGTGCGACACCCGCTGACTCAAGCTCAGGTGCCTCTACGCGCACGAATGCTGTCTTAACTTGGATTTCGATTGTCCGATAATGCAAATGTCAGTCAAACACGAGCTTGGGCAATCAACGTTGCTATTTTTTCCAACACTCATGCCTGAAAACTTCTTTGAGGCAGAGAGAGATAGATAGATAGATAGATAGAGAGAGAGAGAGAGAGAGAGAGAGAGAGAGAGAGAGAGAGAGAAAGAGAGAGAGAGAGAGAGCAGTCCTGCCCTCCTGAGTCTCTGAGTGTCCACTGTGAAGATGGGGATGCCATGGCTTCCCTGTACTTCTGCCCTCGTACCCCTAGCCTCCCTAGTGAGAGAGGGAGGCACAGAGAGAGAGAGAGAGAGCGAGGGCGTAATGCACGCGCGCGCAAGAGAGAGAGAGAGAGAGAGAGAGAGAGAGAGAGAGAGAGAGAGAGAGAGAGAGAGAGAGAGAGAGAGAGAGAGGGTCACGAAGAGATCTGGGCAAGGTCCTGCACGCGTGGGAGTTCGACGCGCGCACAAGTGCAAGAGAGAGAGAGAGAGAGAGAGAGAGAGAGAGAGAGAGAGAGAGAGAGAGAGAGAGAGAGAGAGAGAGAGAGAGATGGGTGTGTACGCGTTCCATGGTAAAGTACAAAGACATGGTGGACCTTGCACCTCTCAGAATACAACAATGAACAACGGCCATTACAATTATCAAAATGCAATCAGACTCACTTTCGTTCACACTCCACATGCATGTAAACAGGTTGCGCAGCAAATTGGCGAGAAGCGCCCACTCAAAACCTAGAGATAAAGTAACCAAGAACACAGTTCAGATACGAGCTCACTTCAGATGGCTATGGCGCATCAGCGCCTATACAACTCTCTGTTCGTCACACACACACAGGATCACCCTGGATATCCCACACGCATCACACTGTACACACACGCACACACACACACTCTACACTCTCCTATCAGCTATGGCGGCTATGGACGCTACTACCCCTATCCTTCTCGCCCACTTCGTCTTCGGGCTCGCTGGAGACCTCCTCACACAAGTCGTTGTGGCAGCGCTTCCCCATGGCTTACCCAGGAATGAATGAATGGCTGGGCGCTGCCTCTTGATTTATACTTTTGTAGCTCGTTGGTCTGCCCCTTTTCCCATGCCCCTGGTGCACGCAGTTCCACACGATACTTGCTTGACTGGATGGTGACTGACTGGAACCGGTACCACGGACTGCATTGGTTTGCACCGCGAACTCAATGTAGTCGCACTGCCGATGTACCGCAGTTGGGCTCACCACTTGCCCACTTGCCTCTGCCTAAACGTGAGTCATACTTCGAAAGGCCACTACTGGGACCTTCCAGAAGGCTGGAGACTTGGCCTTTCGAACACTGTAGCAGCTACGACCTTGACCTTTCAGGACTGCAGCAGCTACGACCTTGACTTCCCAGGACACCTACAGCTACGACCTCTAGGCCTCACTAAGACCTCTATCCAACAGGTCTACAGATCGAACCCCCACCAACCTACGGACCTACGACAGCCTACCAACTGTTGTGAATACACAGGTCACGGGTTCAACTCTCGGGGTCGACACAAATACTGTACATGGGCAAGGTAAGAACTAGGGATCGAGCCCTGGGATCTGCATTCGCTACTTTGATAGGTGCCACAACTCCCCCATCCGAAGTCTCACTGGCCCCATCATGCTCTGTCTCCTCCCCAAAGTTTGGGAAATCGTCAATTTCTGTCGTCTGACCATCATGGTCGACGAACATTAGTTGACCTTTCTCTTTCCAGTCCTGGGGTAGCCTCTTCTTCCTACCATCACCCTGACTCTGATGTGCAGACCCCAACGTAGCCTTTATGTCTAAGTCTTTCTTGCTGAAAGAGGCGAAGTTATGCTGATCGACATAAGCCTCGTCTACTAGCTTTGTCCTCACCTCTGAAGGCAGACATCTAAGGTAATCCGTAAGGAGTACCTGCTGGTCATAGCGCACGCCAGGAACCACGAGCAGACGTTCTACGGTGTTTGTCAGCTCTCTAACATTCTTGTACCTTCTGGAACAAAGACTGTTGATAGCATCAGTGGCCTTTTGAGCCCCTTGCGGGTCATGCCACCTGTTGTAGACGGACCTTACGAACTGTTCCAATGTTTGGGCCCGGGCCCAGGCATCGAAATCCTGACCGTAGCCCTGCTGCTGCACTAGGCCATTCAACCAGCGGGCTGCTGACCCCTCTAGAAAGGAGGCAGCCACAACTTCTTGCTCTGGCCTGGTAGGTTTGTGCCTCACATAGGTAGGCACCGTTCTTACCCAGGTATCCAAGTCCTCATCCTTCTTCCTGTCGCCGGAGAAGGGCTTAGGACTCAGCAAGCGTATTTTGGGCATCCACTGCATCAGTTGCATAGGCTGCATGGGCCCAGGGGGTTGCTGCAGCGGCTGCATAGCCACTGAAACAGGCTGTTGCACACTAACTTGGGCCTGGCTTGACAGTGGGACTGTAGTGACCACTGTCATGGATGACCACTGTTATGGATGGTACGGCTGAAACTCTATGAACCGGACCACTAGTTGCTACCAAACCACCTGGAGGGGGAATGCCAAACATAGGTGAGAATGGAGGCCCTACCGGCGGCAGTGTCACTGATGGACCTGCGCCTGGAGGGGGAGCTACAGCATACTGTGGCTGCCTCATCATGGGACGAGGAGCCCATAGTGCAGCCAGAATCTCTTTCTGGCCTGCCATTGGTTCAGCCAACACTTCCTGCTGGACAGCTTGCGTTTCCGCCACACAAAGAAGTGAGTTACGCAGCGCTCGTATCGCAGGATCAAGTGTTGACTCATCTAATGCTTCCAGTCTGCCTAGCTCCTCTCTTCTACTACCTAGTCTAGCTTTTCTCAGGATTGCTCTCCTTCTCCTCTCTGCTGCCTCATCCAATTGCAACTGTAGCTCATCCTGAAGTTCTTCTGCTTGGAGGATCTCATAATCCTCCGGCGTGAGTTGAGTCTGCTGGCAGACTCGCAAGCCAGCACTCTGGCTAATGGACCCCTGAGAACCACTCTGGCGTACTCCTGACGAAGTGGACTGTGAAGAGGTTTGCGACATGGTAGATGAAGTGGCCATGGTTATACCGATGCTTGCTATAGTTCTAGTCCTGGCACTATCCTCAGCCACCCTCACTCTCCTTGCTGCTGCTCTCTCTCTAGCCTCTCTCCGCAATCTCCTCTCGTCTCCTGGACCTAACTCCAAGAATGTCAAAGGTTGACTGCGAGCAGTCCCACGAGTAGTCCTACGGCCGTGAGAGCAGGTTAACCGAGCACCCATTTTTCAGGCCCATTTATAAGAAAACCAGACAGTCATTTTAACAACACTTCACACCAATCTATAGAGTGCACTTCTTACAGAAAAAAAACCTAAAAAAAACAATTAAAAACATATAAAACAGCAAGCCAAAGGTGCATTTCCATGAAATTCAGCCCAAAAAAAACTCGACTAATTTCAGAAATTTCAGAAATCTTAATAGCGCAAATTCTAAAACTCCAAATAACCCCAAATTTCATATACGGCAACCCTATCAAAATGCATATATAGCAAAAACTTGAAATTCCAAAAACACATGAAATTTGAGCCCAAAACCCTAATTTCAGAAATTTCAGGCCTGAAAACCAGATGCCCCGTTAACCTCTTGTGACGGCCGTCCACTAACGACTCCTTACTTGTGCTTGCATCACTCATGAGCTACAGCGTGTGTGATCTAAACTAGAATCCACACTGAATCCTACCTTAGCTTGACACACAACCGAGTATAATACACAACTAATTTCGGTCGGCCTGAACAGAAACAGTTAGGTGATGTAGCAACAACTAATGTCAGATCCTACAGGAAATATTATATTTATTTTTAGATTAACCTCGAAAAGATTGCTGTGCAGCAAAGATATAGTCTATCTGCAGCTATCTGTCAGATTTTAGTCAAGTGTGTAACAACTGGATAATGAAAGATAAAAATAGTATCTCCTATTGGAGATGTATGCTTCATGGCAGATTGTCTATTTATTGCCACTGCAACCAGTTACCGGAATCCCCGCTCCCCCTGTATCCTTCTTGAGTTGTCTCTTTGTGTCGACGCCCTGAGCATCTGGTTGAGCAGCGTGTCTGAAGGTGTGCAATCCGGCCCACCCCTGTGGCCCAAGTCAACGCCGAACCTGCCAGCCCCTGCACATTATTTACCATCGCATGCAACGAGCCTTACACCCGGTTTGATCTGGCTGATCAGGAGGCATTTAAGGAGATCCCCCGTAACTCCTCAGGAATTATTTAACACCGCAGACAGGACGACGATCACCCGTAACTCCTCAGGAATTATTTAACACCGAGTCCCCACCAGAAATATTTAAAGACGGTCTGGTAAGCGTCTGTCAAAGGGCTGGCATGCCCTGCATGACCTCTATTGCACAAGCAGCAGAACCAAGGACTTGCGGCAAAGCATGCGTGTACTAGTCCCAGCGGGTTGGCATGGTGACCGTGACCCGAGTGCTTCGTCCAGGGCCCTTCAGAGGCTTCGCCCGTCTCCCACCAGCTTGCTGCCCAGGAAGAATGTCGACTCTCAAGGTTGAGCGCTCGCGACACCTCACATTGAGAGGACTCTCAAGACAGAACTCACTTCCTCACGGTAAGAAGCAATGAAGAGGGTAGATAAGGAAGAGAGCAACGTACCTCATAATGCTGCCCCCAACCACAGATTTTTCCACCGGCAACCTGATGTGCAATTATGATGACCGGTCTTTGCCTCGGCACAACCAACAGCAGAATGTGGTTCCGCCTCGGCTTAATATGCCACATCAGCGAGCTCTCATCATCCAGCATACACCCTGTATGTCACCACATAGCTCCCTGGTGCGCCCACACGACCCTGGGCCACCCTTCGTTCAACGCCCAAGCCTTATCACTGCCCCACACCTCATGCGAAGCACCGAACAGCTATTGCGAAGAACCAATGAAGCGCAATATGAACCAGCTCCGATACCAAATTGTAAGGAAAATAAGCAACAGCGAGATGACAAATTCCAGATTACATCATCACATTGAAAGCCAGATAGTCACACTGTGTCCAGAGAGCAGCATTGCACCAATAATACACCAATGGAGGTTCGTAGTACTGAAAACCAATGTCAAGGCGAGCTTCTCTCTCCGCCACAACACAAGAGTCCAGTCCCTGCACACTCCTACTTGGCGCTCAGCGCCCAGCCTACTCTTACACAGCTACGATCAACCTACTAATAGACAATGCAACTGTTGACATCAGCGGCAACCCGATGTACTTGAAGATGTCGCCCTTATGCAGACCATCGCCAATACAAGGTATGTGCCCTCACATCATCATCATCATCATCCCTCGCCCTTCCCTGACTTATCACCCAGGTGTGTCCTCCCTTACACCCGAAGACCACCCCTGCGCCTCACTGTACATCCAAGCCCAGCCCGCTATGAAGGCTGGCTATGGCGCTGCCCTCAGCAGCGCCCTGCTTCACCACACGACCGCACATGCGCAGTCTCTTGCTCCAAACGCCAGCAGCCAGCCCGCGAGCTGTCGCTCCAGCAGCGCTGCCGCCAGCCAGCAAGTGACCGAATGAGGCTGCCTGGCGAGAGCTCTTTCCTTTATGGAAAGAGCTGGCCTGCTCGCGCAGCCTGGCTGCACTGGCCTGGGCCCAGAAGCTACCGGAAGGCCCCAGGATGCTGCCTTTGCCCTGCAGCTACCAGGCCTCGTTCGGTTGGGCCTCCCAACTGTCAGTGTATGAGGCTGCGATTCACGCCCAGGGCCTGCATTCTTTGGAAAGGCCTGGTAGGCCGTGGAAATGTCGTTGTTGCTCGGCCTGTGTTTCTCTCAACCAACTGGCACGTCGCAACTGCCTGTACCCCAAATATGAAATTGACAGTCAAAGGCCTCTTGTGAAATGTTAGGCCCGCCTTCACTTAGGGCGGGCACCACTGAAACCGGGGCCCCTTAGGCCTGCCGAGGATGCAGATCCTCGCAGGGAACTCATTTTCTTGATTTTCATCACATGTAACTCTAGAGGGCAATGATTGCCACCCACCTCCAACTGGGGTTCAGGTGGAGAATCTCTCACAATATCATCTGTAACTCAGTTGTTCAGGTTTTCGTGTCCGCATTGACTCCACAATGAACTGGAAAATTGCCACATTAAAAAAGGGGTTGAAACTCCAAAGGTGTATTTTGAAGTTGACCGGGAACTCATTTTCTTGATTTTCATCACATGTAACTCTAAAGGGCAATGATTGCCACCCACCTCCAACTGGGGTTCAGGTGGAGAATCTCTCACAATAGCATCTGTGAAGGGGCTCTGCAGACTGTCGATGGATCAGCCTCCTGATCGGTAGTGAAACTCCAATGAAACAGTCTTTCACAGTCTCCCGTTTCTTGTCCATTTCGCCCTTGCTGCGTACAGTTCAGGGCATTTCTTTCTGAATAGATAGATTGTCATGTACTTACCAACAAAAATAGCGCACTTTGACATCACTGCAAGGAAGATGAGCAATAGCGAACTTCAGCAATCAAACAGCGTCACACATATGAGTCCAGATAGTTGTGACTTCGAACCAACAGCAGAATTGCATCACGAGATTCACTAAATAAGAACACACCAAGAATTCATAATTGACAATGCTGAAATAGTCCCATCATCATCAACGAAGAACCAGAGTTGATATCCTATCTGGCGCTTGGCGCTTGGCGCCCGGACTACATGTGGCAGATCCTATCTAGCCTATACTATGAAGCCGGAAGATGACGTCAACAGCATTCCCGAAGTACGAGCATATGGCGACCAATGTCGCACGCTTCCAGCACCAGGTATGTCTCGCGCTACACTCACAACCTCGTTCCCCAACTCACAGATGCCACTAGCACCCAAGGACCATCCTGCGCCTCACCCAGCTTACAGCAGCGCAGCTCGGCTATGGCTGCGTGCTCCTTCCCTGCTCGCCCGTGAGAGCGTAGGGAATGGGCTTGAGGAGGCAGGCCCTTTCCTATATCCAAGTGGCCTGCCTGCATCCAGTCCCAGGAAGCTTCCAGTAGGCCCCGGTAGCCTGAGGCCCAGCACGTCGAGAACAGGCCTTGGGCTTGAGGTGGTTGCATGTGCCCAACTGCCTTTGGCCTGTGTTTGGCCCGGTACCCGTATCCTGCCCAGGGCCTGCTTCACATACATTCACACAGGCGGCCCAGGGCCTGGGTTCACTCAACCAACTGGCGCTGCGCAACTGCCTGAATTTCCCTGAGTTGCGTGGTGGCCAGAAAAGGGCCCTGAGGGCTTCGTCGAGCCTGCCTTCACTTAGGGCAGCCGACGGGCTGCAAAAATGGGCCCTTATGGGGTCATAGAGGCAGTGGCCTCGCATCACTCTGCAATCTCTTGAAATGGGAACTGAAAACCTTTTTCTGAGGGATTACTGCAGCTTGTAATTCCATTTTCAATTTTCATGACATTAAATACTAGGTCAGAAAGCCCCCTCGCACAATAGCATTTTGCAATGATAATTTGAAATAGAGCAAAACGGTTGTGATTTGTGATAGAGAGTGTGTGTGCGTCCTCATGTGGACATTGGGTTTAGAAAACGTGGTTCAGCAATATACTCAGACAAGAAGGAGAAGGGTAGTGCGAACCACTGTTGCCCAATCCTCGCACACCAACAACCATGCAATTCTGGTTTGAAATAAAATAAAACAGCCATGATTTGTGAGTGTGTGTGTGTGCAGGTGTCACGGTGAGTGTTTTGACCATCGCCACAACCCCTTCTATACCCAGATGAGTGGATCCAAAATTTAAACAACCTTACACTACAATCTCCTATGAACTCATGTATGATATTTAAAATGATTGTACCGGGAAGAAGAAGGTAGTACGGTCCACGGGTCAGGGCGACCAAGGAACACCCGCATGGGTAAAACTTGGTTTAGAGTATGAGGTGTGGAGGGACCGAGTTGCTAGGGGCATGTGCATGAACTGTGGCAACTTTGGCCACACGTCTAGAACGTGTCGAGGCAAGAAGGTCACGATGAGGGTAGCCTCACCAACAGTGGTGGGACTTTCTTCGAACTGTGGCGGTGCTTCTGCGAGCACTTCGCAGGGAAACACCTCGGGCCATAGGAGTTTTAGCCGCTCTTACTCGCGCTGAAGTGGTAACGTTGCCTTCCCCACTTCAGGCGTTGGCCAAGGCTAGTGACCCACGTATCGCCCCACAGACACATTCAGACCCATCGACGCTTTGTTCGAGAGATGTGTCTGAGGCCCTAGAAGAGTTAGAGACTGAGTGGTCAGGGAAGGATCCCAGGGACTCTTGGGCGATGATTAGTAGAGGTCCAAAGGGTGAACATTCCGTGGTAGAGGTTGATGTAGGTGGCCGTAAGGTTGGCGCCTTCGCAGACATAGGCTCTACACGGAACTTCATCACTCGTGCTTGTGTGGATAGACTGCCCTTAGGGGACCAAGTGCAGTGGCTTAGCAGAATTGTAGCTTCTACGCTGGCCAACAAGCACCAAATGTTGGTAAAAGACTATGTCAAGGACATAGTCTGCACCTTCTCCTATGGAGTCCTATGGAGGAGGGGAAGTGAGCTATTATAAGATCTCCTTCCTGGTTAGCGACGAACTGCCCTTTGATATGCTCTTAGGCATGTACTACCTCGAGGTCACGCAACCTCAGTTTGACGGGGATAGAAAGGTGTTGATCCACAAATTGCCCAATGGTAGAACTGTTAGATTGCAGAAGTACAAAACTAGCAGTCTGATAGAAAACTACGGGTGCATGTGTGCATCATCTTTCTATAACTACTATAAGCAGAATCGCGAGGAGGGCATGTACTTAGTATTGGTCTCTAAGAAAGGGGAGGCCGTAAAAACACCCCCAGAGATAGAATTAGTCGTCGCACAATATTCAGACCTTTTTGAGGAGCCCACAGGCGTGGTTGAAAGGGAGGTTGTCCATGTAATAGAGGTTGTCCGAGGTAGTAAGGTGCCTAGAGGACGAATCTATAGGATGTCTCCTGCGGAGTTAGATGAGCTCCGCCGCCAGCTCAAGGAGCTCACAGAGAAGGGATGGATTCGGCATAGCGCCTCCCCTTACAGCGCTCCAATCTTATTCGTACCGAAGAAGGGAGGTACCTTGAGGATGTGCATTGATTATAGGGGCCTCAATGCCATCACTGTTAAGAACGCGAAGCCCCTACCCCGCATCGACGACCTCTTGGATAGAGTGCAGGGATGCCGGTACTTCACCAAGATAGATTTGAAGTTCGGATACCATCAAATTGCCATTAGGCCTAAGGATCAGCACAAAACCGCATTTCAGACCAGGTACGGTCTGTACGAGTTTGTGGTGATGCCCTTTGGACTATGCAATGCACCTGGTACGTTCCAGCACGTGATGAACATGATTTTTCATGTTTACTTAGATAAGTTTATCATCGTGTACCTCGACGATATTCTCATCTTTAGTAGGACTGTAGAGGAGCATGCTGAGCACTTGAAAACAGTGTTAGGTCTCCTAAGACAGCACCAGTACAAGGTTAACTTGGAGAAATGCGAGTTTGGTCGCACCAAGATCTTGTACTTGGGTCATGAAATCTCAGCAGATGGATTGAGGCCAGATGATGCCAAGGTGGCCAGCATACGTGACTGGCCCAGACCTCAGACTGTTACTGAGGTCAAATCGTTTTTGGGGATGATGGGCTACTATCGTCCGTTTGTGAATAACTATAGTACTATAGCTTCCCCGTTGACGGATCTAACTCGACTGGACACCCCTTGGGAGTGGACTGAAGAGTGTGAGGCGGCCTTCAGGAAACTGAAGTATGCTCTGACACACTATGAGGTTCTTAAACTTCCTCATCCTGATAAGCCATTTGTTGTAACTACAGATGCCAGCCAATATGGCATTGGCGCTGTCCTTGCGCAAAAGGAGGGGCCCAAGTTGAGACCTATCGAGTATATGAGCAAAAAGATGCCATCTCAAAAACTAGCTAAGTCCACTTATGAGCGTGAGCTCTATGCCCTGTATAGAGCGCTGGTTCATTGGAGACATTATCTCCTAGGCAGATTCTTGTATGTGAAATCTGACCATGAAACCTTGCGCCGGATCAATACACAGCCCGTGCTCTCTGATGAACTCGAGAGATGGATACAAGTGATAGACATGTATGACTATCAACTTGATCCAATCAAGGGAGAGTACAACAAAGTGGCTGATGCGTTATCTCGCCGGGCAGATTATCTGGGCGCGTTAGTTACGAAATTTGGCATATTTAGCGATCTAACTCGATCATTGGTGGAAGCCTATCAGCATGATCCAGTTATGTCTGAGATCATCCGTAGATTCCAAGCAAAGGACAAAAAGACTTTGGACAAATTTACGACGGTAGACGGTTTGCTGTTTCTTGAGAAGGCAGGGAATAAAAGGTTGTGTTCCCAGTAGTGAGTCGTTGCGTAGTTTATTTTTAGGAGAATGCCATGATGCAACCGGTCATTTTGGATACAAAAAGACATCAGCGAATTTAGTACAGAGATTCTGGTGGCCCTCTATGATGCTAGATGCAAAACGCTACGTTGAAACTTGCCAGGACTCAGGCACCGCTTGGGCTAATCAAGCCCTTGCCCATTCCTGAAGGACCTGGTCAGAGTGTGTCTATGGACTTCATGGATACTCTTGTGACCAGTAAGTCCGGCAAAAGGCACATCTTCGTAATAGTGGACTGCTTTACTGAGTATGCAAGACTGATCGCTATGCCAAAAACAGCTAAAACTGACTACGTCATAAACTGTTTATGGATAATTGGGTACGTGATTTCGGTTTGCCTACGTCTATCGTTAGTGATAGGGATGTGAGATTCACAAGTGAACTGTGGCAGTCAACCGCTGAACAGATGGGCACAAAACTCCAAATGACCTCAGGGAATCACCCTGAGTCAAATGGCAAGGCAGAACAGATGAACCGGGTATTACAGCACCTGCTTCGGCATTATAGTAAGCCAAGTCAGGATGACTGGGACGAGAAGTTACCTCTCGTCGCGAGCCTGTACAACAATGCTGTGCACAATACTACCGGTATGACTCCCAACCAGTTACATCTTGGTTAGAAGCCCAGAATTGCACTTGACTTTCTGCTACCAGAAAGACAACCCACTGCAGCACCTGGCAGCATAGATTTTGCTGTCAAAATATGAACAGATGCAGCAGCAGGCCGTTGAACACATTAGAAAGTCTCAGGATGCTATGATCGCATCTGAGAATAAACATAGACGACCCTCTAACTTTCAGGTAGGTGATAGAGTTTGGGTAAAGTCATCTGAACTAGGTCAGGAGATGGGGATATCAAGAAAACTGATGCCACAGTATTTTGGGCCCTGGGAGATCTTGGACATTGTAGGAGATCAACCGGATGGGCCTTCATACGTGATTCGTATTCCTGCACACTTACGGACTTACCCTGTGTTCCATGCCTCTAAGTTGGCACCTTTCGCTGCCACTGACAAGTTTCCCTCAAGGAGATCAATGCTGCCCCCAACCATGGATGGTGAGGTGGACATCGACCAGATCGTGGAGCATCGAGTAATGCCTGTTCCTCGACCATCAGGCAGAGGGCGCCCTCCTAAACCGAGAATGCAGTATCGTGTGAGCTTCAGACATCATCTCGATCCCAAGGAAGATCGCTGGTTCACACGAGAAGAACTCCTGAGAACAGCACCTCAAGTGATTGCAGGCTATGAAAGAGAACTGAAAGGGAAGATGCCTGCAGAATAAGAGTGCTCAGAGGACTAACGAAGTAAAGGAGGAGGGAATGCGAGGATCTGCGTCTTCGGCAGGCCTAAGGGGCCCCGGTTACAGTGGTGCCCGCCCTAAGTGAAGGCGGGCCTAACATTTCACAAGAGGCCTTTGACTGTCAATTTCATATTTGGGGTACAGGCAGTTGCGACGCGCCAGTTGGTTGAGAGAAACACAGGCCGAGCAACAAAGACATTTCCACGGCTTACCGGCCCTTTCCAAAGAATGCAGGCCCTGGGCGCGAATCGCAGCCTCATATACTGACAGTTGGGAGGCCCAACCGAACGAGGCCCAGTAGCTGCAGGGCAAAGGCAGCATCCTGGGGCCTTCCGGAAGCTTCTGGGCCCAGGCCAGTGCAGCCAGGCTGCACGAGCAGGCCAGCTCTTTCCATAAAGGAAAGAGCTCTCGCCAGGCAGCCTCATTCGGTCACTTGCTGGCTGGCGGCAGCGCTGCTGGAGCGACAGCTCGCGGGCTGGCTGCTGGCATTGGGAGCAAGAGGCTGCGCACGTGCGGTCGTGTGGTGAAGCAGGGCGCTGCTGAGGGCAGCGCCATAGCCAGCCTTCGTAGCGGGCTGGGCTTGGATGTACAGTGAGGCGCAGGGGTGGTCTTCAGGTGTAAGGGAGGACACACGTGGGTGATAAGTCAGGGAAGGGCGAAGGATGATGATGATGATGATGTGAGGGCACATACCTTGTATTGGCAATGGTCTGCATAAGGGCAACATCTTCAAGTACTTCGGGTTGCCGCTGATGTCAACAGTTGCATTGTCTATTAGTAGGCCGATCGTAGCTGTGTAGGAGTAGGCTGGGCGCTGAGCGCCAAGTAGGAGTGTGAAGGGACTGGACTCTTGTGTTGTGGCGGAGAGAGAAGCTCGCCTTGACATTGGTTTTCAGTACTACGAACCTCCATTGGTGTATTATTGGTGCAATGCTGCTCTCTGTGCACAGTGTGACTATCTGGCTTTCAATGTGATGATGTAATCTGGAATTTGTCATCTCGCTGTTGCTTATTTTCCTTACATCCCGGTCAACTTCAAAATACACCTTTGGAGCTTCAACCCCTTTTTTAATGTGGCAATTTTCCATTTCATTGTGGAGTCAATGTGGACACGAAATCCTGAACAACTGAGTTCATTGCGCAGTGCATGACCGCAGGCTTTGACAGTAATGACTGGTATACATGACTTCGCAAACAGTTTCAACTGAGATCCTAGGTCCACTTCCCAGCACTCTACATGTATGTATCTGGGCCAGACCGCGGACCAGGTACATTTGGGCTGTGCAAACATTTTGTATGTACCGGGACAATCACGAGCTCCAGGTACATGTAGAAATTGTGCAGTGGAGTGAGGCCTGAAGCATTGCAAAGAATGCATCGATCTTTGGGCCTATTTGCAATGTGTCTGCACCTCACATGGGCATCGATTGTCAAAAGTTGATTTTGATTTTTGAACAATGGCTTCAGACGGAGTGAAATTTTGATGTCCGCTTCCTATTGCGGTGGGTGACCTATGGATGCACGCAGAGTAAATGGTCTTGCAGAGGGCGTTATTGCTGTGACCTCTTGAGGCCCAGAAATTATCTGATCTCACAGAATGTGTTCATCTTGGTGGGCGCACAGCATAGGCTTCATGATGCCTCAGCACTAGTGCTCCATGTATTAGAACTGACAACCACTGTGGCCCACTCAGCCTCCGCTCTTCAGCCACCTCGCAGTCATTTAAGGAGGCAATCTGAACCAGACTCTGAGCATATCGCCAAACAGTCTTTTTGAAGGAGAATACTGCTGGGAATATTTTCAGGTGCCACAGCAGCATCAAGAAAAAGTTGGAAGTGCAGCACTAGTGGTCCATGTGCCTCTGCGGGGTGGTTCTCAAACTCTTCCTCTCTCTGGGGCTTCTCTAAGACCGTCAGTACTTGACAACGGATTTTCTGTTGAAGAAACTTTTCCCATTGAGTACGTATCAAACCAGCTGCGGGCAAGCCAGTACATCGAAAGTGCAGCCTCCGCATATACAGTTTTAAGCTTTGGAGGAAGGATCCCAGTACTGGTGGTTTAATGGGTCAATGCAGGTCTTGGTCATTCTGGGCTTGCTTGTACGTGTTCAGGTCTTGGTCGTTCCGGGCTTGCTTGTACGTGTTCTCAGGTGGAATTGGATGGGATAGTAGAGAAAAGGAATGGGGTGAAGCCTGCGCTTTGTGATGAGTGCCCCAATATTTTTTTTCTTTTTCGTCTGCCATGTTCGTGCAGGCAAAGCCGTACCTGGAAAGCGCCGAGAGGATCCAAGGTATCGTGGACCTGCCGCTGGCAGGAAAGGTGCCTCCAGATGAGCTCCACCAGGTAAACTCCTGCTCCTGCCATACCTGATGGACTGATCCAAAAATGATATCCACATGAAGAAATTATCAGAGGTGAGAAGCTCAGAATGAACGAAAACAAAGAATGCATGAAGTTGAGAGAATGCCCTTTTTTTTTTTTGAAAACAAATGCCCCAGTCTATTCGTGGGGAGCAGCATGTGCTGGGAACCGGGCCCAGCGTCCCATTTCGAATTGTACAGATCATTGAGAACATTTGAGATTATTTGAGATACCGGGGCCATTGCCCGGCTTCGGCTGAGAACAGTCTGTGAACACGATATGAATCAGAAAGCATGGGGAGCTATGCCCTGACAGAGAAATGCCTCAATGCACTCAAGTAACATGTGGTCAGACAGGAACGGCCTTTTCATACCCCGCCATGTCAGAAGTAGCCTCCATTTATCTTTGGCTCAGAACGATGATGAGTTGCTGCCGCTCATGATTTTAAAATGGTGATAATGGTGGTTGTCACGTTGGTGATGATGTGTTGATGATGGTGGCAATGGTTTTGATGTTGATAATCGTTATGGAAAAATGGTCACAATGAGTGTCTGGCAGGGATGGCAGTGATAGTGCTAACAATTTGCTGTGGAGGGAGGGAAGGACGGAATGAGCATGTGTGTGTGTGTTTGTGTGTGTGTGTGTCGAGCCAAACAGAACCCCACAAATGCGGCGAGCGGTGTAACAAGGTACGCATACACGATTGCCCCAAGCATAGGTTGCATCAACTTCGCACAGAACAATCCATACATAGTGTGATAATAAGGACAGTCATAAGTGAAATAAGATGAACACAAGGCCGGGTCAATGAGCAAATAGACATTCCGTACGACGTCCGTTCAACAGGGAAAGCAATAGGCAAACAATCCCACAGGGTCCATGGTACAAACAGCTCGAGGAGGCAGGAAGGAGAACAAACTGGCATTAATCATGCACGAGTACAATCCCATCAATATTCGATTTGGCACTAATTAAGAGTTTTAACGAGTAATCCTTTGTTTACGGACCCAAAACATCATTCCCCACCCTTCACATCTCATTGTCGATTAGCCGCAAAGAACACCACGCTACATATTCTAAACCTACTTCCAATCACCAATCCTGTCATGAAAGAGACAAATACTACTACATGCATTCCGACTAGGTACGGTATCCAGGAATCCATCACTGCCTTCAGAACTACATGCTCTTGATCAGTGGCATGGCAGACAGAGCCGAAATCCGGGAAAAGGACCGGCTTCCATGAGAGAGGCCAGAGCAGACCAGTCGCACAGAAAAACAGGCAAGCGAGAGCACCCGCAAAAAAGTGCCATCCTACGATTACGATTGCCATTGTGATTGCTGATTGGAAGAGGAAACACACTATCTTCAATCCTCAATACGCAATAAGACTTCGATGATCACGCAATCCTCGTATCAGCAGCAGCGCTCCTCTCCACGCAATCCCCTCATGTGTTTATAGCACTTGGCTACGAACTCCCATCATGTAAGTAGGAAGAAACCGACACATAAATCAACTCCGATCTGGCCATTATGAAACAGTTTTCACCTTTGGCAGTAGCCGATGCAGATCCCAGGGGTCGATCCCTTGACCTCAGCTTACCTGTGTACAGTATCTGTACAGTTCCCTGGAGTTGAACCCGTGACCTGCACGATAGCCAGTGGTAAGTAGGTCACCGTAGGTTGTAGGCTGTAGGAAGATTCGAACTGTAGACCTGTAGGGTAAGAGTCCAAGTAGAGTCCAGAAGCCCAGCTTTAGTCCTTCTAGAAGGTCGGCAAGTGGTCAAGTGGTGAGTCTAAAGT
>BFEA01000009.1:818691-831246 GCA_003427395.1 Chara braunii | reverse complement strand
AGAGTGATGCGTGTGGGATATCCAGGGTGATCCAGTGTATGTGAACAGTGAGATGTTTGGGCGCTGAAGTCGCCATAGCCATTTGAGAGTGAATTCGTATCTGAAGCCATATCTCTGAGTTTTGAGTGGGCGCATGTCGCCAGTGTGCTGTGTTACTGTTTACATGTGTGAAAAGTGTGTTTGAACACAAGTCTGATTGCAATTACACCCTAAACCATCACCAGTACAGTATCGGTATCATCGATCCCATACCCAAAACACCATTGCCAAGTATCATGCCATGATCTCTCGAGAACGCCCACTCAGATTAGAGAGAGAGAGAGAGAGAGAGAGAGAGAGAGAGAGAGAGAGAGAGAGAGAGAGAGAGAGAGAGAGAGAGAGAGAGAGAGAGGCTACCCATGCACACACCACAACCCCATCACACATCCCCTTGCCGTAGCAGCGAACCTCCCACTTGCACCGAAGAGTAACCAGTATGCGATCAGGCAAAACTGCTCGACTATGATGCAGTCGCACAACACAGCCCTACCATACATCCCCTTGTCGTAGTAGCGAACCTCCCACTTGCATCAAACAGTAACCAGTACGCGATCCGGCAAGATTGCTCAACTATAATGCAGCCGTTTCTCATAAAAAGAACGGAAATACACCTCATAGCTCTTCCCATCCTTATCACCCCAAAAAAAACACAGGACTGCATTTCATGCTTTGCAGAATCTTGGCGCAGGGATAGAGCAATTCAACAACTCCGCTCGAAGGGTGTGATAGCAGCAACCGCGATGCTCGAGTAACGCCGGCATCGACAAGAACGATAGGTAAGCAATAATGGCCAGCACCAAGCATATGGATAACCACGCAGACTCCATGTTTCGTCAGCTAATGACTCGTATTCGCCCTCAATGCTTGACTTCCTCCTTCTGGAAAACAAGATCCTATATCTCGCCACAACACAAGAACAGATATGCGCAAATCGCCACGCACAATACGCCAATCACATACACACACATCCACACGCATATGCATACCCACCTACACGCTCACCCACACATACACACAGATATACATACATCCACGCAGATTCATCAACGTTAAATCCACACACAACATTCATTCGGGTGGGGAGTACACGAATTAAGACTTAGATTCCCCCATTCAGCCACGCGACCCTCAATAGTCGACATTTGGAGGGAGGGTAGTGGTCAATTCCCTAAAGTACTTTTCACCGGTACCACCAAACCGGCTCATCAGAGGGGCAAACCATCTCCAATATGCTCCGAAGGGGGGGGAAAAAACCATGAAAGAGATTGGCCCATATACAGAACCTATCACATTCCGGCGATTCAGAAATTACAAAGAGAGGGCATAGGGGAATGAATACAAGAAAAAGGCCCGGAGAAGCACTCATTCATTACCGTGCCGGCATCCATGATAAGGACACCCTGAACGAAGCAGCCCAAGAGTTCGCTGCGCTCCCTTTTCACTCGCGATGCCAAAATCACTCCTGTGGTACTCACAGTATCTATCCTGTTGACCTGCGTTCCGCACGTACCTGCTTTAATGCCAAAGTTCCGTCCGTACTCCCGTGCTCTATTTCCTCAACACTCATCACTACTCCTCAAGCTGCCACCCCAAGAGCCATGCTTATGCCAATCACCCCCTTTCCACACCCTCCTCGTCACTTCCACTGCTACTCCCGCAATTCTCCCATCACCTTCTCATCAGGTGAGTCACTGCCTGGACACACGCCCATTCATCGCCCTCCCGTGCACCAATGTCAGGGCGCCAAACACATAGCGCACACGTATTACGTTGGCTTCACCAAAAAATCACTCCGCAATGGATCACGTGTAACGCCGTACTGCGTTATGCACATCGCCGTTCCCTCTCACCGTACTGCTGGTACCCAACATTGATGATGCCGAAACCTCGCCGCGACTACGCCTCAGATCAATGCGTCGGCAAGTCCACGATTCCTACCTCGAGACAATCAGGATACCAGCAGACCAGGAGCCATTGCCTGGAGTAGGAAATTTTCCTTACGCAGGCGATAGCACCGGCCGCCGGAAGAGGATTCTACCAATGTTCAGAAGATGTATATATAGGCCCTTTTCGGTGGGTGATATTCTCAATTCGGTGCGACGAGCAGGCATCAGACCAGGTTTCAAAAAAACTCTCTCTCGGGAGGAGGGAGGAGGGGAGGACGGGGGAGGGACCGGAAAAAGAATTTTTACCCATACCCATGGTCAGATCGATACCTTCAGATAAAAGGGAGGCCCTGCTGTCCCACGCATAATCGTGTTCCGCTGGTAAAAATCCCCCTGAAATAAGCCGGAAGGTACCTCCAGCTATTTTTCCTTTCGGTTTATGACTGAGGCCAGGCTCATACGAATGAATGAATTTATGGGTATGCATGTGTGTGTGTGTGTGTGTGTGTGTGTGTGTGTGTGTGTGTGAGAGAGAGAGAGAGAGAGAGAGAGAGAGAGAGAGAGAGAGAGAGAGAGAGAGAGAGAGAGAGAGAGAGAGGCAGGCAGGCAGACAGGCTGCTGTGGGCCAGTGCTGATCATTACTTGGGTAGGCCCTAAAATAGCATCCAGGGAGCATCATCTTTGTAAAGGGGAAATCCATGAACCCACTGCAGACCCCTCATGTGTATTAGTGTGGCTGTTCAACCTCCTGGACCCAGAAGAAGTATGTTGTTCTGATGACCGAATGGTGATGTCTGTGACGCTATAAGTGGTTGCATTTAATTGAGTGCGTTCTCACACTTGTATAGCTCCATCATTTAGGTGCAGTGATCTTGCTGTATTTCCGACACTCTGGCATGCTGTTGGTTGACTCTTCCCGCTGTGTGTATCGCTCTGCCGCTAGGTGGCGTCAATTGTGGCGAAGTGTGTACATGACGATCCAGATTTGCGTCCAGATATGTCGGTGGTTAGACACATGTTGAGACGCGTTCTTTATGGTGATTATCGTGACACGTCACGAAACCTGCACACGCGGGGCTCCACAAGTCACAGTACAGGTGGACATGGCAATGGCGGCAGCAGGGGTTGCCCGGATGAAAGTGCTCCGAAGAGCAACGAGGCATGCGTGACAGGTGATGATGATGGTGGTGGTAGTGATGATTCATGCAAGTTGACAAAAAGCACAGGTGCAACAGCACGTCGTAGCAGGCCTTCCCCCAGAGTGCAGGAAAGAGGCAAGAATCTGCAGGAGGAAGACTTCCGGAGCACAAAAGTGCAAAGTAGGTTCGCTGGATGGTCGAAGTGTGAGCGGCGGGATGATAATAGTGAGCGTTTGGAGAGGGAGAGAATTATAAGGAGAGAGAGAATGAAGACCAATCCAGATCTTGACCTGCCATCTGAGGGTGAGGAGGTGATAGGCTTTCCAACACATAACGGAATGTTTGTAGCAGAGGACATGGAGGAATCCGATGTGAAGAGTGTACATTTACTCGACCGATTTCGTAGGAACAGTGTAGAACGTCTTGGCAAAAGCAAAGATATTGATGCAGAACTTTTGAGAGACAGTGAAAATTGTGATGGTAACCCGCTTGGAGAAAGTGATGAGAGAAGCCATAGACTTTTGAGAGAGAGTGAAGGGGACGGTGCATTTTCTGTGCGCACTGTGTCAGAAATAGAAGCTGAAACGACTGTGTGCAGCTCCATGGACAGGGAGGAAAAGGAGAGACTGTTTGATGACACAAAGGGTTTTAAAGGTCTTGCAAAAGACTTGGCATGGAGGGGAGGGTTGGAGCACGGTGCAGAGAGGCATTCTGCAGAGGAAGCTGAAACATTGGACGAGCGTATGCCCTTGATGACGGACTCGCCCTGGTGTGAAATGCGTGGTGGCATGGCCAAGGATGGACACTGCAAGTTGGAAGGTGGTTTACCAGTTTGCCCGCCATGCACCTTTCACCAGCCGATCAGAAGGGAACCATTAGCTGTGAGGCCTGGAAACCCAGTGCTCGATAACTTTGGCCACGGACTTCCAAGGACGAACAATTTTCAAGAGTATTGGCCACGCTGTTCAGAGGAGGCTTCTCCTGGCACCAGAAAGGAAGGCAAGAATGTGTTCTCCTTCTTGCCTTCACAGGTCGAGCAGTTTGTGAACTCGTGCAGCGATTCGAATCCCCATGAGGGACGGCCAGGAAGATCTCAGTCCGCAGATGCTGTGCTATCGCCGGACAAGTCCACTGCTCAGGCAAACGGTAGGTGGGAAGAAGAAATACTGCAGGAATGGACAAAGAGGACCGAAAAGATGGAGGTGGGAATTGCAGCAGGCAAAGTAGGTGAGGACAGGAAGCCGTTGTGGGCGGAGAACGCTGGCCTGAAAGACCAGAGTCCCATAAGAAAGGCCAGTCAGGGTCATCTTCCAGCTGTGTGCCTCGCAGTGGGTGAAGTACAGAGGTGGATGTGAGGACGAAAGCCCCACGGTTACACCATGCCTTTTTGTGATTGGTCTCTGGTCTCTATACTGCTGGAGTAAAGTCTGGTGTAAGAATAGAGAGCACCGCATGTAATCCATAACAAGGACGTACACTCTGAGCAATGCTGTTACAGAAAATTGTTGTGGTTCTGATGTCTTAGGTGCACAGAGATGTGTGTGCTATTCGTTCACTTGCAAGATCTGAGGATTGGTCTCTGGAGTCTCTATACTGCTGGAGTAAAGTATGTTGTAAGAATAGAGAGCACCGCATGTAATCCATAACAAGGACTCCAACAGCACGGTCTTAGGAGAGGTCATTTGTGTCGGCTGTGTCTATGTGGAGAGAGCTCATGACTGCGTTGATGATGGTGCCAGTGATGGCACTCTGTACATGTGAGAGCTTTTTTTTTCCCCTCGTTTTATGGGCATGTCAACCCCACTTGACTAAGTATCGGCTTTTTTTTATCCTGCAGTTTTACCACATTTTTGGAAGAGTTCCACAGCACCATGACTCCTTGACCGATCGTTCAATGTTGGAAAATGAGGCACACATTTAGCAGGCCGGATACCCCACACCTCCATGTTCGTTCCTTGGTCACCCGGAGTTATTATCACCTACCTCTTGGACTTGCTCTCCCAATAAAATGAATTCAGCACAATGATATTCATTTGGGTGTGGCCGTTGGCCAATTTAATTTTTTGACCTCTCTCGAAGTGTAAGTAGTGCACCACATGTCAAGGGCTGTTGCTTAGTCTTCATGGTGTCGATAGTGTGCTAGCTGATCCATGGGTTGATGAATATGGCGATAGTGTGCTAGCTGATCCATGGGTTGGATGGACTGCTTGATTTGATTCAGACTAGTTTTGTTGCTTGGGTGATGGGCACGTAGATTATGGGCGGAGCGCGTCGATTTGCAATCTGATGATATGCATCTGTTAACGAGTATCACAGTGTTTGAGTGGCGTTACGGCGTTGTCCAACTGACTCCAACAGCACGGCCTTTGCATCTTTCCCAGACTTGTTAACTCTTCAATTTGATTTTCCGTCCCAAACTGTCCCAGGCCAGTAGGTTTTTTTCAGTTCTACTTTTTGATACGGGAGAGCATCTTGCCTACTGGATGAACAGCTGCTATTGCGGTGCGGAGTGCCATATATACTAAGGGCACTGTTTTCTCATTCATCGACTCCTGCAGGATGGCGGTGGCATTGCTTACTTGACGGGAAAAGCCGTTCAAGTGAAGAATATGTTCCCTCCCCGAAAAGCGCCAAGACTATTGTTGTCACATCAGGCTAGGATCATCCTGATCAGGCTAGGATCATCCTGATCAGGCTAGGATCATCCTGAGTATGTCCTCCTGATCGTCCCCTCTGCATGGCTTCGAACTGGGGGTTAGGATGGCCAACACCCATCCAGTGTTCCAGCCATGTGGGTGAATTCAGGATTGCCCTGGTTGCATTGTGCTAGGATTGTCCTGGATACAATAGGGCCCGTATTGTCCGGTTTGCGCTGGGCTAGGACCACACTGAATGTGTCCCACGCGGGCCCAGGAGTCAGGGTGACTATTTCTTGTTAGGATCAGCAGTGCCTGTCCAGTGATCAGCTGTGTTCTTTGGTCGATCCTCTGCAGCGATATGACATGACGGTGCATTGCTTGGTAGTCGCAGTTCATTTCAACAATGAGAGCAACGGATGTCACAATGAAAGAAAAAGAAAGGCTACCAAGTAGCAGTTCATTTCACTATTTATTTGTAACCTGAAACATCGATGTTCTTTGTGCGTAGTTTAGTTTGATGGAAAACTTGTGTCATGTGGATGTCTGCGATTTCTCCTTGGTGGAAAGCAAACATATGCGATGAGCTTTGGTGTTAGAGGCCTTCAATAAATTATGAATGAGTCCGAACAACTGAAACAATAATGTCCGTGTGGGGAATTCATTGTGGGCCAAATAACCAAGTAGGATGGAGCTGGGCACCGGGATGCTCTACTTTGGATGTGGAATGGCTACATAGGGCCTTACTCCAGTACTCAACATTCAAAAAGTATCTGGACTGCTGCACAGGCTGGATACATTTGGACTGGTCGAGCATTCTGAAGTTCTGAACGTAGCTATCAGGTTCAGATGCATTTACTATGCTGTTCAGTAAAGTGAGGCCCGTAGTTCATGGGATTATAATCTCAAATGCTCCGTCCTTTGTCTATTGGTTAAACCCGTCTCAAATCCTCTGTCATTTGTCTGTTGGTTGAACCCGACTCCTTATTATCCTGCATACACAAATATTACACATACTATGAAAATAATAATAAAACGTTGAATTAAATGAATTCGGAATTTCCCTGCTACGGCTAGAGTCTAGAGGGATAATTGCAATGGCGAGAGGAACATCCACTACAAGACTGCCAACAAGAGGGATACCCACAATTTAAAATAGTTAAATAAATAAATAATTTTCCGCGCTGCTCATAAGCACCGTAGTGTGGGTGTGGGTGTAACACACGGACATGCTAAGGGTGTTTTTTCATGAGGACAGCTTTTCTGCATGAATTCTGAGGCAAGAATCTTGCCGCAAGATTGTCCTCATGAGTCATGAATTAATTCTGACTCTTTTCTGAGGCAAGATTGTCCTCATGTCCAAGCAGACTGATGACTTTACTAGTATAACATGTACTCATCAAGACACTTGGTGTCGAGTAGCATATGATCCCTGTATCCTGATTACCTTGGTTGGCGTAGCCCTCTAGAAGCACTTTTCGGTGGGTACCTAGGAGAGCGTAGTTCCATTCCCTTCTTTGCCCTATTCTCGTGCCCTCTTCATTATGAGTGAAAACAGTCGGAGATCCTCGTCTTTGGTTCTTCTCCACTCATCTGGACATCTTTCGTGTCCACGATTCCGTCCACACCTCGATGGAGATATGCAGTGTGCGAATGCTGGTTGTACAGAGCTGCTGCTGACGGATCAAGTGGATGCGGTCATCGGTGGGGGCTTACCACCGCAGTTTTTGCCAGAGAATCGGATGTTGAGAAGATTGTTAGTAGTGTAGTTCTCCGACTGGAATGTTGATGATGTTACGAACTTGGTTGTCTGACGAATTTTCTCGCCACTCACACACAGACAGTCTCATACATGCACAAGAGATGGGGAGAGAGGAGACAGAGTCCACACTGCACACAGGTGAAGATAAACAGCGGAAGACAATTATGCACAGCAGGGGAGAAGACACACAGTGTTTCTCACTCTCTGACACAACTCCCAACAACCAATCACAAGAAAGAACCTGCGAAGATCACAATTGAAACTGTCACTGATGATGAGCCACTCCCACTATTATCGTAACAGAGTTTGTTCCAGTATCTCGCCACACCCAAACTCACACCCCACTCCCTATCCTACACCCAGTTAGTAGCGCTATGTCAGAACAGCCTCCCAGAGGCCAGTGCCAACCACCCCGATGAAGAACAGGTCCTGCGATGAAGTCTTCAGTGCCGCTGGACAACTCTGACCGAGGGTCCACAGGAGACTACTATGGGAGCTCCGAAACCAATCCCGAAGCGAAGATTGAGTTTCCCGCAGTTCTTTTCATTTTTGCCTCAGAAATTGATCTTAGATTTCTGGCATTATATTATAGTGGACTCCTTCCTGAGCCTTTGAGAACATTTACCTACGGACAAGCTATCGGTATCTCCCATTTCGCTCGCCGCTACTCAGGGAATCGCTTTATCAAATTGTAAATAACTGCCATCTTTTCGGTATTTGGTGGCTTTTTTTGTTTCCACTACAATAGCTTTAAGCACATTCTGAGTGTTGCGACCCATTCGTGCTTTTCACAAATCCCATTGGTTGAAAAGAATCACAGACTTTTTGGCGTTCTGAGCATTTTGTCATTTTCATTTAAGATAAATAACAGATGCATATATGAAATTTTCAATATAGCAATTGTAAAACAGGAAAACTCAACAGAATAGCCATGATTTTGAGTAACCAGTGACTTAGCTATGGATGGTTTAATTAAAAAAGTGTCATTTTAATAAATCACTAAAAATCCTACTCTATGTTTTTGAATATTAAGATGTTTCAGTTCACCAGGTTCTCTCTTATCCGCCTATGGATTCAGCGGCAGTACAAGGGGTTACCCCATTCGGGAATCTCCGGATCTATGCCTGTTTTAGACTCCCCGAAGCATTTCGTCGCTTACTACGCCCTTCTTCGTCTCTTTTTATCATCCAGTTTTACTGAATCGTGCACCTACTTTACATAGGCTAGGTATACAAGCTTTTCAACCTATTTTAGTTGAAGGAAAAGCAATTTTATTACATCCATTAGTATGTACTAGTAATTGAGATAGAAGTTGTTATACAAATTCTAAATAAGAAATTTACAATGAAACTACATTCTTTTTCTATCTACTTCGATGAAGTAGATAGAAAAAGAAGAAGAAAATGAAATACTCACTTTACTAAGAAGTAGATTGTATTGTATAAGAAATATATATATATCTTTACTAATTTATAACTAGTAGAAGCTTTTTAAAGCTTGTGATATCAAGAATTGCTATCTGTGCAAGCATCTTACGATTCAATAATACTTTGTGACTTTTTAATAAAAAAATCAAGTAGCCCGGCCATACGCAGATACCCCCAGGGGTAGATGCGCTGAGGATGCCCCAGCTGTGGCAAGCTCAGAGAGGGCCGGCTATGGCTGCTGTTGCGGCCTGTCTCAGGATGCCACCGGTAAACAGGTACCGCCACCAACTTGCTTGGCTTCTCCAACGCTGTTCGCGAGAAATGAACTGTCGAAAATCCTGAACCGATGAGCCTAACCTATCTATAGGCTCTCTAGACCTAGACCGGACTGACTGACCGACCGGTACTGTTGCTGTTTTTCGGCCTCTCGGCCCCTACCGGACCCGACTATAGGCTATAGGACCGTCTAACAGTATAGGCCGCTTAGGGCCTGTCTGTCCTAGGGGTAGCCCGGGCCTGCTTTAGGCAGTTAGGGTAGCTGTAGGAATTTGGTAGTACCGGGCCTGTATTTCCCCGGATTTGCAGATCTGTCCCTCACGAATTCCCTTACAGGCAGGTCTCTCGGTTAGCCCTCAGCCAAACAAAATTACGAAACTAACCTACCGGGTTAGTGTACAGCCTCGCTGTCAATCTCGGCAGCATGTACTCGTCAAGACAGTTGGTGTCGAGTAGCATATGATCCCTGTATCCTGATTACCTTGGTTGGCGTGGCCCTCTAGAAGCACTTTTCGGTGGGTACCTAGGAGAGCGTAGTTCCATTCCCTTCCTTGCCCTATTCTCGTGCCCTCTTCATTATGAGTGAAAACAGTCGGAGATCCTCGTCTTTGGTTCTTCTCCACTCATCTGGACATCTTTCGTGTCCACGATTCCGTCCACGCCTCGATGGAGATATGCAGTGTGCGAATGCTGGTTGTATAGAGCTGCTGCCGACCAGAATGTTGATGACATGACAGCGGTATATGTGTTTCTGCCTGCTACGATGTGCATGGACCAACCTTTCGGACTGACTGCCTCGCCTTTTCTTTTGCTTTCCCGCTCTCATGTGCATGTCACCCTTAGCTGTTTTTCCAACTCCCAAACCAGATATGATTGTGATGGTTAGACATGCAGGCTATGTGAATGTCCAGGGATTGCGCATGGAGTCTATCGTTGAAACTGTGGGAAGAAGTCTGTGACTCTGTGGAACCCAGTGAACAGGCTTGGAATTTTGGCAGCGCATGCTCTGAGAACGAGCGGTCGGCAGAGGTCTGCTGGATTGACAGTGAAGGAAAAGAGCCTGCTAGGTCTGAGACCAGCGTCGGTGCGGGCCATGAATGTCGAGGGATTGCACACGAATTCTGTCATTGAAACTGTGGGAAGAAGTCTGCGGAACCTGGCAGTGAACTGGCTTGGAATTTTGGCAGTGCGTGCTACGAGAACAAGTGCTCAGCAGAGGTTTGCTTGCTGAATTCACCGGTGAAGGAGGAGGAGGAGAGGCCGGTCGAGTGACTGGGTGTGGTACTGGGAGGGGAATGTTCCGAATCTGCTTGGATCTGTCTGCTCTTGCTCCAGTCTTGGTCTTCGGTCAGCTTTTGTCCTATCAGTGGGCACAGGAGGGGTTAGTGAAGGTTGTAATATATATACTGTAAAACTGCAGCTGTCAGTCTGAAAGACTGGGCCGCATGATCCTGTTTTTCCTTGCCCGGGACCCCCTCGCTTATCCTCCCGGACATATTCAGTGCTGCTGGCGGCAAAGCTGGCGAGGCGACATGGTGATAAGGCCCCGCGTTGATGAGGAGACTTTTTTCGACTTCATATTATGGTTTTTTTCTTCTTCTTCCCCCCCAGATTATGTATCTGTTCTTATCCGAGGGTAGAATTCCCCTTTGCTGCAAAAGTCTTCCAGTCAAGTTTCAGCACTTCTCCGTCTCTCTCATGTCTCCCCCCCCCACCCCAGCAATTCTCCTTTTTCTGGTGGATGGAATGCTTCCCTGATAATTTTCCTGATGCTCTTCTTTTTCCTTCAATGAATCTGTAAGTAACTCTCTAAGCCTCTGTGCCAGAGAGAGCTTCTTTTTTTCTGGTGAAATAAGTAGCTCTCTAAGCCTCTGTGAATTCTTTGTGATTTATGTGCCTCTGATCCTGAGTTGCGGTCCTGTAAAAGCTACATTTCTTTGCAGGTGGATGCGAGACAAGAAAGATTGACCTTGATCAGGGTTGATGCCGATATTAGCTAAGCTGTGGGGACAGGCAACTTGTCGTGCTCGACAGTTCAATAACAGGACTTTGTTCATCCATTGCCTTCCTCCGGTGCCCGAGTGTACATGGTACGTATCATCACAGAACAAGTAGTTTGTTGGGGTTACCTGTGCTGCCTTTCGAAAATAGATTCTGCATTGCGATGGGTGCCAGCGAATGAGTGGTGAGGTGCTGTGTGTGGCTGTGGGAAGCATGATGTTGATATCGACGCTTATTGTATACACAGCAATGCGCACTGGAGGTACCAGTCAGCTCCACTGCCTCGGTTTGGTCATTTCAGACTCCAGCTGTGCAGGGAAAATGAACAGGTCAAGAACGGGGCAAAAGACACAACGAGCTTGACTTTCAGGTTTAGGGTGAATCTCCACTCAACCTGAGCAGCAGTTGGGACCATGCCTTATCTTTGAACTTGGTAAGGGTTCACACAGGAGGCAGTTGGGATCATGCCTTATCTATGATGGATTCTTGAAGTGTCCAAAGGGGTCTGCATACTTCCGTTTTTCTCAATTTTTTATTTTCTACAGTTTGTTTTTCTTCTATTTAACTGAATATCCAATTATATTGCAATTTCTGAAAGCCATGCTTCTTTTTTAAGTTCTTTCCAACATGTCCCTTTCTCTTTTGGGCCTTCCAACTTGCAAAGGATTTTTTTTTTTTTTTTTTTTTTTTTTTTAAGAACAACATTTATAAAGTCGGGAACCGGGCCCAACGTCCCTCACAAAATTAGGTGGGGCCCTCGGCGGGCTAAGCATCACCGGCCAAGCACATCGAGGGCACCACTAGAGTTCACCCTGCAGCCAACTCCACAGCCAACTCCATGCAGTAACCCGTGTTCCACAGCAGTCTGTGGGGGGGCCAAAACTGCGCCCAGACAACACAGGACAAACACGGCCTGCGCTAGGCAGTGCAACCACGCACTGCCCCCTGGAAAGTCAAGGGTCCAAGTCAACTGTCGCGCCCAGGCCCTTGGTCACATACACTCACTTGTTGTGTGCAGACAGCATCAAGGCCACAGGGAATTCTGTTTCAGGCCAATCTGGGCCGTCATTTGCATTGTAGCGGTACCCCTACGGCACGGCAGTGAGGCCGGACCAGTTTCAGGCCGTCGGCCTGACCCTGGTCCGGTACCAGGTTGTTCCGCACCTGGACCTAGGCCGGTATATCACTTCGGCCTAGGCCCAGGGCGGGAGGTTGGTTCATTCCGTTGTTCATTCATTCAGTGTTCGTTCATTCATGGAGCCGGACAGGACCTTCACTCGGCTGCTGCTTCTCATGTGTCCATCTCCTCTCTCTCTCTCTCTCTCTCTCTCTCTCTCTCTCTCTCTCTCTCTCTCTCTCTCTCTCTCTCTCTCTCTCTCTCTCTCACCA
>BFEA01000009.1:803404-818131 GCA_003427395.1 Chara braunii | reverse complement strand
GAGAGTTATGGAAAGGGCGTCGGAAGCAGGAAAAACCCAGGTCGAGGAAGAAGAACCTCGCAAAAAGAAGAACGTGTACTCGATCCCTGTTGAACCTGTCTCTTATACACATCTAGATGTGTATAAGAGACAGATTCTCCCCCATCCGCCCGCTTCCCCGTGCGAATTTTCCTCCCATCGCGCAACCGTCCCACTGTGTGACCTTTTTCCCCCCACCGCGCGACCTCTTCCTCCTCCATCCCGCATCCCTCACCCCTCCGCCCAACTCCGCCAAACCCCCCCCGCGCCACGACTCCCCTTCTCCCGCTCCCCAACTCCGATCCTGACACTCCCCCGACACTTTCCCCCCGTACTCCACTCCCTCTTCGCTCCCGCCGCTCCACTCCCACTTCCGCTGCCCTCCCAATTCCACACCTCCCTACCCCCGTGAACCCCTCCCCCTAGGCGCACGTGCGCGCGATCGCTCCGCCACCCCCCTGCCTGATCCCGATTTCCCTCCCCTTCCCCGACCTTTCCCTTACTCTTGATTCCACCCCCAACCCCCGACCCCGACTTTCCCCCGCCCAAAGTGAGAGTTTCAAACTAATTTTTGTACCCCTTTAACGGGCAACATACCCTCCACTTGATCGTTCACACCCCGAGACTTATTCATGCACCCCCAAATTGAGAGTATGACCCCCAAAATAATTGTTGAACCTCTGTAGCGGGGGGTCTTAGTGCCAAGGTGAACATTCAAAACTCGAAGGTAATTTCAACCCCCCAAAGAGAAGGTCCAACCCCCAAAATATTTTTTGTCCCCCTTTAACGAGGTATCCTACCCTGCACGTGATCGTTCACACTCCGAAACTAATTCTTGTACCCCCAAAGTGAGAGTATGACCCTTAAAATAATTTATCTACCCCTTTACTGGGAGTTGTCACTTGAAAATAGTTTTTATACCCTTAGAGTTATGCATCCTAACCCTAACCCCCAGGTCATCATTCACACCCGAAACTGATTCTTGCACCCCAAAAGTGACAGAATGATCACCCAAACAAGGGTTTCGTTACGATGTTGTGTTCAGGGCTGAGGGTTAAGGGTTTACGATGTCGTGTACATGCAGATTTCAATTCCCCAATTTGACAGACTGAACATCAAAATAGTTTTTGTATAATTTTAACAGAGGATTATACCCTCCCTGTGATTGTTCACTCCCCGAAACTATTTCGTGCAAGCCTAAAGTTAGAATTCGAGCATTAGAGAGATTTTGGTAACCCTACAGAAATGGGTCTTAGCCTCCGTTGCGAATTCACACCGCAAAACTAATTTCAACCGCCTAAAGTGAGAATTATAAACTAATTTTTTTACCTCCTTTAACGACTCGACATACCCTCCACTTGATCGTCCACACCCCAAAACTAATTCATGCATTCCCAAAGTGAGAGTATGACCTCCAAAATAATTGTTGAACCTCTGTTGCAGGGGGTCTTAGTGCCAAGGTGAACATTCAGAACCCGAAAGCAATTTCAACCCCCCAAAGAGAAGGTCCGACCCCCAAAATAATTTGTCCCGCTTTAACGGGGTATTCTACCCTGCATGTGATCGTTCACACTCCGAAACTAATTCTTGCACCCCCAAAGTAAGAGTATGACCCTTAAAATAATTTCTCTACCCCTTTACTGGGGAGTTGTAACCTCAAAATATTTTTTATACCCTTAGAGTTGTGGATCCTAACCCCCAGGTTATCATTCACACCCGAAACTGATTCTTGCACCCCCAGAGTGACAGAATGACCACCCAAATAATTTCTCTACCCTTTTATTGGGGGATCGTAACCTCAAATTATTTTTGGTACCCTTATACCTGTGCGTACAACCCCCCAGGTCATCATTTACACCCGGAAACAAATTCATTCACCCTCAAAGTGAGAATATGACCTTTTAAATAATTTCTCTACCCTTTTATTGGGAGGTCGTAACCTCAAATTATTTTTTGTAACCTTATTGTTGTGCGTCTTAACTCCGAGATCATCATTCACACCCAGAACTTTTCTTGCACCCCCAAAGTGAGAGTATGACCCTTAAAACTATATTGTATAACGCTGTCCCGAAAGTTCAGGGGTGAAAGAGCTGTTGAACTGCTGAAGCCCGCAACAACAGTATTTGTCACCCACTGTCCCCGCCTCATCGGTCCTCAGCGGTTCAACGAGTGTCCTCCCTGTATTCTATCTTTCCGCGAATTCCACAAGGGTTTCAATACAGTAACAAATTCATAGATAAGTCATAATGATGGTCGTTAAACTGTAGAGTTCCCCCTTCACACCCACTTTCAGCTTACACCCGTTTCAGGATAGCACATCACAGTGGGGGGGTTAGTCTCTTCCTACTATCAGGGAGGTTACACTCAATGGCTCCACATTTTCACAATTGCGAAAGGAGAACGTGGAAGCCTATCCCTTCAGCAGATCCCAAGAAGGAGCGTTAAGTACGATGGTATGAAAGAAAGATAAATAATATTTAATATTTACGAGCGTTAGGATAGTGGGGATCGACGCCCTCTCGTAATTAGCCAGTTGGTCTAAGGGATTGTGTGTAACTCACGACACCACCCTAAGGTTATACCCCCTGAGCACATTAGAGTTTGAAGGAGGGAAAAAAGCTCAGAGTTACAAATTTACCAATAGAGAGTAGTCAATTATTCATAGCCGGGAACAGGTTACCATAGCTTGTTGCATCGGGCGTCCCGCAAACCCGAGCTGATACTAGTCAAGTAGGCTGAAACTGCAGTTGGTGTTTGTTCTGCCCCGCAGGTTCGAACTGAAAAACTCTCGAGAAAACAGTGTTCAACAGTGGAAGTCTTCTACGGTCAATCGATCTAGCACACAAGCTCGAGTCGGGCGGGCGCTGGAGGGAATAGTCTTAAACTTAACGAACCTCTGGCGAGTTTTACTACAATGCGATATTGCCGACGATTGATTTGATACTTTTGTTCCTTCGCCTGTGCACCTCTTTTAGGGATTCGGGCAAGTAGTGATTGCACCCGTACCATTCACCTTAACCAAGCCCTGATGGTTGATCGTCCTCCCTCGTTAGTCCACCCGCTTTCAGGTCACTAGATTGTTCTGATGACCGTTAGGTTGATCGCCTGAGCTCAAGCGACATTGCTGACACCCGGGAGGCCGACCGGATTTGGTCACTTGACAGAAGCCCGAACCTCTTCTCAACATCCTCGTCGAGGTTACGATGTCTTCGCTATATTATGCCGAGTGTTGTGTCCGGCCCTACGTCGTGACTTTCTTTTAGCCTCATGGTCGTTTACCTGCGGGTTCAAAGGATGTTTTGCTCTAGGCTTGTGTTTAATTTGTCGAGTGTCTGTGTGCATGTGCTTCTTGCGTTGCTCCCGTCGGTGAGATGAATAATCTAGCCAGTTAGCTTGTCTGACTCGGACTTTTCATTTATCCGTAGTAAGTATGAACAAGCATCTTTTTTTCTTCCCCAGTGCCAACCCTTTGACTTTCTTGACCGTAACTCTTTTTCTCTTCCGTGAACTCTCCCCCTTTTCGAATTGGACGGACAATTTTTCCTCCATCTTTCTTTTTCCCTCGTCCTTCGGATCGACAACTAGTGGTTTAGGAACCCTCACTTCTCTCGGTCTGAAGAGTTGAAGCCTATCTCCGGCTACTTGATCCTTCCATCTAGATCCATCCAGCTCAGTTATTGCATAAGCTCCCCACTCGAGTGCCTCCACTACTCAGTATTGTCCCATCCACCTATTTGCCAACTTCCCTGACCAAGTCCTCTCTAACGCAGCATCATAAAACAACTTTTGATCTCCCACTTGTATCTTTTCTTTCCTCACTCTGACATCTTTGTCCCACCGTTCCTTTTCCTTTGCTCTTTCCACAACCAATCGATCAGCGGCTGTCATCCATATGCAATTTATCTAGTCCGTGCTGCCAGGAGTTCTTCATGTGTCATGTTGTCACACCAAGCAACGGTCGTCCAACTATCTACATGGAACTCTATAGGTAGTGGGCAATGCCTCCCGAATCGTAGAGTATAAGGAGGGTATCTGATACTCGCTCTCACGATTACATTATCTGCCCAGATCGTGTCTCTGAAGTATTGTGGTCAATCCTTTCCTTTTCCCTTACACCACTTCGTTAATGACGGCACTAGCGATTGACGCCCACGCTCGACTGGAGCGTTAGTCTGGGATGATATGTCGTGGCTAGCAATATCCTCACCCCAACTCTTTCGAATACATTTTATACTTCTTCGGTTAGAAATTATGTACCTCGATCCATAACAATTGTGCCCACACAACCATACCTCGATAGATATTATAAAACGAAACCTCTCACTTCTTTGGATGTCTTAGTTCTGAGCAGTTGTCCGTCAATGAAGCCCGTGAAGTCATCCTGAATGTTCACAATGTAGTTCGGATCCCCAACTCCTCGGGGCATCTTCACCAAGTTAACGTGGACCTTCTCTCCCGGTCTCGTGGGGTAAGATGGGTGAAGAGGTTCCTTGTATTTAACGAGAGCTCTCTTCTAACATTCTTCGCATGTTGCGCAGAGTCGCTCCACATCTATTTTTTGACCTTCCCACTAGTACCGTCGTCTAACCTTCTCATGCGTCCCCGTCACCCCTCTGTGTTCACCAAGTATTCCATCATGTAATTCTTTGATAATCAACTACCTCTCTTGTGGGTCACATACTGCACGAAGGGGCATACCCGTCCCATTAGGTCTCGTGAATAGATGTCCCCACCTGAGACAGTATAGATGGGCTTGCCTACGGATCTCAGGATCTGGGCTCTTGCTCCCAGCCAGGTGCAAGCCTATTGCGTGAAATTTCCCATCATACAAGTTCTGAAGGAAGCGTGGTGCACTTCTCTCTCTCGTCACTATGAGTATTCTAACCCCAACTGGCTGCCCCTTTACTATAGGGATTCGTGACATGTCATCCGCCACCACATTCTTGGTTCCAGAAATTTTCTCTACTGTGTAGTCAAATAATCGAGTGCATATCAGCCACCTCGCGATTGCGGGGTCCATTAATGTAAAGTCCTTCTGTAAAACAGAGGCTACCGCCACCGAATCCACATGGAGCAGAAAACGCCTTCTGTGGATATAATGTCTGAAGGCCTCTAGGCATCGGAGAACTGCCAGAACCTCTTTCTTAAACTGACTATAGTTTCTCTCCGCGGGATTCAGAGTTTTGCTTTCGAATTCGAGGCGTCTCTCTTTCCTTTCGGCGTCTTTTTGCGACAACAGTCCCCCAACAGAAGTTGGTCCCGCGTCAGTCGACACTATGAACGGGCGCGCATCCTCGTCGTCAAAGTATGGTACCCTAGCACACAACCGCCCTCATTAAACTACTCCTTCAACACAAACATGGAAGTTTCCTAGGAGGGCCCCCACTCAAACTGCGCAGTCTTTCGGAGAAGTAATCTTAGAGGCTCGGCCTTCTCGCGATAGCGAGCGATAAAGATCCGCCAGTATCCTACAACACCTAGGAACTGGCGTACCTCAGTTCCACTGTTTAGGGGTGAGGGCCAGTTCAGTACTTTCTCCAGTTTGGTTGGATTCGCTCGCCGGCCCTCTTGATCACACAGATGAAGCCCAAATTTTGATCGAAGATATGCCCCATCTGCTCTTCGTGTCGCTAACCGTGAGGTTTGCATCATTTAGCTGCTCTAATTTAGTGTATATGTATGTGAGGTGTTGTTCTACGAACCTCCTTACTCCAAGAACCACCTCCGTCTCATCTTTCTCTGCTGGGCCTTTGATTGGAAAGTCATCCAGAAAGACCTCGACCTTGTCAGGTATGAAGTCCTTCAATATAGCTACCATCGCTCTCTGGAACACCGCCACGCCGTTAGTCCAACCCATGGGTACCACGATCATTTGCACCAACCCGAGCGGCGTGTGCATCGTACTCAGAGGACAGATCACACATCGAATATATGGATCTTCCTACTGGCCCTTCTGCCAGTAAGTCCGCGTGGGGAATCGAGCCGACATTTTTGATTGTGACTGCGTTGACTTTCTTGAGATCTTGTATCCAACTGATCTTTCCATTCGGCTTCCTCAGAGAGAACCACCGGTTAGCGTATGCGTTGTTGCAGGGTTATGCCACATGAGACGCCTATCACCTTTTTTTTCTCCTTCGGTGCGTATTTCCACCTGACGTCGTTCCAGCAAGTGTGTGGTATTTGTATAGATCCTCGCCGACTTTGTGTATCATGGGTTGATCTTGCCTTTCTCCGCGTCACTGAAAGTTATTGCCTTATCGCAAGATTTTAGTACGCCGATTATCCTCTCTCATTCTTACGGCGTTAAATTCTCGTCTTCAATATCCATTTTTAGCTATCCTCTCATCTGTCAATCTCTGCGGAGCGTTCTTCTTCTTTTCCTTTATCGCCCTTGCGATCTCTTCTTCAGATATACCTTCATCTATCGTTCGTTGGCGCCCCACAACCGCGGGTTTGACCTTCTCAGCTACACACTTGTGTCCTTTAGGTCGGCCCCCATACGGGGGATTGCCCTTAAAAAATATACAGAGATAACTCCTTTGATCTCCTAGTCTCGGTCCTTAGGATAAAACACCCCATCAACCACAAATCTCTCCTCCAGATCCTCCATTTCGATGACCCGGTTCTCCTCCTATGTAAGCCTCATCCCAAATTTATTTTCCCTGAATTGTATCTGTCGGCCTGCAACGGAGTGTACGGTCTTTTGCTTAGGAAGCATGTCGAGTGCAGCTCTGTTCCTCGGATCACGGGACTCCACCGTCTCGATCATGACTCGCGCCTCGTCATCTCGTTTAATAAAGACCATCTGACTGTCGTACGACCGCTCAATAATGATGGAGTGGATGTAGCTTAGCCAGGTGCGCCCTAGTAAAATCTCCGCACTACGATCCTTAACCTTGAATAGAGGCATTTTAATCTTGATGCCACAAACTTCAATGGTCGCTTCATGACATACCCTTACCACATCCTGTCTCTTCTTGTCCGCTGTTTCCATCTCGAACTTGTACGACCGATCCAGGTCGAGCTCGAGCTTCTTGGCAAGGTCCTCTCCAATGACAATCGACCATTATCTATCACTCCTTGCAGAGTCACGTCATCGTTAAGTACCGTGTCCACGACACCACTCCCTAAGACGTAGAACCTGTCCGGAGGGACCCCTTCTCTCCCAGGTAGGTATATCGTCGTGACTCTCTCTACTTTAAGCACATACTCTCTCGTTCTTGTACTCGATACAACGACTACTGACGCGTCGGCGGGCGGCTCCCCAAGTATCTCTCCACCTAGTGGTATGCGTGTTTTCCTCGTAATTGCTTGAAACTCGTCTCGCGTTGCTCTTAACGCTGTCAGGTATTCCATTAGGATGCACAGCATTGGCTGTCTCAGCGCTCTCCTCAGAGGTTCTACAGTGTCGATGTCATCCAATGTGTTTCTCATTGTGAACTTCTTTGGTCCTTTCTTTCTTGGTGATATTACTATGTCTTCCCCGCTTATCTTTCCTCCTTCCTTATCCATCATCACCATGTCAGTGTCGGGTTTCTTGGAAGAAGACCCCCGCGACCTCGTAGCGGCGACCCGGATAGGGGTCCTCGGACTTTCCTCGTCCGAGCTAAACACCATCCTGACACTCTGACTCTTGGCTGCTTGCTTACCTTTGTGGGCCTTTGCCTTTCTTGCTTCGACGATTTCCTTCATCGAAGGAAACATAGATACGTCCCCTCGGTCATTAGCCCACTTGACATACTTCCTATCGTCAAGTACCACTATCCCATCATCTATTGCTCTCTGCAAGTCAGGGCAGTCTCTCTTCACGTGGTCATCAGATCTGTAATACACACAGGTGCTCCGAGGTGTCAATGGCCTGTCCTCGAGATGTCCCATAACGCCCGGAGATCTAGCATCCACCTCTCTCCATCCTCTAGAGTCATCTCGCGATTCTCTGCCACGATCGGATCGGCCCATGGAGTCGTCCCGTCGTCCACCGTCTCTATAATATCTCCCTCTGGAGTCATCTCGACAATCCCTATCCTGGTCGTATCTTCCTCTGGAGTCATCACGACGATCCATGTCCCGATCGCCTCTGTCGTACCTCCCGCGTGAATCATCCCGATATCCTCTATTACGATCATCCCTCTCAAATCTCCTGTCGGCCCAAGGTCTGTCATCCAAGTCGGGGCACTTTTCATAATCGTGATATTGCCAACTCCCGGTCCGACCTTCTCTCTTACGAATGCCCATCTAGACAAGATCCTTTTAATCTTTTGTCTCGGCTTTGATGGCCGGTCTGAAAATCCAGGCGGTCATGTGGGAGCTCTCTCAGGATCCCCTTTTGTTTCCCTTTTGGGAGTCGCGTGATGAAGATCGTACATCGATCCACTTCCGAGAGCTTCCCCTTAGCTATGAGCGTCTCCGACATCTTCTCAAATCTCTTCCTAAAGGCATGCACGCTCTCGTCCTTTCCTCATATCAACATTCAAGGTCCTTTATGGTATATTGTATGTCCTCATGCTTGAAAAGTTTATACAAAGCTTCCTTGTAGGATCTTCATCTCCTACCCCTTGGCCTGACGTTACGTACTTCCTTACCTAGAACTGGATTACAGTTGAATAGGAAGTTATCAATATTCCTCTGGCTATAGAAGTCGTGGAGCTCCCACTTCTCTAGGTACTTGGAAATTCCATACCCCCTGAACATCAGTGGTTTGGTGTCTAGGTCATAAGCCACATGTGAAATGTGGCACCTCTCGCGCCTCTCGTAAGGCAGCACGTAGGAATCTTCTATCTCCGGGTCATAGACCCGTTTGGGTGTGGTTCTATCTCTCATCCGCTCCATGAGTCTCTAGTCTCTTTCGCACATGTAGTCCTCCCTCCAATCTCGACAGTTATCTCCCCACATTTGTTCTGACGAACCACGCCTTTACTCACTCGTCCTCCCCACGTCCGGGGGCTCGGTCCTACTCTTCCTATGAAGTGCAGGAGCGGTTTGCACGAGACTATTGGTCGTGTGCGCTTCCACTGTTTTTTGTATCTCCGCCACTTCGGGCTCTCCATCTCCTTCTTCTCCCCCCCATTTCAATGGAGCCTTTCTAAATCCCTTTCTAAGTTCTCTAAGGGCTCGATCAGGTGAGGTGTGATACTTCATTGTCCCATGTTGCGCCCCCATCGCGTCCGACTCCATGTATTCTACCTTCTCCCAAATGTTGTAAGGCCTCGCAGTACCTGACGCCAGAGCTGGAAGCCCGGACCTAATGTCAGAACTGGCAGCCCGGACCAATTTTCGATCTCGGTCGTCTATCCCCCTCTTACTCTCAGTAAGTCGGTTTCGCTTAACGATTTTGATTCATGAGTGTTCCTGGAGCGAATCAACCTCGTACCATTTGTTATCATTCCCGCCTTAGAACCTAGTTCTCTACGGCCCTCATAACAACTCTCAGTCTTCCGCTCTCATCTCGGAGCTCGTGCTCGCCCTCCACTCCGAAGATACCAGTATCAAGGTAGAGCTCTCCTTCCTGTCCCGCTACACATGAGGCGCCTCTCCTTATCTAGACTACTTCTATTTTAGGGCACCTCGCCCTTTTACAAATCGAACTCCCCAAGGCACATATGTCCTCGCGAGTCCATGTTCTCAAGAGCAGATGTAGGTCAGTCGATCCTTCTCGAACTACGTTACCTCCGACCGACGGAAACTCACCCCCTCTAGCCATTATGTGTTCAAGCGGTTCGTTCCATCTTCCGAACTTCCATCTCTTCCCCTTAACTCCGTTCGGCTCTCTCTCCTCTGGTGAATTCTTCCGAATCAAATCTCTCCCAACCACCTTCGTACGCTACCGCTCCTCCTGGGCCGGACACCTGTATGGTAAGGGTATGCCAGAATCCTATTTGGGTCATCACCGCCTCCTTCGCTATTTGTCTAGCTCGTGCAAAGAACGATTGCAGTCCTCCCTGACTCCTGGTCCGGCCCACCAATCCTATGCCTCCAGCTATGATATGGACGTTCACCGCCTCTGGTTCTAGCTCCACTTCGGCTTCCCACTGATCAAGGCCCGACATCGATCTCCGACTAGTATCAACGCATGATCACCGGTTAGTTCCCAATGGAATTACCTCGGACCAGTGAAAGTCAGCCCTAACAATTAAGAACCAGCCCGGACCTATGAAAATCAGTCTCATAACAAGCTCGGGTTTAGTGTTGAGTTTAGCCCCTGGCTTAACACTCTTGTGTTGTTAGCTCGAGGGCCGCCAACATCTTTTCTGTGGACGCTTTTAGGACCAGGAAGAGTTTTTCAAAATCATCGGCGTCACCGAAGTTTTCCACGTCTTCGAGATTCCTTAGTATCTCTCGGCGATACCGTGTGTGCGCCTCCAACGTCCTTAGAATTGCTTCGTCCACGATAACTCTCGCTAGTTCTCTTGATTCCCTAGCGTGCCTCTTCAGAAGTCTCTCGGTTTTACTTAAGGTCTTTTGCCATGAACGAAAAGAAACTCCTCCTTCAAACAATGTCGTAGTCAATACGAACCTGATTAGGCATCCGTCTTCAACTCCTACCCAGAGTGCAGTCCCTCACGCGTCCCTTGGCCCTTTCTGTATGCACTCTGCCTCCTCGATCACTCCTAGTTTCGCTAGATGCTCCACTTGAATCACCACGTAGACCACCGACCCCTCCAACTTCCCTACTACGTGCTGAGAGTACTTGTCGTTACTAAACTGACATGTACTCATCGTCTTTCATCATCGGTCTGTCTCTACGTTGCCTTTTTCCTCCTCTTGCCTAATGGACTTGGACGATTCTCCTGGCTCCGGCTGTTGATGGCCTCTCGCCTTCACCCTCTAAAAGAACTCAAGCCTCCACCTCTTGATAAATTCCTTGTCTTCTCTAAAGACCCTCTCTAGTTCATTTGTTTCTCTCTCTATCCTCCGTAACTTACGACCGCTCTCAGAAACTGCGTATGCTCGAATACTTAGCGCCAATTCCTTGACTCGCTTTAACACGGGTTCTATGATTTGCTCCTTTTCTCTCTTTACTAACTCATCTTCCTTAACTCCTCATCTTCCTTTGACTCTGTCGATCTCCTTACATTCGAGCTCTCTCTTCTGCTGGCGTCTCGTCGTGGAACAATTCGGCTCGCATGAATCCTCTACTCCATACCATCACCTCAAATGATATCTTCTTCTGGAACGTGATTGCTTCAACCACCTCAGGCCTCTGCTCCCTTATGATCACTCTCGCTAGATCCATGCACTCCACCTCAGTAAGATCCGTCTCAGTCGTGACTCTAAGTAGAACCGTTACTGTCATCCACTCGCTCTCTGTGCACGGTTCTATGTGGTGGTATCCGCCCAGACATTTAACCGTCCTTCTCCTCAAACAACCTCCGCACCCCTTCTACTTTGGGAAACTTATCAGATTTTTCCTCAAACAAACGGTCGAGAGAGTCTAAACCCGTATATGTGGCCTTTATCCGCCTCTTGCAGTACTCTACGAAGTTGCTAGGGGTGATGGAGTCGTACCAGCAGGTGGCGTTAATGATATCTTCCACGATATCCTCCTCAAGTGGCCCCCACCTCACGCACAGAGTGAAATAGGTGTCTCTATATTGATCCTCAATTCCTCTCCCGAGGACCCTGAAGGTTCAGTCAACAACTCTCGCTAAATGGCGTAGCCCTCCCTATCACGAAGTCAGGAAAGACACACCTCATGTTCCCTATTGGTAAAGTCTCTCGGTTGGAGGCCCTATAACGAGCGTCGACGTAGACCACCCACTCACCTCTCGAGCGCGCCTATGGTCCAATATATCTCGCGCTAACTTCGCTAAGGACTCGAGCTGTCATAACCTCCTGCTAACGCCTGCTAAAGTCGGTCCAATATCTCGGTCGAGTGCATCCCCTAAGATGAGGTTACCTATAAGCTCCATCTGAGGCAGCCCCCCTATGTCTCGACTCTCCACGTACGTAATCGAGAGGTAGACTTCAGGAGCTATCCAGATCCCGCTGTGTTTTATCAGTCTCGTACCATCGTGCTCTAGGCGTATGGGTATCGATACATCGTAACCTAGCGCGGACTCTCTAGGTCCTCGTAGCCGTTTGGCCTTATATGCCCTTAGACTCTTTGATCAGAAGATAGGCCCACCAGACACAGGACTCACCAGGATAGATCCGACGATACCGCTCCTCGGTTTCCCAGGCACGAATGAGAGGACCAGACCCCCTTCGACGAGTCTCACTCAGGAGCTGGCCTACACCTCCCAGATAATCCGGTGGCCTCTGAAGCTCTCTCTCTAAAGTCAGCCAAAGCTCCGGGGCCTGATCGGGTTGAGTAGAACCGCAGGACCAGGACCCGATCAGGCCTAGGACGGCGCTAACGCTCGGATAAACTTTATCAGTTGGAGCCCCCTCTCTCCCGTGAGAGGTCCCGCAACAAACTGTGCGTAAGCTACCCATTGACAGTCCACCGGCCCATGAACAAGGTCATCCAACTCGAGAGCAGCAAAGTATGCGTCAACAACGTGGCCCAAGCTCCAGAGCTCCTCGACTACGAAAACCGGAATCGTCACCCGCAGCGGACTGCTCGGGAACGGAATGGCACCCTCTATTTAGATCCGTGTTTCTACCGACCTGACCGTGCCCTCCGATCCCTTGATCTCCTCACTCACAGTCTCGGCCTGGCCCGATAGGATGGTCCTCACCTCGCTCTCGCAAAGCCAGTGGTCGTGCACCAGTCCCTCAAAGTAAATTGTGTCTCTAATCGAGTGCTCGTAATACATGTGCCCGATCACCTCTATACTCGTCGTCCCTCGCACATGCCATTTTTGGTTGTCTCTCTCGAAAGTGTCTCTCACGTATGTCCACAGCCAGACTGAAGGGGCTAGTAGTATCGATCTCCACCTTCCGTGAAGTCCTGAGCAATCTATGCTCTTGGCAGGTAGGTCAAACTCCACTCTGCAGTCGCTACAATCTCAGGTGGTCTAGGCCATCGTAGGTCCTCGACCGGGAGTTCAGGTATCGCGGCTAGCTCCACTATCCAACTGGTTCTCTCACCGCACCTAGCACCGTTACCACCTCGCACCTGAATGCGCTCTCTACGCCTCAGTACAACCCCCGAGACTCCCTCGAAGATCGATCCCTATTCGTGGCCAGTGAACGACGTCCTCTGACTCCTGATCCTCTCCGTCCTCGTGAAAAGCTCCACTAAGTCCAAATCAGGCTCTATAAGGATCCATCATCCATAGTCATCCTGCTCCCGTCGGTCCAAATCATCCTCTATCCACCCCTCATCTGGCTGCTCCCGCTTAGGCTCGAGGTCCTCGTAATACCTCTTTGACTCTGCAATCCCTACGAGCCCAGACTCCGGCCAATATGACTCGTCGTCAAACAGGGTAGCGACTCCTCCCAAGAAATTGGTCCCACTATGGAGAGCCCTCTCGAACACCCATGAGGGAACACCCCTACCGCGTAGAACGGGAGCGTCGAGTATGACCGTACAAACTCCACCAGTCCTACAGGGTCCGTGGAGCGCCAGAGTCCTCCTGAAACTAAGGCAGAGTAAATCAGCCTCTCCTCGTGGCCACTCATAGCAAGTCTAGCCAGCTCGCCTGTCACCAAGTACTCCTCTACTATGGCACCTAGCCCTCCGAAGAGTTGGTCCGCCACAAACAGGGGTACAATCACCCGCAAGTGTGAGTCTCCCGGAGGAAACGAAAAATACCCGTTGGCTTCCGTAAGGAAATGTCCTGTCATAGGGTCCGGTCGAGTTCCCCCAAAGAGGGCTCGGTGCTCGACGAAACTCTGCTCCTCGTCTCTGGCTGTGGCCTCCACCTCAGCCTAGAGAATCACCTCGGCTCTCTGTAAGAGATACAAATCTCCCTGAGTCAGGTACTCCAGGACAATTGTACTCTCTTCCTCTCTACTAATATAGATGTACACCCTGACTTCAATCCTCACGGTATCCAGCACCACCCGCCCTCAACTATTGCGTTCACAGGTAGAGGCATGGTACATCCACATCCATACCCCCTCAATGACGAGCACAGATCGTGGACTGCTGTAGGTTCATCTGTTAGTCTCGCCGAAACCTATTGGAGGGATCCCAGTCGTCCCGTCGTCATAGAGCACCGGTGGTTGTATCAGGGTAGTCCAATAGACCTCATAGGTTCATAGTCTTGAGAAACCTGTGGTGGCTCCAATAGACTCATGCACGTTGTGAGGCTCGCTCTACCAAGGATGATACTACCTCATAGTATAAGGCACGATATGGAATAGTGTATGGTATACGAAATGCTCGAAATTTCAAAAAATTTTGGCAGCATTCCCCCACCCCACACGAGGTCAGGGCGGACTTTAACCCTAAACGTCAGTACCCGTGACCCATCGGAACACGTCCAGTGAAATGACCGCCCTCGCGCTTAGACCTCTGGCGAGTCTCCCCGGTCACAGGTCACTCCCTCTGAACTAGACGCCCTGTACTCTGGAACGTGATCCTCCAGGTGGTCTAGTCTGAGAGTCGATCTCCTATCGCAGGCCGACCTAGCCCTTGTGATTCGAAGTCAGGCCAAAGCCACACTAACTGTCCTCGACCGGGTGTCTCGTTTCAAGCGTTCGCCTCAGCTATGCCTCTCGATTTGCTGGGTAATTTGGCCGGAAAATCTGGTCGGATTATTTGGCCGGATGATCGGGGGTTAGGATCATCCGAAAATCCGGATGATTAAAAAAATAGCC
>BFEA01000009.1:786073-798179 GCA_003427395.1 Chara braunii | reverse complement strand
ATATATATATATATATATATATTAAATCTAAAAAAAAAAACTAACGAAGATAAAAAAAAAAAAAAAAAAAAAAAAAAAAAAAAAAAAAAAAAAACCTCGTATGGGTCCCTTGTGTACGAGTAGCGTACGAGTACACAAGTACGAATCCGTCCTCGTACGAGGGTGCGTACAACTGGTAACGCATCCTTAAAATAATTTCTCTACCCTTTTATACGCTAATTATAACCTCAAAACAATTTTCCCTGTAGTTATGCGTCCTAATCCTCAGGTTATCATTTATACCCTAAACTGATTCATGCACCCCCAAATGAGATTAAGACTCCCAAAATAATTTCTCAACCTTTTTATTGGGGGATTGCAACCGGATAATAATTTTTGTACCCGTACACCTGTGCATACAAACCCCCAGGTCATCATTTACACCCCGAAACAAAATCATGCATTCCCAAAGTGAGAGTATGACCCTTAAAATAATTTCTCTACCCTTTTATTGAGGGGTCATAACCGCAAAATATTTTTTTTTACCCTTACTTTCGTGCGTCCTAACCCCCAAGTCATCATTCACACCCGAAACTGATTCTTGCACACCCCAAGTGAAAATATGACCCTTAAAATAATCTCTCCCCTTTTATTGGGTAGTCGTAACCTCAAATTAATTTTTATACTCTCAGAGCTGTACGTCCAAACCCCCAGGTCATCATTCACATTCGAAACTGATTCTTGCATCCCCAAAGTGAGAGTATAACTCCCAAAATAATTTCTCTATACTTTTATTGGGGTGTCGCACCTTCAAAATATTTTTTTTACCCTTATACTTAGTTGTAAGTCCTAACCGCCGGGTGATCATCCACACCTGAAACTGATTCTTGCACACCCAAAGTGAGAGTATGACCCCCAAAATAATTTCTCTACCCTTTTATTGAGGGGTCGTAACGCCAAAATAATTTTTGGACCCTTAAAGTTGTGCGTCCTAACCGCAGGTCATCATTCACACCCGAAACTGATTATTGCACCCCCTAAGTGAGATTATGACCCTTTAAATAATTTATCTACCCTTTTATAAGGGTGTCGTACGCTCAAAATAATTTTTGTACCCGTAAGTCAGCGCGAAACTGATTCTTGCAACCCCAAACTTAGACTATGACTATTAAAATAGTTCCTTTACCTTTTTGTTGGGATGTCGTACCTTCAAAAAAACATTTGTACACTTATAGTTGTGCGTCCTAACCCCAGATCATCATTCACACCCGAAACTGATTCTTGCACCAACAAAGTGAGAGTATGACCCCCAAAATAATTTTTCTACCCTTTTATTTGGGGGTCGTAACCACAAATTAATTTTTAGACCCTTATAGTTGTGCGTCCTAACCCTCAGGTCATCCTTCACAGCCATTCTTGCACCCTCAAAGTGAGAGTATGACCCTTAAAATAATTTTTCTACCCTTTTATTGGGAGGTCGTACCCTCAAAATAATTTTTGTACCCTTATAGTTGTGCATCCTAACCCATAGGTCATCATTCCTACCCTCAACTACTTCTCGCACTCCCAAATGAGAATATGAATTCCAAAACAATTTCTCTACCCTTTTATTGGGGGATTGCAACCACAAAATAATTTTCATACCCTTATAGCTGTGCGTACAACCCCTCATGTCATCATTTACACCCCGAAACAAAATCATGCATTCCCTAAGTGAGAGTATGACCCTTAAAATTATTTATTTCCCCTTTTATTGGGGGGTCATAACAACAAAATAATTTTTTTACCCTTATCACTGTGCATCCTAACCCCCTAGTCATCATTCGCACCCGAAACGGATTCTAGCACCCCCAAAGTGAAAATATGTCCCTTAAAATAATCTCTCCACCCTTTTATTGCGGAGTTGTAACCTCAATATAATTTTTGTACCCTTAGAGTTGTGCATCCAAGCCCTTAGGTCATCATTCACATCTGAAACTGATTCTTGCTCCCCCAAAGTGCGAGTATGACTCCCAAAATAATTTATCTACCCTTTTATTGGGGTATCGTACCTTCGAAATAATTTTTGTACCCTTATAGTTGTAAGTCATAACCCCAGGTCATCATTCATACCCGAGACTAATTCTTGCACCCCCAAAATGAGAGTGTGACCCCCAAAATAATTTTCTAGCCTTTTTATTGAGTGGTCATAACCTCAAAATAATTTTTGGACCCTTAGAGTTGTGCGTCCTAAACCCAGGTGATCATTCACACCCGAAAGTGAGTTTTGCACGCCCTAAGTGAGAGTATGACCCTTAAAATAATTTATCTACCCTTTTATTAGGATGTCGTATGCTCAAAATAATATTTGTACCCTTACAGCGGTAAGTCCTAACATTGAGGTCATCATTCACACTCGAAACTGATTCTTGCACCCCCAAAGTGAGAATATGACTCCCAAAATAAATATCTTCCCTTTTATTGGGGGGTCGCTGTCGGGGTAAAAACCCTCACAAGGGTATTTGCCGGTGTTTTTGAACGTCGGACGTTGTTCGACTCTTGCGTTGAATTGAAGGACTTGATGAGAATGATGTTTGCCAAATGTTTATTCAGACCTGACCTATGACTGAGAAACTAAGAGTTTTCGGACTTTAGTCCGGACGCATGTGACATCCGGGGGTATCGGGTGTGAACGACAAAGGTTACGCTTTTGTGAAAGCCGTAGGAATGCGGGGATAAAAAAATGTTAAAATTAAACCTATCCTACCTATGATAACGTCGCGCGGCTGTTAAGTCGCGCGATTCAGGGCCTAAATGGGCTTAAAAGAGAGTTGCGCCAGGGTATAGGGCCACGGCGCAGGAGGCGTAGGAAGCTTGCGTTTTTTTTCTAGGACCGCGGGGTCTGACTTTGAGCCTGGGGGCCGATAGGCAAATGCCAAGGCTTACCCGGTTCGATGGCCGACCAAGAAGCGGTCACACGGCTAACCGGTAAGGGTAGGCCACGGGCAGGTCAGCCGACAGGCCACAACCGGGGCAGGCCTGCTAGGCCACAGGCAGCCGGCACCTGAAAGGCCGCAGGCAGGGAAGGTATCTGGGCAAGCTCTTCATATTGAAGAGCTGCTCCTGTTCAGCATGGAACAGGAGCTAGCCCAGTAGGTACCGGTACACAACTCTCGACCCGCTGATATGGGGATCGAATCTCACTCGTGGTTCTGCCGGGCTAGCTCCTTTTGGAGCTGCCCGTTTTTTTTAGAAGCGCGGTCTACCTCGACCGCCCGATCTGAAGATCGCGCGGTCCAGATCGGCCGCGCGCAGATCGGCATGGACCCTGTGCAAGGATGACACACACAAATCGAGAAATGGTCCTAATTTTCTTTTCGATTCCCCGTAGGGAATCGAACTCGGGTCTGTATTTCAATATGACCCTTGCCGTTGGCATAAGCCAACGACCTTAACATGGCAGCGCCAGATGGCGACCAGGAAACAAAGGCTGAGGACTGTAGTCCTCAGCAGTTTCAGAGGGCCCCCGTTTTCAACGGAACGGGCCCCGTTTCGTCTCAGGTAGGATATTTTTTTTTATTGATTTTTTTTCTTTCTTTTGATCTTAGATTTTTTTTTCTTAGATTTGGTTTGGATTTCTTCTTTTGTTTTTTTTCTTTTTGTCTTCTTTTTCTTTTTTTTTAAGTTTTGTTGGGCACCCGTTCGTTTTGAACGAACGGGTAGCTCTGTGCCAGGCTGTTTCGTCGGAATCTCACCGACTCATCAGGAGGCTGAGCCTCGACAATCTGGACAACTACTTCTGCGCCTGAACATGGCGCTAAGGGCGTCTAGGTACAGAGAGAGAGAGAGAGAGAGAGAGAGAGAGAGAGAGAGAGAGAGAGAGAGAGAAGAAGGCCACCTACGACCTACCTACCTACCTACATGCCTACCTAAGGTTGGCTCCTCGTCGAGGAAGCCAACCATAGGATAAGCAAAAATGAATGAATCTCCCACCAGAAAGTGGGAGAATACATTCCCCACACAGTGGCCAAGCCACTGCTGCTACTGCAACCACTCAGGTATGTTTTTTTTTTGTTTTCTTCTTTATTTTTGGTTTATTTCTCTTTTTCTGTTTTCTCCCGTTCGTGGCTGTTGACGCCACAGCCAACAAGGCAAAAACGGGGGGAGGCTAAAACGAGAAAACTAAAAAACTGTAAAAAAAAAAAAAAAAAAAAAAAAAAAAGCAGTGAAACAAAAACGAGGCAACCGCCTCGTGGATCAAAGAAACAGGCTTTCAGACTGTGTGGGAGCACAAATGCTCCCACTTTGTTCTTGGGAAAATTGACTGTGGCCCTGAGATCTCAGATCTCGCGGCCCACAGTGCACGCGTGGAACAGTGACGGAAAGCAGAGGGACGTGGGAGTTAGGAAGGGGAGGTCCTACCTCTCCCAACCTTACAACTACCCTCCCCGTTTTCAGGGGAGGGCAGAGAAGAAAAGGAGGAGGGTTGTTGCAAGCAACAGCATGAACCTGGCTGAGGTAAAAGCCAAGTTCAGTAGAAATTTGAGTGAGGACACTTGTCCTCACGTGGTGCTGGTAACTATGAGGCTCCCGTTTTTGCAGGGAGCCTGGAAATTGAGGGGACGCTAAGGAAAAGGCTAGATACAGCCTTTTCCTCGATATATCTGCCCTGGAAAAAAGGTCCGGGTACATCAAACTGTAAGGGGCTGTATCTCTCCAACCCCTTATCAGGAAAAGAAAAGAAAAGGTGTTTTGGAAATGGCAGGAGACCAGCTATCTCGCCAGATTCCGAGATAGCTGGAAAAAAGAAAAGAAAAATAAAAATGGGGCAGTTAAAGAAACTGCCCCACACTAAGGCTGTGGCTGTGGTGCGGCCACAGTCAGCCCTGGATCTAGGCCAGATCAAGGGCTCACTGTGAGCCCGCGTTTTCGCCAGGGGGCTAGAGTGACGTCCAGCTCTCTTCAGCCAATATAAAAAAGGCAGCTGCCCCCCAGCTGCCACACAAAGCACTCGTGCTGCCACTGTGTGACGGGCACACTTGAGTGTTGTGGCTGCTGGAGCTGCTGTTGAGGCAACGTGAGGAGGAGCTGGAGGACTGCTGAGGCAACGTGAGGAGGAGCTGGAGGACTGCAGAGGAGCACCAGGAGGAGGATTGGGCAGCCATAGCCAAGGTAGGGAGCACTCTGCTCCCCCCCCCCCCTTTGGCTGGTGCTGGTCCCACGAGACAGTCCCGGTGGCACTCCAGTACTACGGCAGGCGGCACAAGTTTTTACTGCGGTGGTACGAGAGTGCTGCCGAAATTTTGCTGCGGCGGCACAGGCCTTCACTGCGGTGGTGCGGAAGCGCTGCCGGTTTTTTGCGGCAACAGGCCTGGTTTCACTGCGGTGGTGCGGAAGCGCTGCCGGTTTTTTTTGCAGCGGCAGGCCTGGTTTTTCAATGGTGGTGCGGAAGCGCTGCCGGTTTTTTGTGGCAGTAGGCCTGGTTTTTCMGCRGTGGTGCGGAAGCGCTGTCRGTTTTTTGCAGCAGCAGGCCTGGTTTCACTGCGGTGRTGCGGAAGCGCTGCCAGTTTTTTTTTGCGGCTGCAGGCGTGGTTTTTCTGCGGTGGTGCGGAAGCGCTGCCGGGTTTTTGTGGCAGCAGGCCTGGTTYTTCAGCGGTGGTGCGAAAGCGCTACCGTTTTTTTTGCGGCGGTTGGCCTGGTTTTTCAGTAGTGGTGCGGAAGCGCCACCGGGTTTTCTACAGCGGCGGTTCTGGGTTTTTCGGCAGCGGTGCGGTAGCACTGTCGGAATCTTTCGACGGTGACTCCGGTTTAACCAGCCGTGGTGCGGGAGCGCTGTGAAAATTTTACGGCGGCGACGCAGGGTGTCGCAACAAGTGATCGTTCTAAGGAGTGGTGTGGATTGTTTTGCAGGCGACTCATTGTGACGATTGTATTCTCTGGAGTGTGATTTATACGGTCTTCTTGAGTKGGCCATTTATTCAATTTCACTCAAGGTCAATCARTCAGTTAAATTGACTCAGTTCCCTTCACACATGAGTGAACCCACACTTGCTTTGAYCTGTTTTATTGAATGTTCATTGAAAAAGGGAAGAGGATGTGTGTTCTTGCATGTATGACTGGGAGTCTTACAATGGTAAAGGAATGCATGGTGGTCTGTGTGTCGTTGGGTTTTGACTGCAGGTACAGCATGTGGACTGAATTGGATGAGGGTGATGACGGTGAAATAATGGTTGACTTTTTCACCTCCGTGCTTGTATTCTATGTATAAATAAAAGAAAAAAAAGACAACGAGAAACGAAGCGAGCATAAGGAAGAGAAATTAAACTTGGTTTAGACTTATTCATGAGGTTACCCATTCTTTCCCGAATAACCCTCTTCCATCTATGTCTGTCAGTCTGAATGATTCTATCTTTCTACGATTCCTCTTTTTTCGTCTGAGTTTACTTTCACGCTAGGCGGCAAAACTTTACTTGATGCTATGTAGGTGTTTTCCCTTTTTCTAGGAGGCATTTGGGGCGGGGGTTCGTTGCCTTAGGGGCCGGCCCTGTTATCGACTTAGAGTGGACCGCTTTGGGGGGGGGTACTATGCCGATTCGGTGGAGACGGTCTGACTTCTAAGATCCGAGTTTTGTACTCGGGCGAGGAGAAGGAGTATCCCAGACCACCTCTTAGGGTAATGGAGAAGGCATCCACACGGAAGAAAATTTATTTCTTGACGCCTTGCGAAAAAGGAAAACTGCCTTAGCAATCCTGTTTAAGTGGTCATCCTAGGTACCACTAACGTATGAAGAGTTGGCGCCACAAGCAGCCCGACTCATGTTCCATTAGCTGAACGGAGTACATTTAGATACCCCTGACGAGGTTGGTCGTACCATAAGAATCACGGGCCAGAAGGAAGATAAATATTTTAAGTGATACTTAGTTTTAACTTGATCACATTCGTCTTCCTTTTTCTTTCAGATGGTTGCGGGATCCATGGACTTGTTCCTTTTCTACGACCGCAATTCGGCGGCCGAAAGGGTTGAAATCCAAAGACGTAACGGAGAAAGAGTAGAAAGGATAGGCCGACTTGTTTATAACCCGTCAGAGCTGTACTCAGAGGAGGACGTTCCGCGGTTTTGGGATGGCAGTGCGCAGAGACCCCCCAGACGACTTATTTTCAGGAGACCGGCCGGCTTGGATGTTATTCACTACGAGTTCGCACCGCCATTGCCCGAACGTCACTTCGTTAATATGAACTTGGTGATATTGCAGTCATACGAACTGAATCTACAGGTGGTCGAGATCCCGGAAATAAGGTTGCCGTTCGTTCGTTACGTGCTTTGGCTAAATGAGCGACAAGGCCCATTCTTTGGCATATACTACGCAGAGCGGATACGTGTCAATAGATTCGTTATTATAGGAGCCGAAGCATTATATGATGATGATTTGGAAGATGAAGCTGAAGAACTCGAGGAGTTTTTACGCGACTAATTTGGATACGTTCTGATATGCAGATGCCTGGAGCACGACGAGACCTGACAATCCTGAGGTATCTGCTGGTTCGTGATACACACGAGTATGATTTCCTCAGGAGTGCGGCGCGACTTTTACGAATTTGAGATGAATCTCCTATCGACTAGTTCGACTTCATTGGACTGCTTCAAAATGGCGAGGGATTTTTCCCTAATACTCGCGCGGATTTTCGAGCCAACACGGCTCGGACTCCCGACGAGCTTTACGGATATACTTTGTATTTCCACCACGCGAGTAACCTCCAATGCCTCTCTCGAGTCATTGTGAGTATCAAGATTACTTTGTCCGGTAGGCGTTTCGGCGTCGTCTGGATCCGGGACACAGAGACTCGACACCTGTTTGGACTTAGTCGACCTTTCCGAGTTATAGTTTGGAGACTAGCCTCTCGGATGGCCTCCTTCTATAATACTCGGATTGTTAGAGTCATGCGATGTGGACGAAGGTCTACTTTGATTTTCGACGATGACAAGCTGGCACGTTTGGATTTATTGGAGGCACAGGTGCGCGGCGGGTGAGAGATTTACCAGGATTAGACATCGTCTTCTGAAATCTTACTCAGATTTCATAAAACACTTCGCATGGACTCAGTCCCGTTGAGGAAACCATATAACTTATGGTTTCACGAGGTAATCTRAAAATAAAAACAAAACACTTTATGYAGTTAGGACYGCCGGATGGATAGTATTCGGATTACCCCRATGATTTYACTATCATGCTTATGCATTAAGGGGTAATCGTTCGCATAAAAATAAGGTGGATAAAGTGAAAARCGAACGTCTGAAAAAGTTGTCAAGCAAAGCAKCGGAAGWTGAAATATTTATTCGTTGSGTAACTTGGCGTTAGAGATGGATATTCCATCATTCGTGGAACAAAAAAAGTAATTATTGTCCAGGAGGACAGAGCGACCAAGAAAAGTTGTCACTCGCTCCTCCAAGTAGTCACATATAGCACTAAGGTATGGTTGAACCGAGAGTTCAAACRTCGACCAGGAACCAGATCACTTGTTGATCTGCATGGTAGCAGCGGTATTTACTTGCAGATATTTTCATAGGAAGATCAATCCTAGTTTGTTCTTCAATTAATAATCTTGGAGCGACTATTCCAAAATAATTGAATATGGTACGGAAGCGAGGTCGAACAGGGAGTTCAAACATCGACCAGAAACCAGATCACTTGTTGATCTGCATGGTGCCAGTGATATTTATTTACATGAGCTATTCATGACAAGTTTCAGTAGTCATGATAAGAAAATCATTCTTAGTTTATTTCTTTAAATTAATAACCTTGGAATGACAATAAAAAAGTTTTTTCAGTCATACAGGTTGAAAATGAGACATTTTGATAGACCAGCTCATCAAGTCAACGTTTTGGATTGTGTGATTTTGTTTTAAGGAATGAGGATTTTGTTGTTTGATTGTTAGGGACTAAGAATTGTTTTCACGCTTAGTTGAGACTGTCCTAGTCGACCGGTGTACGCTTCGTACTTGGGAGATCAACGCCCCAGGGAACGAACGACGCTCGGGTTCATTCGGCGTTTAGTCAAACAATTCCTATACTGCAGCGAGACGAGCAAACGCCCTCGGCTGATCTACCTCTGCGATTGCACATAAAATCCTTCTCACGTGGATCAGTAGCTCGGTAGGGATACGCCCCTAAGGGTGGTGACAGCCCCTTAGGGATGCAAGCTTATGCCCCGCGGAAACTGTCATGTCGTAGGGGACCGTGGGATGTATAGCTGGCGCACCCGGCTAGAGCGGCGAAGGAGCGAAGCAACGGCGTCCGTATCGGTGGTTCACGGAACAGTATGCGTCGTTCCCGAGTTGTCTCTAAAAGTTATGTTTTAGGTAAACTCCTGACATGGCCGGGAGGGCCTCCGTTTTCACGCGAGGGCCAATGCGCTCGACAGGTGGCGTGTTTCCCGGGGATAACGGCAAACTACCGTTGTCCCTAGCTGAATGACACTTGGGTGATTAATGGAGTAAAAAGTTATTTTCTTTTTCTTGTTTGACCTCAGAAAAAGTCAGTAATTTGATCCCAAAATTATGAGATATTATTTATAAGAATTGACTGATTTGTGTTAATAATGTTGTTGTTTTTCTTCACTCAAGATGGCTAGTAACAACGACAATCAGGATGGGAGAAGCAATGACATTCGGGAGCTTGCAAGAATTATTCAGCAGTCCCAGAAGGATCAAATCCCGAAGATTGACGTTTCATTGTTTGATGGTAACAACGTATCGGGATGGGCAGAAAAGTTCGAGCAATTGGGAAGTTGCTGCGAATGGTCGAATGAAAAGATGCTACGAATGGTGAAGAGATACTGCAAGATCCAATACAAGGAAGAGGTGGAGGAGTTGGTACAAGATTCGCTGGGCTGGGCAGAATTCAAAAGGAAGCTGCTAGAAAAGTACCAGTTGAGCGATGAACTGTTGGACTTGACCGATTTGAGGAAGGTTAGTCGGAAAAGCTTTGGTACAACAACGCAGTTCCTTACTGAATTCGAGCGGGTAGCGAAATTAGTTCCTGACCTTCCAGATAAAGATCGTTGCCTCATCTTCCTGGATAATTTCACGGAGGTGGAACAGCTAAAGTTGGTGAAAGGCATGAAAAAAAGGTATGATTGGCCAAAAATTCGAGAGAATTTATTGGCTGGGGACTTCGACCAGATCCTCTATCGGCTGCTGAAACAGCAAAAGGAGAATCGGGAGAGGTTACAGTTGGGGACGAACAAGGACAAGGAGGTCTTCAAGACCTTATCTGACATAAGAGAAATGATGAGCAGTATGAAGGAGGAACGGTTAAAACTTCAAGTGATGATGGCCAAGGCGAAAACTGGGAAAAGAAAAGGGAAGGAGCCTGTCACTGAAGAGAGTAGCAGTGAGAGTGAGAGCGAGGAGGAAAGAGAACCCCCCTCATAAGTTAACCAAGGTTGAGAGGAAAGTCTTGAACCAGATACGAGGAGGGCAAGGTACTTCTCGTAAACAAGGAAAAAGCAGCAAGAACGGAGGAAATGGAAGCGGGGAGCGACAGGTTGACCAAGGACAACAAAATCAAGGTCAACAGACTCAACCACAAGGTGGTCGAGGCCGTGGTAGAGGCCGCGGAAATGGAGGCGGACGTTGGAAGTGGAAGGAATACGTCTGCAAATATTACGATATGAAGGGACACGTTATTCGTTTCTGCCAGATTCTCGCCAAGGACGAGAAGGACTATATCGTCTTCACGACGATTCAAGGAGAAGTCTTTCACTTCGAGGGAAATTTCATCGATCAGGATATTGAAGGAGGAATGAGAAAAGAGGTTTTTCGACGGATGGGTCGTCCTGTACATTCCGGTTAGCTTCTCCTGAAGAAGCAAGTCTTTTTGAGTTGGAAGAAACAATGGCTTCTCTGGAGATTGGTAGGTGTGACGAAAAAGAGTCGGAGGAAAGGAAAGAAGACATTGCTCATCAGGCGCGAGAGGTAACCAGGAAACTGGGCAAATGCCGAGATTCCATTGTTCAATTATGTGTTGACATGGAAGAAGTTTGACCGAACCTTCCGAATGTGTTCCTCTTTGGTGGATAGGGAAACGAAGGACAGGATGGGTCAGCACCTGTGGCTGCTTCGGCGCCGGAAGCAACGCCAATGACACGGCCAATGACGATGTCCAGACCTGTACTCAAGCGAGGGATGCCAACCGTCATGGTGCAGACGAGTAAAGGAAGGAAGACCTCACAATTGCAGTCTGCGCCAGGAGAAAGTTCAAAGGGACCTCAGGAGAAATAACCTATTCAGATAGAAGAAGGGGATGATGAGGAGGAGGATGAAAGATTGCGGTTAGAGGATGAACTGCTAGCAAATCAGAGAGTTATGGAAAGGGCGTCGGAAGCAGGAAAAACCCAGGTCGAGGAAGAAGAACCTCGCAAAAAGAAGAACGTGTACTCGATCCCTGTTGAACAAGGGATTGATTTTGAACAGCTGGTGGATCGCATTTTGGAAAGTCAGCGTGATCTGGTTACCCTGAAGGAGATTCTTGCAGTATCGCCGAAGCTCCGCGAGGAATTTAAGTAGCGCATGACTCGAAAAAAAGTCATGACAGTCAAGCTAAGTGAGATCATCTCTCCAGAAGCTAACTGGGCACCTTCTAGCACGAAGATGGACTGGCGATGCGTGGCCACGGGTCTCATAAAAGTTCAAATTGGTCGTGGAGAGTTCTCTGCTCTCGTAGATGATGGGGCCGAAATGAACATCATGAGAGAGAGGCATGCGATTGAAGCTGGGATTCAGATCAATCGCAATGACTTTGGACTTTTTATTGGAGTCAGCGGGCCAACGCCATTTTGCGGTACGGCTAGTGGTGTAATGGTCACAGTTGGGAAGGTAAAAGCGAGATCATATTTTTATATATTGCCAAAGCTACGTTGCATAGCGTACACGTACGGGGGCTTCCCATACGAAACGTACAGGTTTTTTCTGTACGGGATCTGTACGGGAACCTGTACGGGAACCTGTACGTCTTGTACGCCCCCGTACGAAAAAGCAAAAAAAAAAAAAAAAAACAAAGTCATCAAAAAAATTCGAAAAACAACTATGTGATGAAAAACCACAAAACAAGCAACATTTGGCTGAGCATCATCATCAGATTCTTAATA
>BFEA01000009.1:771521-785951 GCA_003427395.1 Chara braunii | reverse complement strand
GTAGCGTACGGCTACAAGAGTACGAATCCGTACTCGTACGAGGGTGCGTACAAGTGGCAACGTAGTGCCAAAGGTTGAACACGAAGTGTTTTTGGGAAGATCCTTCCAATGTCGCACAGAGAGCATAATCTTCAACAAGCATGACGCCACCATGTTTGTAGCTTTGTGCGATCCGGTTTGCGGCTATTATGAAGTGGTAAAGTGCGCAAATACCGGACCAGCAAATTCAAGGAACCGGTTGAATCCCGAATTATATACCTTCTTAGAGTCTGAGAAGTTGAGGAGGGACAAAGAAGCGATCGATGAAGAAAGGGATCCTCAAGAGTTTTCGTTGACATTGCCAAGTATCTCACAGGCAGTCGATTTTGCAGCAAGTCATCCTACAATTGATCCGAGCCTGGTACAGGCCCTGATGGAGGCTGTGGTTGACAAGGAAGGTGCAGGAACTATGCATCTTGTTTATCGGCCAAATGAATCTCGCATGGAGGAATCACTGCCATCAGCCAGGCAAGAGTCTTTTTTAGGGGATGGAAGCTCAGCGTTGGGTCCAAGAGGAAGTATAAGAAAGTAGGAGAGAAGGCGCGACCAGTGTCAGTTCTGATCACTCAGGAAAAGGAAGGGTATTACAAGGAAGAACGCGAGTGGATCAGAACGTTGAAGGAGAAAGGTAAGAAGGGGCCGTGTCGATTAACGGATGACAGGGTCAAGGAGATGATCATTGGAGAGGATGGTCTCCTTACTAAGGAGGAAATCAAATTATTTATCGACGTTATGAAGAAAGTTCATCTTGCTTATGCTTTTGATGATGATGAGCGTGGAAGGCTGGACGTCGATATGATTCCAATGATCCGGATTCATACGGTACCGCATGAGCCATGGAATGTGAGAGGCCCACGATATCCAAATCCAGACGATCACCGGAAGGTGGTGGATTATCTTGATGGTAAGATTCGGACCAAAGTGGCAGACTATTCGTATGGGCCGTATGCGTCTCCTTGGTTCTGCTTTATCAAGCCGAACGGTGTTTTGCGATGGGTTCAGGAGCTGCAGAAGTTGAATTCTGTAACAGTCCGAGATGCGAACGGACTTCCGAACGCTGATCAACTCTCGGAATCTTGTGCAGGCCGGCCCATCATTACCTTAATTGATTTGTACTCAGGGTATGATCAGTTCCCGTTGTACACAGCGGATCGACCTATGATGGCGATGCATACGCCTCGGGAACTGCTTCATATGTGCGCGGCTCCACAAGGTTGGACAAATGCCGTGGCAATTGTGCAAAGGTATATGATGAGAGTCATGCAGCCGCTTTGTCCAGACATAACTTCTCCATATATTGATGATTTGGCTATCCGAGGACCCCGAGTCAAGGACGAGACTGAAGTGTTACCCGACGTTCGAAAGTTCGTGTGGGAACACATCAGCAATGTGGAAAAGTACTGCTAGTGGGGTTAAATCGAGGCATGGTATGAGGAAGGCGGTAATACTGGTTTCCTTTGTGATGAGAAGGGTCGTCAGCCAGATGCCCAGAAAACGAATAAGATTTTGGAGTGGCCGACTCCCTTCAGATTTATTACCGACATTCGGAGTTTTCTCGGGACTTGCGGATTTTGGCGTATTTTTATCCGCAGATTCGCAGAAAGGGTGGAACACTTGCTAAAGTTAGTACGCAAGAACCAGGTCTGGGAGTGGGGACCGAAGCAGCAGGCAGCCGTTGAGGATATTAAAGCTGAGTTTCGAGAAGGCGACCTGATTCTGGGAGTTCCTTGCTTTGATGATGCTGAAGGTCGTCCTTTCATCATCGAGACCGATGCAGGTCCTACTGCTTTGAGAGGAGTTTTGGTCCAAAAGGATGGGGAAGGACGGGAACGGCCATTGAGGTTCGAGAGTAGAACTCTGAATATTACTGAGCGGAACTACTCCCAGTTCAAGAAGGAAACTCTCGTTGTGCTTCACTGTCTGCGTATTTTCAGGAATTATGTATTTGGCAGGCGGTTCATTTTGCGAGTTGATCCTACGGCTCTAGCTCAATAATGGAAGAACTATTCTCCTTCTGATCCAACCATTGCTCGATGGCTGACGTATATTTGGATGTTCACTTTTGAGATTGAGCGCATTTCAGACAATCAGAATCGAGCAGATGGATTGAGTCGTGTTAATTGGGACTCATCGACGGATGAGGCTGAGGATTCAGTTCCTGTCGATGGATTCCTCGAAGGAGAGGAGTCACAGTTGAGTATTAACTCATACAATTATTTGGCAGATGCAACAACCCGGCATGGGAAAACCATCTGGAATGCTCCTTGTTTCCGTCATGTGCGATCAGAGTTTGTGATTGGGGAGTCGTTCCTTGAGGAAGACCCATGGGGTGAAAGAACATCTGAGCAAATGATGAACTTGGCTTTGTCTGATGAAGTCGAGCTCATCAAAGAGCCGCTGGCGATTGAGTATGGGCATGAGCAGGCTGATAAGACTTTCAGGATCACAGGAGAGATGTCATTCCTTGTGAATTCTCTAATTCACGAGGACTGTCTGAAAATGATGAATGAAGAAGCAGAAGGCGGTGAAATCAGAGAAGCTTTCAAAGAAGGAGAGTATGATGGGGAGTATAGATTAATGAGAATATGGCTGAATGGTGAGTTGAAGGAGGATGAGGTGGATCCAGCTATTCGCCAAAAAAACAAGGATTTTGTTGTAAGATATGGTCATCTTTTCAAGAAATCCAACGATGATATTCCGAGAAGAGTGGTATGTGGGGTTACGCGACAACTTGATGTGATTGCAACTTTGCATGATGGGGTCGCAGGCGGATATAGATCGGCGCGAGTCACTTTGAAAAATATTCAACATCTTTATTTTTGGGAAGGAATGAACAAGATGGTAAACGACTTCTGTAACTCTTGTCTTCCTTGCCAAAGGCGATCTAATCTGCGTTTTGTCGAACCTCTTCATCCACGCTATGTCACTAAGCCAGGAGCAGTAGTACACCTTGATCTGTTGGTCATGCCACCTGGGATAAATAGGTACATATATATCTTCAACGAAAGAGATAATTTGACTGGGTTCGTTGATGGTTGTGCCATTCGCGAGCGTACTGGGCATGTTTTAGCAGAATGCATTGAGGAATATTATCTTCGGTACCCATTTGTCTGAGAAATTGTCATGGATCGAGGTGGTGAGTTTTCGGCTGGGGAGGTGCAGGCGCTTCTGAAGAAACTTGGAGTAAGCTTTAGCTATACTACACGGGCGCATCCCCAAGCCAATGTGCCAGTTGAACGTGGACATGTCACTCTAACATTTTTGTTGGCTAAATGGTGCGGAGACGATTCTTCAAGATGACCGATATATCTGAGAACGACATTCTTTGTTGAGAATGTCACCATAAAGCGGACAACTGGATACGCTCCAGTCACATTGTGGTTCGGTCGTCATGCAACTTTTCCGATCGAAAATTTTCTTACTAATTGGAAAAAGCAGGATGTGGAAACGAAGCTTTCAACGGAGGAGTTGTTGGAATTGAGGGCAAGACAAGTGATGATCATTGAGGAAAGGATTGAGGAGGATGCTGCCTCTACTGCAGAGAGTAGACAGGCCGAAAAAGAAGGATGGGATAAGGGGCCTCGTGTTCGTAAGGAACCATTGGAAGTCGGAATGTTGTGCTTCTTTATGATTCGTCCTTGGAAAAACAATGGTCTCGGAAATTGGACAGCCGATGGTAAGGGCCCTATCGTATTATCAGGAAGTCTGAGAATGGGGCTTATGAGATCGAAGAAATGGATGGGGCTCGAGGTAGAAATTGGGTGTCGGGATCGCATTTGAGAAAATTTATTCCAAGGACTTAATAAAAGGGTTTGCAGTTAGAATAGATTGTGGATAAACGAGACTTGCTTTTCTTCGTCCACTTTCTTTCTTACATGGGATCACAAATTGCTGACTGGTTCTGAGGACAGACAAGGAAATTGTAACTTTGGACTCTTGCGTTTTAGATTTAATTTAGGGACCTATGGTTCCATGTTTTTGTATAATTAATAAATTATACGACTCCTGTTCGTGAAATTATGTTGTGATTTTGATCGAAAATTTGTTGATTCCTAAATTTGAATGATTTCTTGTTACTTTATTCGATGAAATGTGATGCAATGCAAATTTATGAATATTTTTGGACTGGAATGTTATGGAACTCTCTGTGAAAATGTATGTTGTTACTTGATATATATTCTCGTTGTAAAAAAAAAAAAAGTTCTAGGAAAAGGATATGCAATTTGCATTATATGGCTTGTGGCATAACTATGAGTTATTCACAAAATATGTAAAGCAATTATTTATCATAGCCTAGAACTTTTGTAATGTTTTTAGTTATCATGTAATGATGAGTCCTGATGCAGTGAGCTCTATAGGTGGTAGTGAGGCCTACGCCGGAACTTTGTTCCTGGTCCATAGTTGGATGCTGTCACTTTTTCTTTTTTTAAGGAAGGTGGCTACACTATCATTGAAAGGGAGGATGGTATTATTGTGATTGTCGGAATCTTGCTTGTAAGGGTGACAACTGCCACTCGTCATGGGGAAAAGAGTGGTCACCTTGGCCTTGTGACGAATGGGGTCGCATCGCCTCTATGACTGGGTCTGACCAGCCTAGGTTATAGAGAAAGGGTAGTTCAACCTCGCAGGCAAGCGACTAGCAAACACATGATGCTGGAATCGGCGGGAAAGTGGTGAGGCTCGAGTCTAAAGCAGGGCTTGACGTCGAGATGTTATCCTTTGCGGATTACACCACTCCTCGACCCATATCACAATGCATACAGGAATATCATGTATGGTAACTCGTAATTGGAATGGGATACAAAACTTGGACAAGGACTTTTGATAAAATGGTTTCTCTCATGAATGGTTGGTCCAGATTCTGTCTCGGCCACTCAGGAGGTTATTTATTTTAAAATACCCGTCAGGGGGTTAAACCTGATCTTTTTTTTAGATAAATGTAAATATTAACCGACTGAGGTTTAGAAGGCTAGCCGGAGGCTATTTCCGGTACCATTCTGAGAGTCTAAAATGATGTTTAGAGTTGCCGCCAGTGGGATGATGCTGGGACCATTTAGACAAAGTTCCTTCATAATTTTAGTAATTCTGGATCTTGATCCGGCATAAATTCAGGTTTTGGTGAAAGGCTTGCCAGAGGCTATATCTGGTACATTCCAATCATGGATGATTGAATTTTAGATTACCGAGGCAATAACTCGACTTTTAGTTATAAGCTCCGGCTTATTTTCGATTGAAAGAGATTTTGTTAAAAAGAGTTCCATAAGAATTTAGAAAGCCCTATATTATTAACTAATATAGGGTGAACGACGGGGGCGTCGTTCAATGGGGTTTGGGATTGTTGTCGGGGCAAAAACCCTGACAAGGGTATTTGTCGGTGTTTTTGAACGTCGGACGTTGTTCGACTCTTGCGTTGAATTGAAGGACTTGATGAGAATGACGTTTGTCAGACGTTTATTCAGACCTGACCTATGACCGAGAAACTAAGAGTTTTCGGACTTTAGTCCGGACGCATGTGACGTCCGGGGGTATCGGGTGTGAACGACAAAGGCTACGCTTTTGTGAAAGCCGCAGGAATGTGAGGATAAAAAAATGTTAAAATTAAACCTATCCTACCTATGATAACGTCGCGCGGCTGTTAAGTCGCGCGATTCAGGGCCTAAATGGGCTTAAAAGAGGGTTGTGCCAGGGTATAGGGCCACGGCGCAGGAGGTGTAGGAAGCTTTCATTTTTTTTCTAGAACCGCGGGGTCTGACTTTGAGCCTGGGGGCCGATAGGCAAATGCCAAGGCTTACCCGGTTCGATGGCCGACCAAGAAGCGGTCACACGGCTAACCGGTAAGGGTAGGCCACGGGCAGGTCAGCCGACAGGCCACAACCGGGGCAGGCCTGCTAGGCCACAGGCAGCCGGCACCTGAAAGGCCGCAGGCAGGGAAGGTATCTGGGCAAGCTCTTCATATTGAAGAGCTGCTCCTGTTCAGCATGGAACAGGAGCTAGCCCAGTAGGTACCGGTACACAACTCTCGACCCGCTGATATGGGGATCGAATCTCACTCGTGGTTCTGCCGGGCTAGCTCCTTTTGGAGCTGCCCGTTTTTTTTAGAAGCGCGGTCTACCTCGACCGCCCGATCTGAAGATCGCGCGGTCCAGATCGGCCGCGCGCAGATCGGCATGGACCCTGTGCAAGGATGACACACACAAATCGAGAAATGGTCCTAATTTTCTTTTCGATTCCCCGTAGGGAATCGAACTCGGGTCTGTATTTCAATATGACCCTTGCCGTTGGCATAAGCCAACGACCTTAACATGGCAGCGCCAGATGGCGACCAGGAAACAAAGGCTGAGGACTGTAGTCCTCAGCAGTTTCAGAGGGCCCCCGTTTTCAACGGAACGGGCCCCGTTTCGTCTCAGGTAGGATATTTTTTTTTATTGATTTTTTTTCTTTCTTTTGATCTTAGATTTTTTTTTCTTAGATTTGGTTTGGATTTCTTCTTTTGTTTTTTTTCTTTTTGTCTTCTTTTTCTTTTTTTTTAAGTTTTGTTGGGCACCCGTTCGTTTTGAACGAACGGGTAGCTCTGTGCCAGGCTGTTTCGTCGGAATCTCACCGACTCATCAGGAGGCTGAGCCTCGACAATCTGGACAACTACTTCTGCGCCTGAACATGGCGCTAAGGGCGTCTAGGTACAGAGAGAGAGAGAGAGAGAGAGAGAGAGAGAGAGAGAGAGAGAGAGAGAGAGAAGAAGGCCACCTACGACCTACCTACCTACCTACATGCCTACCTAAGGTTGGCTCCTCGTCGAGGAAGCCAACCATAGGATAAGCAAAAATGAATGAATCTCCCACCAGAAAGTGGGAGAATACATTCCCCACACAGTGGCCAAGCCACTGCTGCTACTGCAACCACTCAGGTATGTTTTTTTTTTGTTTTCTTCTTTATTTTTGGTTTATTTCTCTTTTTCTGTTTTCTCCCGTTCGTGGCTGTTGACGCCACAGCCAACAAGGCAAAAACGGGGGGAGGCTAAAACGAGAAAACTAAAAAACTGTAAAAAAAAAAAAAAAAAAAAAAAAAAAAGCAGTGAAACAAAAACGAGGCAACCGCCTCGTGGATCAAAGAAACAGGCTTTCAGACTGTGTGGGAGCACAAATGCTCCCACTTTGTTCTTGGGAAAATTGACTGTGGCCCTGAGATCTCAGATCTCGCGGCCCACAGTGCACGCGTGGAACAGTGACGGAAAGCAGAGGGACGTGGGAGTTAGGAAGGGGAGGTCCTACCTCTCCCAACCTTACAACTACCCTCCCCGTTTTCAGGGGAGGGCAGAGAAGAAAAGGAGGAGGGTTGTTGCAAGCAACAGCATGAACCTGGCTGAGGTAAAAGCCAAGTTCAGTAGAAATTTGAGTGAGGACACTTGTCCTCACGTGGTGCTGGTAACTATGAGGCTCCCGTTTTTGCAGGGAGCCTGGAAATTGAGGGGACGCTAAGGAAAAGGCTAGATACAGCCTTTTCCTCGATATATCTGCCCTGGAAAAAAGGTCCGGGTACATCAAACTGTAAGGGGCTGTATCTCTCCAACCCCTTATCAGGAAAAGAAAAGAAAAGGTGTTTTGGAAATGGCAGGAGACCAGCTATCTCGCCAGATTCCGAGATAGCTGGAAAAAAGAAAAGAAAAATAAAAATGGGGCAGTTAAAGAAACTGCCCCACACTAAGGCTGTGGCTGTGGTGCGGCCACAGTCAGCCCTGGATCTAGGCCAGATCAAGGGCTCACTGTGAGCCCGCGTTTTCGCCAGGGGGCTAGAGTGACGTCCAGCTCTCTTCAGCCAATATAAAAAAGGCAGCTGCCCCCCAGCTGCCACACAAAGCACTCGTGCTGCCACTGTGTGACGGGCACACTTGAGTGTTGTGGCTGCTGGAGCTGCTGTTGAGGCAACGTGAGGAGGAGCTGGAGGACTGCTGAGGCAACGTGAGGAGGAGCTGGAGGACTGCAGAGGAGCACCAGGAGGAGGATTGGGCAGCCATAGCCAAGGTAGGGAGCACTCTGCTCCCCCCCCCCCCTTTGGCTGGTGCTGGTCCCACGAGACAGTCCCGGTGGCACTCCAGTACTACGGCAGGCGGCACAAGTTTTTACTGCGGTGGTACGAGAGTGCTGCCGAAATTTTGCTGCGGCGGCACAGGCCTTCACTGCGGTGGTGCGGAAGCGCTGCCGGTTTTTTGCGGCAACAGGCCTGGTTTCACTGCGGTGGTGCGGAAGCGCTGCCGGTTTTTTTTGCAGCGGCAGGCCTGGTTTTTCAATGGTGGTGCGGAAGCGCTGCCGGTTTTTTGTGGCAGTAGGCCTGGTTTTTCMGCRGTGGTGCGGAAGCGCTGTCRGTTTTTTGCAGCAGCAGGCCTGGTTTCACTGCGGTGRTGCGGAAGCGCTGCCAGTTTTTTTTTGCGGCTGCAGGCGTGGTTTTTCTGCGGTGGTGCGGAAGCGCTGCCGGGTTTTTGTGGCAGCAGGCCTGGTTYTTCAGCGGTGGTGCGAAAGCGCTACCGTTTTTTTTGCGGCGGTTGGCCTGGTTTTTCAGTAGTGGTGCGGAAGCGCCACCGGGTTTTCTACAGCGGCGGTTCTGGGTTTTTCGGCAGCGGTGCGGTAGCACTGTCGGAATCTTTCGACGGTGACTCCGGTTTAACCAGCCGTGGTGCGGGAGCGCTGTGAAAATTTTACGGCGGCGACGCAGGGTGTCGCAACAAGTGATCGTTCTAAGGAGTGGTGTGGATTGTTTTGCAGGCGACTCATTGTGACGATTGTATTCTCTGGAGTGTGATTTATACGGTCTTCTTGAGTKGGCCATTTATTCAATTTCACTCAAGGTCAATCARTCAGTTAAATTGACTCAGTTCCCTTCACACATGAGTGAACCCACACTTGCTTTGAYCTGTTTTATTGAATGTTCATTGAAAAAGGGAAGAGGATGTGTGTTCTTGCATGTATGACTGGGAGTCTTACAATGGTAAAGGAATGCATGGTGGTCTGTGTGTCGTTGGGTTTTGACTGCAGGTACAGCATGTGGACTGAATTGGATGAGGGTGATGACGGTGAAATAATGGTTGACTTTTTCACCTCCGTGCTTGTATTCTATGTATAAATAAAAGAAAAAAAAGACAACGAGAAACGAAGCGAGCATAAGGAAGAGAAATTAAACTTGGTTTAGACTTATTCATGAGGTTACCCATTCTTTCCCGAATAACCCTCTTCCATCTATGTCTGTCAGTCTGAATGATTCTATCTTTCTACGATTCCTCTTTTTTCGTCTGAGTTTACTTTCACGCTAGGCGGCAAAACTTTACTTGATGCTATGTAGGTGTTTTCCCTTTTTCTAGGAGGCATTTGGGGCGGGGGTTCGTTGCCTTAGGGGCCGGCCCTGTTATCGACTTAGAGTGGACCGCTTTGGGGGGGGGTACTATGCCGATTCGGTGGAGACGGTCTGACTTCTAAGATCCGAGTTTTGTACTCGGGCGAGGAGAAGGAGTATCCCAGACCACCTCTTAGGGTAATGGAGAAGGCATCCACACGGAAGAAAATTTATTTCTTGACGCCTTGCGAAAAAGGAAAACTGCCTTAGCAATCCTGTTTAAGTGGTCATCCTAGGTACCACTAACGTATGAAGAGTTGGCGCCACAAGCAGCCCGACTCATGTTCCATTAGCTGAACGGAGTACATTTAGATACCCCTGACGAGGTTGGTCGTACCATAAGAATCACGGGCCAGAAGGAAGATAAATATTTTAAGTGATACTTAGTTTTAACTTGATCACATTCGTCTTCCTTTTTCTTTCAGATGGTTGCGGGATCCATGGACTTGTTCCTTTTCTACGACCGCAATTCGGCGGCCGAAAGGGTTGAAATCCAAAGACGTAACGGAGAAAGAGTAGAAAGGATAGGCCGACTTGTTTATAACCCGTCAGAGCTGTACTCAGAGGAGGACGTTCCGCGGTTTTGGGATGGCAGTGCGCAGAGACCCCCCAGACGACTTATTTTCAGGAGACCGGCCGGCTTGGATGTTATTCACTACGAGTTCGCACCGCCATTGCCCGAACGTCACTTCGTTAATATGAACTTGGTGATATTGCAGTCATACGAACTGAATCTACAGGTGGTCGAGATCCCGGAAATAAGGTTGCCGTTCGTTCGTTACGTGCTTTGGCTAAATGAGCGACAAGGCCCATTCTTTGGCATATACTACGCAGAGCGGATACGTGTCAATAGATTCGTTATTATAGGAGCCGAAGCATTATATGATGATGATTTGGAAGATGAAGCTGAAGAACTCGAGGAGTTTTTACGCGACTAATTTGGATACGTTCTGATATGCAGATGCCTGGAGCACGACGAGACCTGACAATCCTGAGGTATCTGCTGGTTCGTGATACACACGAGTATGATTTCCTCAGGAGTGCGGCGCGACTTTTACGAATTTGAGATGAATCTCCTATCGACTAGTTCGACTTCATTGGACTGCTTCAAAATGGCGAGGGATTTTTCCCTAATACTCGCGCGGATTTTCGAGCCAACACGGCTCGGACTCCCGACGAGCTTTACGGATATACTTTGTATTTCCACCACGCGAGTAACCTCCAATGCCTCTCTCGAGTCATTGTGAGTATCAAGATTACTTTGTCCGGTAGGCGTTTCGGCGTCGTCTGGATCCGGGACACAGAGACTCGACACCTGTTTGGACTTAGTCGACCTTTCCGAGTTATAGTTTGGAGACTAGCCTCTCGGATGGCCTCCTTCTATAATACTCGGATTGTTAGAGTCATGCGATGTGGACGAAGGTCTACTTTGATTTTCGACGATGACAAGCTGGCACGTTTGGATTTATTGGAGGCACAGGTGCGCGGCGGGTGAGAGATTTACCAGGATTAGACATCGTCTTCTGAAATCTTACTCAGATTTCATAAAACACTTCGCATGGACTCAGTCCCGTTGAGGAAACCATATAACTTATGGTTTCACGAGGTAATCTRAAAATAAAAACAAAACACTTTATGYAGTTAGGACYGCCGGATGGATAGTATTCGGATTACCCCRATGATTTYACTATCATGCTTATGCATTAAGGGGTAATCGTTCGCATAAAAATAAGGTGGATAAAGTGAAAARCGAACGTCTGAAAAAGTTGTCAAGCAAAGCAKCGGAAGWTGAAATATTTATTCGTTGSGTAACTTGGCGTTAGAGATGGATATTCCATCATTCGTGGAACAAAAAAAGTAATTATTGTCCAGGAGGACAGAGCGACCAAGAAAAGTTGTCACTCGCTCCTCCAAGTAGTCACATATAGCACTAAGGTATGGTTGAACCGAGAGTTCAAACRTCGACCAGGAACCAGATCACTTGTTGATCTGCATGGTAGCAGCGGTATTTACTTGCAGATATTTTCATAGGAAGATCAATCCTAGTTTGTTCTTCAATTAATAATCTTGGAGCGACTATTCCAAAATAATTGAATATGGTACGGAAGCGAGGTCGAACAGGGAGTTCAAACATCGACCAGAAACCAGATCACTTGTTGATCTGCATGGTGCCAGTGATATTTATTTACATGAGCTATTCATGACAAGTTTCAGTAGTCATGATAAGAAAATCATTCTTAGTTTATTTCTTTAAATTAATAATCTTGGAATGACAATATTTTTTTTTTTTCAGTCATACAGGTTGAAAAGGAGACATTTTGATAGACCAGCTCATCAAGTCAACGTTTTGGATTGTGTGATTTTGTTTTAAGGAATGAGGATTTTGTTGTTTGATTGTGAGGGACTAAGAATTGTTTTCACGCTTAGTTGAGACTGTCCTAGTCGATCGGTGTACGCTTCGTACTTGGGAGATCAGCGCCCTAGGGAACGAACGACGCTCGGGTTCATTCGGCGTTTAGTCAAACAATTCCTATACTGCAGTGAGACGAGCAAACGCCCTCGGCTGATCTACCTCTGCGATTGCACTTAAAATCCTTCGCACGTGGATCAGTAGCTCGGTAGGGATATGCCCCTAAGGGTGGTGACAGACCCTTAGGGATGCAAGCTTATGCCCCGCGGGAACCTGTCATGTCGTAGGGGACCGTGGGATATATAGTTGGCGCACCCGGCTAGAGCGGCGAAGGAGCGAAGCAACGGCGTCCGTCTCGGCGGTTCACGGAACAGTGAGAGCATTTACACCATATTTTTTTACCCTTATTGATGTAAGTCCTAACCCGCAAGTCACCATTTACACCCAAAACTAATTCTTGCACCCCCAATGTGAGAGCATGACCCTTAAAATACATTCTCTACCTTTTTATTGGTGGGTCGTACCTTCCAAATAATATATGTACTCTTATAGTTGTGCGTCCTAACCCCTAGGTCATTCATCATTCACACCCTAAACTGATTCTTGCACCCCCTACTTGAGAGTACGACCTTTTAAATAATTTCTTTACCCTTCTATTTAGGGGTCTACGCTCAAAATATTTTTTATATCCTTACATCTGTAGGTCCTAACCCGAGGTCATCAATCAAACCCGAAATTGATTCTTTCACCTCCAAACTAAGAGTATGACCCCCAAAATAATTTCTTCACCCTTTTATTGGGGGGTCATAACCTCAAAATAATTTTTGAAACCTTATAGTTGTGCTTCCTAACCCCTTGGTCATAATTCATACCCGAAACAAATTTTTGCACCCCCAAAGTGAGAGTATGACCCTTAAAATAATATCTCCACCCTTTTATTGGAAGGTCGTACCCTCAAATTAATTTTTGTACCCTTGTGCGTCCTAACCCCTAAGTCATCGTTCACACACGAAACTGATTCTTGCATCCCCAAAGTGAAACGATGACCCCCAAAATAATTTCTCTATATTTTTATTGGAGGTCGTAACCTCAAAATAATTTTTTGTACCCTTATTGTTGTAAGTCCTAACCCCCAAGTCATCATTCACACTTGGAATTGATTCTTGCACGCCCAAAGTGATAGCATGACCCTTAAAAATAAATTATCTACCCTTTCATTGGAGGGTCGTGCCTTTGAGATAATTTTTATACCCTTATACTTGTGTGTCCTAACCCCTAGGTCGTCATTCAAACCCGAACTTGATTCTTGCACGTTCTAACTGAGAGTAGGACCCTTAAAATAATTTATATACCCTCTTATTAGGGAGTCGTACGCTCAAAATATTTTTTTTACCCTTACAGTTGTGCGTCCTAACCCCTAGGTCATTACTCACACCCGAAACTGATTCTTGCATCCCCAAACAGAGAGTATGACCCTTAAAATAATTTCTCTACTTTTTTATTGGGGTGTCGTACCTTTAAAATAATTATTGTACCCTTATAGTTGTAAGTCTTAACCCCCACGTCATCATTCAAACCCGAAACTGATTCTTGCACCCTGAAAGTGAGAGTATGACACCCCCAAAATACTTTGTCTATCCTTTTATTGGGGGGTTGTAACCTCAAAATAATTTTTGGACCCTTATAGTTGTAAGTCCTAACCCCTTGATCATCATTCACACCCTAAACTGATTCTTGCACCCCCAAAATGAGAGTATGACCCTTAAAAAAAATTCTCGACCATTTTATTGGAAGGTCGTACCCCCAGAATCATTTTTGTACCCTTTTAGTTGTGCGTACAAACCCCTAGGTCATTATTTACACCCTGAAACAAATTCATGCACCCCCAAAGTGAGGACATGACGTTACGACCCACAAAAGAAATTTGTATCCTTTTAACGGGGTATCCTACCCTGCACGGGATTGTTCAAACTCCGAAACTGATTCTTGCACCCTCAAACTGAGGGAATGGCCCCAAAATAATTTCTCTACTATTTTATTTGGGGGTCGTAACCACAAAATATTTTTTGTATCATTTTAGTTGTAAGTCCTGACCCCCAAGTCATCATTCACACCCGAAACTGATTCTTGCATCCCCAAATTGAGAGTATGACCCGTAAAATAACTTCTCTACCCTTTTATTGGGAGAGTGTACCCTCAAAATAATTTTTTGTACCCTTATAGTTGTGAATACAAACCACAAGGTCATCATTTACACCCCGAAACAAATTCATGCACCCCTAAACTGAGAGCGTGAGGTTAGTAGGTTATGACCCCCAAAATAATTTTTGTACCCCTTTAATGGGGTATCCTACCCTGCAGGTGATCGTTCAAACTCCGAAACTGATTCTTGCAGCCTTAAAATGAGAGTGTAACCCCAAAATAATTTCTCTACCCTTTTATTTGGGGGTCGGTCGTAACCTCAAAATAATTTTTATAGTACGTTGCCACTTGTACGCACCCTCGTACGAGTACGGATTCGTACTCTTGTACTCGTATGCTACTCGTACGCTAGGGGGCTCGTACGAGTTTTTTTTTTTTTTTTTTTTTTTAATTCGATA
>BFEA01000009.1:760878-771009 GCA_003427395.1 Chara braunii | reverse complement strand
TTTTTTTTTTTTTTTTTTTTTTTTTTTTTTTTTTTTTGCTTTTTCGTACGAGGGCGTACAAGACTTACAGGTTTTCGTACAAGTTCCCATACAGATCCCGTAGAGATATTACCTGTACGCTTCGTACGGAAAGGCCCCATACGTGTACTGTATGCAACGTAGTTTTATACCCTTCTAGCTGTCCGTTCTAACCCCCAGGTCATCATTCACATTGAAACTTGATTTTTGCACCCCCAAAATAAGATAATGACCCTTAAAATAATTTATCTACCCTTTTATTGGGGTGTCGTAACTTCAAAATAATTTATGTACCCTTATAGTTGTAAGTCCTAACCCCCTGGTCATCATTCAAACCCGAAACTGATTCTTGCACCCTCAAAGTGAGCGTATGACCCCCCCAAAATACTTTGTCTACCCTTTTATTGGAGGGTCGTAACCTCAAAATAATTTTTGGACCCTTATATTTGTGCGTCTTATCCCCCAGATCATCATTCACTCCCTAGACTGATTCTTGCACCCCCAAAATGAGAGTATGACCCTTAAGAAAAATTCTCGACTATTTTATTGGAAGGTCGTACCCTCAAAATCATTTTTTAACCCTTATAGCTGTTCGTACAAGCCCCAAGGTCATTACTTACACCCGAAACAAATTCATGCATCCCCAAAATGAGGACATGACCTTACGACCCACAAGAAAATTTTGTACCCCTTTAACGGGGTATCCTACCCTGCACGTGATCGTTCAAACTCCGAAACTGATTCTTGCACCCTCAAAGTGAGGGAATGACCCCAAAATAATTTCTCTACTCTTTTATTTGAGGCTCGTGACCATAAAATATTTTTTTTATCATTTTAGTTGTAAGTCCTGACCCCCAAGTCATCATTCACACCCGAAACTGATTCTTGCATCCCCAAAGTGAGAGTATGACCCTTAAAATAACTTCTCTACTCTTTTATTGGGAGGTCGTACCCTCAAAATAATTATTGTACCCTTATAGCTGTGAGTACAAACCACAAGGTCATCATGTACACCCCGAAACAAATTCATGCACCCCCAAACTGAGATCATGAGGTTAGTAGGTTACGACCTCCAAAATAATTTTTGTACACCATTAATGGGGTATCCTACCCTGCACGTGATCGTTCAAACTCCGAAACTGATTCTTGCACCCTTAAAGTGAGAGTGTAACCCCAAAATAATTTCTCTACCCTTTTATTTGGGATTCGGTCGTAACCTCAAAATAATTTTTATAGTATTTATACCCTTTTAGTTGTGCGTCATAACCCCAGGTCATCATTCACATTGGAAACTGATTCTTGCATTCCCAAAGTGAGAGTATGACCCTTAAAATAATTTATCTACCATTTTATTGGGGTGTCGTACTTTCAAAATATTTTTTGTACCCTTATAGTTGTAAGTCGTAACATCCAGGTCATCATTCAAACCCGAAACTGATTCTTGCACCCTCAAAGTGAGAGTGTGACCCCTCCAAAATACTTTCTCTACCCTTTTATTGAGAGGTCGTAACCTCAAAATAATTTTTGGACCCTTATAGTTGTGCGTCCTAACCCCCAGATCATCATTCACACCCTAAACTGATTCTTGCACGCCCGAAATGAAAGTATGACTCTTAAAATAATTTCACGACCATTTTATTGGAAGGTTGTACCCTCAAAATCATTTTTGTACCCTTATAGTTGTGTGTACAAACCCCAAGGTCATTACTTACATCCCGAAACAAATCCATGTACCCCCAAAGTGAGGGCATGATGTTACGACGCACAAAAAAAAAATGGTATCCCTTTAACGGGGTATCCTACCCTGCACGTGATCGTTCAAACTCCGAAACTCATTCTTTCACCCTCAAAGTAAGCGAATGACCCCAAAATAATTTCTCTACTGTTTTATTTGGGGGTCGTAACCACAAAATATTTTTTGTATCATTTTAGCTCTAAGTCTTGATCCCCAAGTAATCATTCACACCCGAAACTGATTCTTGCATCCCCAAAGTGCGAGTATGACCCTTAAAATAACTTCTCTACCCTTTCATAGGGAGGTCGTACCCTCAAAATAATTTTTGTATCTTTATAGATGTGAGGACAAACCACAAGGTTATCATTTATACCCCGAAACAAGTTCATGCACCCCAAACTGAGAGCATGAGGTTAGTAGGTTACGACCCCCAAAATAATTTGTGTACCCCTTTAATGGGGTATCCTACCCTGCACGTGATTGTTCAAGCTCCGAAACCGATTCTTGCACCCTTAAAGTGAGAGTATAACCCCAAAATAATTTCTCTACCCTTTTATTTGGGGGTCGTAACCTCAAAATAATTTTTATACTCTTTTAGTTGTGCGTCCTAACCCCCAGGTCATCATTGGCATCGAAAACTGATTATTGCACCCCCAAAGTGAGAGTATGACCCGTAAAATAATGTCTCTACCCTTTAATTTGGAGGTCGTATCCTCAAAATAATTTTTGTACCCTTATAGCTGTGAGTACAAACCCCAAGGCCATCATTTACACCCCGAAACAAATTCATGCAACCCTAAAGTGAGAGCATGTGGTTACGATCCCCATAAAAAGTTTTGTACCCCTTCAACGAGGTATCCCTGCACGTGATGGTTTGAACCCCAAAACTGATTCTTGCACCCTCAAAGTGAGAGTATAATCCCAAAATAATTTCTCTACCCTTTTATTGGGGGTTCATAACCTCAAAATATTTTTTGTACCCTTTTAGGTGTGCATCCTAACCCGATAGTCATCATTCACACCCAAAATTGATTCTTGCACCCCCAAAGTGACAATATGACCCTTAAAATAATTTCTCTGCCCTTTTATTGTGAGCTCGTACCCTCACAATAAGTTTTGTACCCTTAGAGTTGTAAGTCCTAACTGCCAGGTCATCACTCACACCTGAAACTGATTCTTGCACCCCCAAAGTGAGAGTGTGACCCCAAAATAATTTCTCTACCTTTTTATTGGGGGGTCGTAACCTCAAAATATTTTTTTTACCTTCATAAATGTTCGTCCTAACCCCAGATCATCATTTAAGCCCCGAAACAAATTCCTACACCCCCAAAGTGAGAATAAGACCCCCAAAATAATTTTTAAACCCTTGTAGCGCCGGGTTGTGATGCCAAGGAAATAATCTCTAAGTCGAAAGTAATTTCACGCCTCCAAACAGAGAGTCCGAACCCGAAAATAATTTTTTACTGCTTTAACATGGTATCCTACCCTGCACGTTGTTCACACATTTTATAGGGAGGTCGTACCCTCAAAATCATTTTTGTACCCTTATAGTTATGCGTACAAACCCAAAGGTCATTATTTACAACCCGAAACAAATTCATGCACCCCCAAAGTGAGATCATGAGATTACGACCCCCCCCAAAAAATTGTACCCCCTTAACGGGATATCCTACCCTGCACGTGATCGTTCAAACTCCGAAACTGATTCTTGCGCCCTCAAAGTGAGAGAATGACCCCAAAATAATTTCTCTACTCTTTTATTTGGAGATCCTAACCAAAAAATTATTTTTTTATCCTTTTGGTTGTAAGTCCCGACGCCCAAGTCATCATTCACACCCGAAACTGATTCTTGCACCCCCAAAGTGACAGTATGACCCTTAAAATAATTTCTTTACCCTTTTATTAAGATATTGTGTCCTCAAAATAATTTTTGTACCCTTATAGCTGTGAGTACAAACCCTAAGGTCATCATTTACACCCCGAAACAAATTCATGCACCCCCAAAGTGAGAGCATGAGGTTATGACCCCCCAAAATTTTTTTGTACCCCTTTAACGGTGTATCCTACCCTGCACGTGAATGTTCAAACTCTGAAACTGATTCTTTCACCCTCAAAGTGAGAGTATGACCCTTGATATAATTTCTCTACCATTTTTTTGTGAGGTCGTAACCTTAAAATAATTTTTGTACCCTTTTAGTTGTGCGTCCTAACTGCCAGGTCATCATTTACACCAGAAACTTATTCTTGCACCCTCAAAGTGAGAGTATGATACCCAAAATAATTTCTCTACCCTTTTGTTAGGGGTCCTGACCTCAAAATTATTCTTGTACTTTAGAGCTGTGTGTCACGGCCTGAGTTCTAAGAAACAATTAAAACTCAGAACGACGCTTGACAGAGTGGGGGTGTTTGTATTATGCAGTTTTATCACCTTGTGAACCTTTTTTTTTCTGGTTCCGGGGCGGCTTCAGAAAGCTCCCGGCATTTTAGAGCCTCTACAACTCTGTCAAATTTTGTCGTTCCGTAGGTCCTATGTCCAATGGTTGAAACCTTCCCCACCGATCTCCACTTAGCACAGCAGTACGACACCAACTTAGGGCATATGCACACGTGTGCTTGAAAGTCTCCTCTTCGTTTCCCTCCTTCTGCACCCTGCCGTGTTGGCAGGGCGTTCTTTTTTTTTTTTTTTCCTGTGGGCATGACGATTTCACTACTGTCGGTATTTGCTTGGATGGCAGAATATCAGTCCCGGCCATCCCACTTCCACCTAATCTAAGTGTGCATCCGTTTCAACTGAATCTCACAGTGGTCATCCACTGTGATTGTGGTTCAATAGAATCTCACGGGGGCTAGCTGAAAAAGAAAGTCTACAGACGATCTCCTTACCGCAAAAGACGACGCGGTAACTAAAAAGCGGAGCTGTTCCTGAAAGAATCAGGGCGGGAGACAAAATTTGAAAACATTTTGGTTCCCTCCTACAAAATTCAATGGCTTTCGTGAGTACTTTGGGCATTTGCATTGTTAACATAAAGTGGATCTGTTCACGAAAGAGTCAGGGCAGAAGTTAAAATTTGGAAATATTTTGGTTTTCCCGCTACAAAACTCAATGGCTTCGTGACTCTGTTGGGGACTTCCGCTGTTAATTAGAGAGCGGACCTGTTCACGAAAGAATCAACGCAAGAGACAAAATTTGCAAATGTATTGGTTTTCCCGCTACAAAACTCAACGGCTACCGTGACTCAGAGGTCGTTCGTAAGCCTTTCCCATAACTGCTGGCAAGCGGACCTCCTAGGGAAAAACAAGGCGGGATGACGAGAAAGCATTGCTCTTTACGAAAAAACATGGCAAACAACATAATTTTCAAATATTTAGGTTTTCCCGCTATAAAGCTGCCCCACATTATGTGCACTTGTTCCTCAATTCCATCGGCTCGAAGGTCGTTGCAACATTTGTGTACTTGCAACTCCAGAGTGGTTTCTTAGGGGCCTTGTACGTGTGAATTACCGAGTTTTGTCGTTCCCTGTTGCAACTTCTACTATCGTGAGCTAAGCGACTTTCGTGTCGTGGCAAGAGGAACACAACGGGATTGTTATGCACCTCCTTAGAGAGAAGACACCTCGTTCTGTCAACTTCTCTTCTTTTCGACAAACCTCTTTCGCGCTTCATTGTAAGCAAGATGGACATCCATTGCGACAACTCACGGGGTCATTCAGGAGGTCACGACACGAGCAGCAGTCAAGCAGTGCCTGTCGTTCTCCTTAATACTGTTAAACCTGACCTTTGTTCACCGCCAGATCTTCTTGCTTGCGAACGTAGGGGAAGGTGTTCTAAGGGGAGTAGCAACGTTCTTGGCGTTCGTCGTGTAGCATCTTTTGCCCTCGATAGGTGTCAACGTCAAAAACATATCTTTGGAATCGCTACGAGATGGGGTTACAACGCAGAGAGGTAGTAATACATTTGCCAAGAAATTGTCCACAGAGAAGCTCGGATAAGCGGAGGAGACGCTAACTCAAAAAGTTAGCAGAGGTATCTTCAGCGCAACACCAGCCGATGAAAAAACTCCTTACAACCTTGGCAAAAGAAATAAGACCTCTCGCATGTACAACAAGAAGGCAAAGTTGAACACAAGCATGAAAAGTGTCCACGAGGTAGTTAAGCAAAAGTGTTGCAACAGCGAGTGCATGCAAAAAGTTCTCTGTCAAATACATATTCAAGGTCCACGAAATGCTTTGGTCGATCAAGCAGTCAGAACAGGTGGACTTCCTCCTTGAACAAACGAGGGAAGCTTTGTACTTCACAGAAAGTGATGAACTTCTAAAATTAAGAGTGACGTTCAAGAAGATGAGGGTTTGTACACGAGCCTGGGGCATGTTGTATGAGTGTCCCATGTGGCGCATGACTGTTGTTCGACGCATGTTCTTTAATGGCGTCCGGACATACGAGCACAAGAACAAAGGCTCTTCCAGACATTCGTCGTCTACAGTGAAAATGCTTGCTTGGATGCAGAATTATTTCTGATTAAACAAGGAAAGTATGTCAAACAACGATCAATTTCATCTCTCAAACACTCTACACCGGAAGGACCTTTACGAATTTTTTTACGAGAATGTGGTTCCCAGTTTTCCTCTTCAAACATTCCTTTTATTAAATGTTTCCTGAAGATTTTGAGAGAACACTGTCCGAAAGTTGTGATTCCAACCTTGAAAAGATTCTCCGTCTACGCTCAATGTATGCCGTTCAAAGCAGGTTGTGCGAATGCAGACAATCGTATTGAAAGAGGTAAGGCACCACAAGCCTAGTACCTCGTGTCTTAAGTGAACTCTCTCTATCTTTAGGCACAATTCGTTCACCTCGAGACCCCTGAAAATAAACTTTTGAGTGTTTCTGTCGGGAATTTAACTAATGTTTTACCTTGTCCTGTTTCACCTAATCTTTTACTAAATTCTGTATCCTTTCACAGTAACTGTCGTAGATTTCCTCACTAGTTGGAGAATCCTTTTTACAATGAATTAAGAATCCGAATGTTCAAGCCTGATAGAGCAATTACAGGAGTCACTCCGTTACCCAAAATGAATTCACATCTTTCTGGCTCAGGCTGCCCGAGTCACATGCCTCTAGTACTGTACATGTTATGTTTTTGCGAGCAACTTCCTTCTTCCAGTGAGGTCCCCTAGAATCCGTATGCCCCTTCTCTTACCCATTTAAAGTCCGTATATTCTCTACGATGTTTGTTGACATTGGTAATCTGAAAGACGCTCTCTACAAAGGCTGGTGTTTTCGTAAGGGGAAACTCGATCTACAGTTCTAAATATTTGTCTTTCAGTTCAAAATCATTGTTTAACGCTGACTGCAAATGCTGTTGTTTTTCTGACGTGTTTTTAATTTATAGTTCTATAAATGATTTTTCAGCCTAAAATGTTTGTTTGATCTCGGCCGTGTGTCTGTCATAAGACTTCAAATCGTTTCTTCCACGTGCTAATTGACCTTGATTTTTCTGGTGCTGGTCTATAAAGATTTACCAGAGAGCATTGGAGAAACACCTACTGATGCAGGACGAGGACAGACCAAAGCTCTATAAACATCGTCACAAGGCTTCTAACAAACCCGACCAGTACACCTGTTTAATTATTGACGGAATGGACCAGAGCAAGAACATCTTACCGCACTTCGTAAGATTGTCGAAGGATTCCAAAGTCAAAGAAGGAAACTTTGTCAAGGTGCATGTCGTTAACGCAAAGGTGGTTGGTCTCTCATCACAAACATCCGCGACACTAATTTTCGACAACTTCAAGTCAAATTTCGACTGCATGCTTCCCGTGCTTCACCGTAGAATTTGTGAACTTCGGAGGCCTTTTCCACGAGTTTTCTACCATAATTTAGATAACACTAACAAAGAAAACAAAAACAAGTACGTATTTTCGTATTTGTTTTACCTTCTTCAAATGAATATTTTCAGGAAGGTGAAGCTAGACTTTCTTCTCGTAGGTCATACTTACGAGGATATAGATCAGATGTTTAACTGTTTCTCTCGCAAACTCAGGTCGCAAAAACGCTTTTGATCTTTCTGAACTTGAACATGTAATTCGTGATTCGTAAAGGGATGATCATAAAAATGTCATAATTCTTAAATGGAAGACAGAGACGTTTGACTAAAAGTAGTATGTTGAACCACTTTTGTTGAAGGTAAACGACATCAGTTTCAACCAACAGTTCAAGATCAAGAGAACTCATGCAGGAGAAGTGCGGCTCTTGAGCAAGCAATATCACAACTTGCTTTGGCAGGCGAATGACAGCGAGGGTCTTAATATTTTTTAGTCTGAACCAATTAGCGAGATTCATGCTGCTCCGAAACGTGCGATACAATTTTTTGAAGGTCGGTTCAGGATAGCTTGTGGTAAAGAAGAAGGCGAAGGTGATGATCTCTTTCGCAACGGTAAGGATGTCCAAGAAAATGTTGAAGAACGCATACACCATTCTCTGTTACTCACAACATTGAATGCTAATCCTACCGCATTCTCAAACTATATTCTGCTCGACAACATGACTTGGTGGAACGAATTCATCGAGTGTCAGAAAAACATGGACTTCAAAAACAAAAACCTCAAGTTTTTTTTCGTTTAGCTGACATTGCGTTCCAAAGGACAGTGTGAGGATAAGACAAAGTCGTTAAATGCAGAGGATATTTCTCACAATTTGGCTGATCTTTTTCCTCAAGAAAAAACAGTTTATGTTGGTGCGCGAAAGTCCAAAAATTACAAAATGGAAAAAGAGGGATGTTACGAGGATTTTGAGATCGACAAGTTTATTACACTCCGTGCCTTCCAGGTGAGGAAGAACTAGACAAACCTTACCGTATTGGAAAGATTGTACAGTTACTTCCAGACCAACATTTTAAGGTTGTTTAGTATGCACAAAAGGAGAAAGGCGAAGCGTATGTACCATTTTACAAACCAAATGTGAAAGGAAGGTCCAGACGTGAGATCGTAGAAAATGTTTTCGATTGAAGTTGTTGCGTGCTGTATTACAATTTTTTCTGAAGACAGACAACACTTTTCTCGCTTCTACAAGAAAGAAAATAAACGAAATGTTGGACTCTACGATTCTCGAAGATGATTACGCTAACGAAGAAGATGTGGTTAAATGAGGTTCGAGACTAGGATAGTTATCGGTGTAGACATTTATGAATTAAAACGCTTTTAGCGGTAGTGACAAGATTATGTCCCCCGCTAATAAATTTGTAGAACCTGCTAGAGAGGTTTTTTTTTTTTTGCGCTTGAAATTTTTTCTTTTTCGGGTGTTTCGTGGAAAAGGGGTGGGATTGCATTGTAGCAGTAAAAACCGTGTCTTGGCTGCAAGTGCCATCGGAAGCGTACTTAACGTTTTACAAACCGAATGCAGAAAAAAAGTATGGACTTAAGATCGCTTAAGGCATTTTTTTTATAGTTGTAGCATGTTGTGTTACAACACGCGGATCTAGGGGCAAAATCATTTGCGAGATATGAATGATGAAGTTAGTTGTGGACTCAACAATTCTCGAAGTTGTAGAGACCACTGAAAGACATGGCTAAGCGAGGTTTGAGACCAGGATAGTTGTCCTTGTCGACATTTAAAAATTCAAGCAATTCTAGTTACAACGACCAGTCTCAGTCGCGTTTTAATAAATTTAATGAAATGCAATATATTTCTTAAGACATTTTTGTTTTTCCTGTAAGAGGAGTTGACTTTGTAGGCGCTCGAAATGTTTTATTGTCGGGTGACTCGGGTGCGTAACCTGACAAAGGGGAAGACTCACATTATAGTATTGGAAACTTCTTTTCTCGAATTGTAGATTTCTTGTTGCTGAACCCTTACATTCAAGGATGAGAAGTGGAGCATGTCGAACCAATTTTTTGTTTGTTATCTTAATTTTATATTTATAGGACTATAAGTCTATTCGTTGAAGTAGTTGTTTCTTCTTCTTGAAGTGCCCTGTATTACTGATTTTTTCTTTATTTTTTTTTTGAGTAGTGACGTTCTAGGATGAGATATGGAGTACGCCAACCTCAATTTTGCTTGTTATTATAATTATGAATTTATAGGACTATAAGTTTGTTCTTTAAAGTAGTTTTTTTGTCTTTTCGAAGTGCCTTGTATTATTATTATTTTATTTTTTTTGCTTTTTGTTGAGCACTTATAATCACAGATTACAAGTGGAGTACGCCGAACCAATTTTTTGCTTGTTATTATAAAAAAGTATTTATAGGACTATAAATTTATTTGAAGAAGTTGTTGGGCATGGGATAACTATTTCTGACCGTATACTGATTGAGGCCGCGGTAATCGAGACAGAGGCGGAGGGCGCCGTCCTTCTTTCGATTGAAGAGGACTGGTGCGCTCCACGG
>BFEA01000009.1:659837-678603 GCA_003427395.1 Chara braunii | reverse complement strand
CCCCCCCAAGCACCGCCGCCGCTCCCCACACTGCCCAAAGGCCCCCTCCACCCCGCACAACCCCCTGCGAAAACGCGTCAAACGCGTTTACCGCTGTTCACTGAACGCGCGTTCACCGCGTTCAAAGGATGAACGTGAAACGCGCGTTCAATGAACGCACGGTAACACAGGTGGTGTCCGCCAATCAACAACTGAACGCGGTCGCTTGCGTTTGCTGGCGAGTGCGCGAGTGCGCAAAAATGTTGGTGTGTGTGCGTCAGTCACCTCCTTGAATCAATCCTTCAATGGAACGGGAATGTCGAGGTTGTGTGTGGGTGTGTGCGTGTGCCCTTCTGTTCGCGTGTGTCCTAATCCCCGTCGACAAACTAAACGTGTGATGAGCCGGGTGATTCTCGAGACTTTGTGGCAGTCAAGTCATTCAGTCTGTGTGTCAACCGATCGTTCGCGATCTCTTCAGATATAGATTGGTCGATTGTCATTTATGTCACAAGGCATTTGCGCGCACCCTTGGCCATCTCTATCTGCAATTGGCAACTTGATGAAAACGTATTCTCGATCAACCCAATGCTCCCATTACACCTGTCATTCCGTCACATAACCGGGGTTTTGTTAGAACCTACCAATCGCAAAATTGATTGATCGTGCCACAACCGATAGTCAAGCGTACGATTCATTGGTGGATTCCGGTCTCGTCTACCAAGTCTGTTGATCGGCAGAACGTTTCCGATCTGTCGGTTGATGGACCGTTCGTGTGTGTGTCCTGTTCGTGTTTGTGTGTTGTTCGACGTATACAGGGTTGTGCGGTCGTGTTTGTGTGTTTTTGTGTTTTGTGTTTGTGTATGTGCATCTCTTTCAGAACGCAGACCATTTCAAAGTTGCAAAGAAAGGTTCAATCAATCAACGGGTCAGGCAAACAAACAAGCACTGGAATGAGCGAAGGAGAGGGCAAAGTTTAAACGAGAGAGACTTGTTGGTCGGCGAACAATGGTTGGGTCACCGATCAAACAGTGTATCTGATGACTGATCCACTGTTTGATCGCCGACCAGCAGATATCTCTCACTTAAACTCATTGAACCGCCTTCCCAACACGAACTCAGCACGAAGGTCGTTGGTCTTCTTGATTTGTTTGCGCGCCCGCACGTGGAGAACACCGGATCTTCCAATTGCAAGTTGTTCCTTCACACAACGATGGCCAACACTTCCCAGGGATGTTACAGATCGTGGGCATCTCCCCATCTCTCTCTCCATCTCCCAGGATCATCGAAGGGTCCGACGGCCAACATTGGCCATCGGGCCGCATCGAACCTTGTTTATCAACGAACCCGACGATGTCGAAGTTCAACGAACCTGGTGATGTCGAAGTTCATGTAGATCTGTATTTTTTCTCTCTCCTTCTCTCTCTCTATCTCTCTCCCTATCTCTCGGTCCCACATTCTCGTGAAGTTCGGATCCCGGCGGACCTCGTGTTTTCACATATCCTCTAATGCGATTGTGGTCTTTCCGCTGCCCCGTGCATTTGGACAACAACACAAGTTCTCCCGCATCTGAACTTCACGTATTGTCCAAACGGGGCATCCGAGCAAGCTCGCCCGAATCTGAGCTTTAAACGTTTGACAAATCTGCTGCCAAACTTCACATCATGATGTCTTCGTCTAGGGGTGAGGGGGAGCCTGCTGGAACCTCCGGGAGGAGATCAGGAAAAGAATCCACAAGACGGTAGTTTACGGCCTCGAAATCGTGGTCGGACCACACAAGGTCAAAATGGTTCGTCGACTGGTGCTGTGGAGATGCTTCGAACCCCGTTGAACATCCGTGTGGTCCCGCCATCTTCGTCGACGCCAACAAGCAGCGTAGGGTGCTTGGGGCCATCTTGAGGTGGGAGGACATGAAAGGGAATCGTCAACAGTTCTATATGAAAACTGTTTACGGTGCGGAGGGCAACGTCGTCGCCAATTCCAAGGGGGCGCTGTTGGACATGGATTTGTTCGAGGGGTTCGGAGCGGGTGCTGTGAACACCCCGTTCTACGATGACCTCCTTCAACGGGGCGGGTTTGTTTTGGCTCAGGAGTTTTTTAACTTGTTAGAGGAGAAGGATGTCGCCCTCGACGACCCCTGCGACGTCAGCCCCGCCCAGGAGCTGTCAATGCCCTTGCAATTGTGCGCCTGTGCGGTGGTTGTAAATCCAGCGGGGCTGCGCCGGAGGGGGGGGGATCTGTTCCAGTGCAGCTACTCAGCTGCAGCGGGGGGAGAGCCGCGGTCAATTTGACAACAACGAAGATGAGGCAACACCACTAACGACGTCTTCGTCGTTGAGTCGAAGAGACCGGTCTGTGTTGCCTATACCTGGGGTCCGACAAGCAACTCCAGTTCGAGAGGAGGCCGCTGCACCTCCCGGAAAGGAGGCAGTCCGCTCTTAGGTCGACTTGGAGATTGCTGAGGGCCATGACACAAAGGACGCGACCGTGGGTGGAGAGGGAACACAGGGCACTCCGCAAAAGAGAAGGGGAGATCGTCAAGACAACATGGTCGGCTCTTCGAAGAAACAGAAGACCAAGGCCCTGAAGAGTATGGGGGAGAAGCGGAAGGGAACGGGGGGGGAACAGGACCACCCGGGTAGCAAACGTGTGGCTTCGAAACATAAGCAGCCTGCGTCGGGACCTTCCTCGACACGGCCTTTCATCGATGTCGACGCCGGGTACTTCCTAGAGTACAAAGACGGTGTTAGGACAAAGCGGGAGCTCGAGATTAACCCGTCTCAGGTTGTCGACCTCGGGGAGTGGGAGTATCTGTACAACCAGTTGTCCCTGGATCTCGTCCTCGTGGAGGGGATCAAAAAAGCGATGCGGTAGGCGTACGACAACAAAGAACAATCTTGCGAGTTACCAACCCTGAAGCTCGCACGACTAGGGCTGCGAAAACCGACTCCAGGGGCCAAGGCCATATGGCTGAAGCCGGAGGACTGGAAGGACGAGCTGGCGGGCCAATACTACTACTACGCGGTGTGTAGGCAGCACAACGCGGCAACCACCAGGTCACTTCTCGGCAGCAAGGTGGCTAAGAAGTACAATTTCGAGAGGTGGCTAGCGCGTATGGTGTACTTTTCGGATGACGACTTCAAAGGTTATTTCCTTGCTAGTTCACAGGACAACAAGAAGGACCTCAAGGCATCTCCTAGACAATTGAAACTGTTCATGAAAGACATTCGGTGGCAGTGGAAGCATAACGATACTGTCATGGGGAACCCTAGCAGGAAACAAGAACAGGTAAAAATGGTGCGAGTTCTGCACCATGGCGCTCCATAAGACACCATACAACAACTTGTGGATTCAAAACGCTGCCCTATGTTCTTATTTCCCACTAGCGATGGCCGGAGAGAATGTCTGGAAACTGGTCGTGGAATTTTTTGACAAATGGGAGAGAGGTAGGTTGCTGGGCCACGATGGAGCAAAGTGGATCGTGAAGAAGAAGAAGGTCAAAAACGTCAAGTCGGGGGTCGCCTACGTCGACAACGGCAAGTTGGGCAGAAAGGAGGTCGTGTACAACGTCCCCTTGGAGCCGCCGACTAAGAAAGGCAAAAAGGAGAAAGAGGAGGGCGATTGGTTCGTGCAAGTGCTTGAGCCGGACACGCATTGTTGGAAAGCGATGGAAGCACTCACCGACAATGAGAAGTGTCGCGTTCTGAAGAAGGTGCTTGCTTGCGAGGTCGTTTGGGTCTAGGCCGGCTCCCCCTCGTCGGCGAAGTTGGGGAAGCTCAGCATGCAGGAAATGGTGCAGTTGGTGAAGTGCGACCTCGTGTTGGTCCGATTGTGGAATTACTACCAATTCAAGCATGAGAAGAGACCGAACGAGGATTGGATTCAAAAGTACCATTTCCTGAAATCGAAGACTGCCATCTTCAAAAAGTTCGAGAATCGAGGATTGGATGGCGATTTGTGGGATGGTAGCAGGAAATATGTTTCTGACGCAGCGCTGTTCAAGGACTGCCCGCCGTACATGGGTTGAGACGGGGGCCACTTGATCGAGGCGACGAAAAAGTTGGCCGGCCACAGGAAGTTGACCGTCGATTGGGGAAACAAGGTTTTTTCCGTGTTGACTGGGAGTAGACTGAGGAGTCGGGAGATTGCACTTGCCGAAGGCATTGTGCATATAAAATAGAAAGACACGGGGGATGTGACATCCATCGCACCGTTCGGGAACGACCCTTTGGAAGCAGACATCAGGAGTGCAGAGCTGAAGGAAGCTGTGGCTGCCACAAAGAGCCACACGTTCGTCCTCGATCTGTGCGAACCGGTTGACCTGAAGCTATGGAAACCGCAAGCGTTCGAGACTTTGACTTCCTATCTTCAGACGTAGTGTCCGTCGTATTGGACTGTCGTTGTTTTCTCGTTGTTTTCGTGCCGCAGCAGCACAACCTCTCATTTCTGGCCAGCATGCACCATCTTTCTTTCGTAAAGCTGCTAAAAAGGAAGTGGGTGAGGAGGAACCAACAAAATAAAAGCTTCCCCGTGGGGAACAATTTGTTCACGGAAGACGTCCGCATGTACATCCTCTTCAAGGGTGATGATCTGCGCGTCAACACATCCCTCGTCTACGAGCGAAGGTTGTCGAAGGGTGCCGCTGCTGCGGTGCAGTTGCCTCAGAGGGTTACCCAAACGGATGTGTCGGAGATTCCCTTCACGCCTTGCGACTGGTTGCAGACCGCGCCGGAACGACAGGGCAGTGTCTACGGGGACATGAAACGCAATCCGACACAATTCGTCGGTCTTCTTGATTTCGTTAGCAAGAAGGGAGAGGGTGTCGTCTTCCTTGGAAAGCCGCACGCGTGAAGCGTGTGGGAACTTCTGAAAGCAGGTCGGCACGTTGTCGCGATGGAAGGGAACTCCGACCTGTTGCAATTCACGATGTGACTCGTCAAAAGCGAGGTCAATTCGGGGGCCCACAATTGCGAGTTCATGGTCGTGAAGGCGACACGGGATCGGGTGTGGAGCAACAAGACGGACATGTGGTTCAAATTAAGTGAGAGGAAGAGGAACAAGATATATGACTTCTTGTTCCTTCAAATGTGGCCGAGGAAGGACACTGACGCCGAGTACATCCACCACAGGGACCACATGTTGGCGTTGCTCAACAACCACCACTTCGCCTTCCGCATGAACACGAAGACCTTCCTCGAAAGATTGTTGTCCCTGTACTTCGTCGAGTCCGAGGAGGAGTTGGAGTTTGGCAGTTACGCTTCCTTGATCTCCACCGACGATGAGGCAGCCACCAGTGTCGAGTTCGACGCCAACGCGAAGAAGGAGGAGAGCGACACCGAGAGCCTCGACCTGCAAACTGTAGTATGACCCACCTCCAGCGGAGCACGCTCGAGGATCCTCGTCGACTGGTCCGTCAACAACCCCGACACCCCTCGTGTCATCGATGGCCAAACCGGCGTCGGGCGCTACGCCGATGAAGTTGTTGGAGAGACTGGTTGTCCCCCCCCGCGCATTGCATCCCGGGTCCGACGTCCCGCCCGATCATCCGTCTTGGAAGGCTAACAACATTCACTTCCTTCTTGAGCCGCAAAGTCATTTGCCTGAGGTGGACTGGGGCCATGACATGATTTGGCATCCAGGAGTCATCCAACCCGCGATACAAAAGGGCGAGTGGATCATGGTCGTCGCAGTCCCGGGCGTGAGATGGGTGTCCATCCCTCGCGAGTCGAAGTCCACTTTCCAGCAGCTTGCGAGGATTTCGGTCCTCCAAAAAGCGAGGGCCGAAAATGACATGTTTGCACTCGACGACTTATCCGTCGTTTCTAGAGTCGGGCGACTGTTCGACGAATTTCAGGACAAGTGCTGGTTGGAACTAACGGAGGACTATTACGAGCTCGACACGAGCCTGTCGAAGGGCATGGTGGACTGGAAAGTGCCCCCTCCAAATGGGGCGCACAAGAGTTCCAGGGGGGGGGCACTAGGCGGTGGAGGGGACGGGGGTGGCAGTGCGGGGGGTGGCAAAGGGGTCCTACCTAGCGGGGAGGGCGGGTCTCACGATGACATCACGACACCGAGAGGCAGTGGTGGTGTGGCGGGTTTTGCCGTCGATCGGCATCCGTCTACAAGCCCCAGACCGGAGCATGTGACGCAGTCCGCCGACCTCCCGACTTCGTCCGCCGGCTCAGCGAGGGAGACGTTGGCAGCCTTGGTTGCTCTCGGTAGCCGCTCGGGTGGAACATTAAAGTCTGTCAGGACTCAGGATCCGAACTACGTCGGTTGAGGTGCCGACACAGCGGTCCCCCGTGCAAAGTCGGTCAGGGGTGGGGGAGCCAAGCCAGGATCCCACAATTGGCAACGGTGAGGTGAGGGACGGGAATGCGTCACCTGAGCGGGAGCGACGACCGCTGGGATTGGAGCAAGAGGCTACAAGTGCAGGGTCCGGCAACACAGAGACGACGAAGTTCGACGAGATCCAAACTTCTTCAGGCGGGGGGGGTCGACCAGGGATTGTCGTGCCGCCCGGAGGGGCAAAATGCACTGAGACGGAAGGGTGGTCGTCGGGATTGGACACGGGTTACGGAGAAGGGGATGAATTGCATGGAAGGGAAAGAGGGGAGGAAATGGAGGAAGGGAAGGAAGGGGAAGAAGGGGAGGAAGACGGGGAACAAGGGGTGGAAGGGGAGTAAGGGGGAGAAACGAAGCTGATTGAATTGATTGAAGGAAGAAAGGGTGCCAAAGAGGAGGTGGGTATTGGAGACGACGAAGGGGAGGACAGTGAGGACGAGGCCAGATCTGGAGAGTCGTCTGACGAGTTTGGACAACTGTACGAAGAGCATCGTGAGGATGATGTCGATGACGATGCCACGACAATGGAGATGGAGACACAGGTGGATAGCAGCCTTTCTGCAGAGCCTAAAGACTATGAGGTTCAACCACTGACGTTTGTCGTCGGTCTGCAACATCGGTTCGACGAGGCTTCCGTTGCTATGAGGCCATCTAAAGCAAGTCATCGTATAAGCATCGCAGAAGTTATCGACGGTATCCTCGACGACCAGCACGTGTCCGCGCATCCGTCCACAACCCTTGACGTCGACGACGCTGTCAACGTCAAACCTTCCCTGGCAGCTGCCCTCGCTTTCTCGCCGCCGAACTCTCTGGTATTCTCGACCACCGTCGTCGACGAAGGGGAAGGTGAGGTCAAGGGACGACAACATGTCGCGTCCCCTAAACAATCTAGGGTCGGCACTCGCTTTGCCCACACCAACTTCACCGACGAAGGAGTGGAGAGACAAACCGACTGGTAAGTTGTGAAGAACGCCACACCGTCTGCACACCCAGGCTTCCGAAAACGAGAGTGCGGCTTCCTTCGTAGTCCCGATGTCGGCGGAGTACAGTTCGCGCCATACACACGATGACTGTCCACACTATCTGTCAATGGGGGAAGTTTCGGATGTCGACATGCTACAGCCACCAGTCTTTCCAACTACATCTCATCACCCTTTCTGTGAGTCAGCCAGCTTGCTTGTCGCGGGCAGGGAAGACTTCATTGAAAACATAACACTTCATCAAAGGAGGTGTGTTTTTGTTGAAGCATTCCCTCACCAAAATCTCCCCGACTAAGAACCTGGCCAACTAAATGGAATGACTTTTTTTTCTTCTCGGAAAGAGTGGTGGTTTAAGTCCGCCGGGATTCAAACTTCCTATGTCGATGCGTAATGTGGTTAGTCTCTGTGGGCTTCCTGTGGAAAAAAGTCTGCCTCGATCCGAACTTCGTGGAATGTTGGTCTTCCGCTTCTGTGACTTGTTGTGGTTTTCCTTTGTGAAGGGCGGGGGTGTCAAACTCGAATGCGCTAGTCGTTTTGTTTTCCAACCGCACAAATGCACCTCGGTGCTCATGGCCATGCAAAATCGGAGTTCTATAATTAGAGAGGTCTTACGTCTTTACGATTATGTGGTTCTCACATTGTCACTTCCGTCGGATTCGTGTTGGGAAACGTGTATTTATTTTCCGTTCTGTCTTTCTTCTGTTATAAAGGGATGGGGTCATCTCGAACACGGAAGTCCTCGAAATATCCGGAACACATATTGCAGAAAGTCCCCGGGTTGACGACAAAACACAAAGATATGTTAAAGGCATTAGGGGTCGATGTCGAGATCGGGAAGAAGGAGCATGCCATTGCCATTGAGGAATGTCTTTCCCTTCTGGCCCCAGAGAAAATGACATATCAATGATCTGTGAGTAGGGGTCAGGCGATGTATGAGAAATACTTAGCAACGCGTCGTGCAATGAGGGACAATGCTTAGAACTCCGTTTCTCACTACCCCACGTGTCCTTTGCTCGATGGTGTGCAGTGTGGGCCACAACACGTGGAACACGGGGGGAAAGATTAGCTGCAGTGGCTGCACCTCGAAGCTTGGGGGTTTTGGACGACATTAAACGAGGCTCGGTGCCAGCTCACATTGTTCTCTCTATCCTGGCCGATGGTCAATTGCGAATTGCAGCAAAAGATCTCCTCACCCTCTTGCATATCGACGACAGGGTGAATGATGAGGTGGTCAATTTCTATATGGCGCTATTGGGGTCGACCGCATGTGCGTCACGAGACATCCTGTCATACCTTCAAGTCTTCAACTTTAATTCGTTTTTCTTTAGTAAACTGCAACTTCAAGGACACGATGGGTTGCAAAGGTGGGCTAAAAACGTAGATTTGCTTCAATACTAAGTAGCAAATCCGGATATCCGGCAGACCAATTTTATCCGGAATTTTCGATCCGGATGAAATTTCCGGATTATTTCCACATATGGAAAATCCGGCCCTGCGCAAAATATTTGTTTTTTACTGAAAAAAAAAAATTCAAAAAAATCTGGAAAAAAAAACATTATGTTGTTCATATCAATGATATGAATAACTTTTGGCTTGAGGCCATCTTTGATTACTCAACAGATATGAAGATAAAAAATAAAACAGAACAAGAAAATAATATTTAGATAAAAAATTATAGAATGAATTAAGCATCCCCCCTCTAAACCCCTTTATTCCCTGTCTTATCCCCTTTGAACTCTTCCAGACCCTATCAAGCTTTTCATATAGTAGGAACGTAGTTCTATTGTATTTTGCATGCGCAATATCAATTAAAAAAAAAATAAAAAATTTACTGTTCTTAGGCTTTTTTTTTAATTATCCGGATTTCCGGATGATCCTACCCCCCGATCATCCGGCCAGATAATCCGACCAGATTATCCGGCCAGATAACCCATGCTACCTAGCTTCAATACGATATTATCTTCGTTCCTATCCACAAAGATACTGATCACTGAATCGTCCTTTCCGTCAACTTGAGAGATAATGTACTCAAAATTTTTGATTTTTTTCCTCGCGTTGTAGCTGATTCGAGTTTTACATTACTGTTTTCGAGTTGATTGTACAGTATTTGGAACACCAAACATCACATAGGCGGTCGAGTAGGAGTTGGAAGTCGATAGTGGGAAGGTGGAAGGAGTTCCAAGACAAGTGGATGAAACTAGTTGCGGGGTGTTCATGTTGATGTTTGAGGCGTTGTTGCAACGTGGTGATCGACCACCTTTTAGGTTCTCTAGTAAAGATATCCCGCTTATTAGACGGCAATTGACATCATGTATCTTAGAACACCGTTGTCTTTGATGGATTTGATTGACTTAGAAAATTTCTTTTGAAAGTATTTCATTCGTTAATGATTATATTTTGTAAACCATGACATTATTCAACTGTCGTTTTGACAACGACATTGCTTTTTTTTATCGTTGCGAGTTTGAGTTGTCTTGGGAAGGCTCATTGCATGTATGGCGTCATGTATAGACTTTGTAATCTTTGTCACGTCCCAGTCGTCTCTCATGCGGCGGAACAAGTACACATTGTGTTCCATGTTTCAAATTTTGTTCAACTCAACCAAAAATATACATATGATTGACAAATTGGTCTGTGGATGCATGACAAATCTCAGCGAGTGTGTGAGTGTGCGGTTCATTATGTAAAGATCACTACCGTCATGTCCCTTCCGTGTGAATAAAATCACATGCCTTGTGACCACTTGCATTACATGTAACCAACAACTTTGCGTTCGTACCCAAACCTTTTGTGCATGACCATTTAAGCAAAATTTGAAGTTTTTGTGTAATATGACAGGTGTTGCTGCACAAAACGAACCTGTATGTCAAAATTAACTGGTTGTTACAATACACATTGCTTATCACAATTTTAAACAAGTATGAATCTCAACACACTTCCTCATATTAGGCAAGATGATGGGCGTGTCTATCATTACACTAAGTATTCTAAAGAAGTTCGGATCTCATCAACATCCAAACAACCGTCTCGGGCGAGATGATGGGTATTCTTGCACAACTTAGGGATAACCTAGTAAAGAAATGTATTATCCAACAAGGATTCAATCATGACACCTTGCTCATCACATTTATAAATTTTAAGTTTAACAAATATGGATCTCAGCAAACTTCCGCACAGGGTTCCAGATGGGTGTGCCTATCATTACACTAAGTCTTCTAAACAAGTCCGGATCTCATCAAACATTCAAACAACCGTCTCAGGCGAGAGGGTGGACCTGTCAGTACAACTTAGGGATAACCTAAAGAATTATATTATCCAACAAGGATTTAATCCAAGTACATTGCTCATCTTATTTATAAAGTTTAACAAGTATGGATCTCAGCACACTTCCACATTTAGGGCGAGTGGATGGGCGTGCCTACGTTTCTTGGGCTGCAACAAAAAATGAATTCGTTAGAAAGAGGACGCAATATAATGTCTCATTTTAACGAATAACATGTTATCCACAACTACCTCTTCCTCGACGTCAAGGATGGGAAGCAATATCGTATTCCGTTGTTGGGCACATCGGACTCTGTATCCTCGTCTCCTGTCAATGTCGTCATCTTCACACCTACTCAGTTCCACCACATCCTTCGTCAGCCTGATGTTGAACTCTACATTGTCGACATCACAAATCTCCTTGTCTGTAACTTCATGCATCAAGACTCTGAGTTGGTCGAGCTCGACCCACCACTCCCCGAGTCCGCCGAGCCTCATGATCCTTCAGCCTCCTTATCTTCCTTCACCCCTGCAAGCTCATCTCACCTTATTGCATCCCTTACCATGGAGGCGTCACCGGTACCTATTCCAATACTGACTCCTTCCACCCCTGCTTTAGACGCTGCTGCTGCCGAGAAGTTTGACAACCTCCTATCGTTTTTGCAGCCTAGCGTTGCGGCCCTCCTTCGCGAGTATCGTGTTGTTTTCCCTCTATCTAACTCTTATAGCAGCATCCCTCGTATGCCCGATATCGAGCACCACATCCGGCTCGAACCTAACTACCGTGCACAGCATCGCGCGCCATATCGCCTCTCGGTACCCGAAGCCCAGGAACTTAAACGCCAAATTGACGAGTTGCTTCGTCAGGGCTTCATTAAACCGAGTACGTCCCCATGGAGTGAACCTGTCCTCTTCGATTGCAAGAAGGACGACACCCTCCGCCTCTGCCTCGACTACCACGATCTCAACGAATATACGGTCAGGAACATTTATCGTATGCCCCGTGCAGATTATCTGTTCGACCACCTCTCTGGCCACCACTTTTTCACGAAAATCAATCTTTGTAGCGGATATCACCAGAGCCGCATAGCCGAGGAGGACCAGCCTAAGGCCTCTTTCCGTTTTCGTTTTGGGCACTACGAGTTTACCGTCATACCTTTCGGTCTCCGTAATGCCCTCGCCACTTTCAGACAACTATGAACACGATGGTCCAAGACCTTCTTGAGGACTCTGTTCTAGTCTACATTGACGACATTCTGGTCTACAGTTGTACCTTAGAGGAGCATCTGATCCACCTTCGCACTGTTCTCTAGCGATTACGCGACCACGGGTTTTATGCGAAGCTCTCCAACTGTCGCTTCGCTCAACCCAAAGTCGACTTCCTTGGACACGAGGTCTCCGAGCATGGACTCGACTCAAAGATTCAGGCTATTGTCGACTGGCCCACTCCTACCTCTCGTCCTGCTCTACGTAGTTGCCTTGGGTTGACCAACTGCTATGGTCATTTTCTTAAAAACTACGTGTAGTATACTGCCCGGCTTACCCCTCTGACCCGCGGACGTCTACCTTTTCATTGGACCCCGACTCACGAGGATGCCTTTCGCTCTCTCAATTGACTTGTCACGTTAGCTCCCGTTTTTCACCTCCCTGACTACTCTCGTCCATTCATCGTCACCACGAACGCTTCGGACTTTGCTATTGGAGTTGTCCTATCTCATATCTACTCAGCCCCTTCTACTTCACCCGAATCCACGGAGTCTCGACTCCCTCGCATTCCCCGATTCCCTCCTCCACCTCCAACAATTGTGGCTCATCTCATATCCATTGAGCCTACCCCTTCAGGAGCCCCCCCTTCATATATTCCTGATGTTGTCGATGACGGTACAATCGAGTCTCGTGATGGAGAGTGTCCGGTTGCTTCTCTCTTGACAACTACTTCCCGTAAAGCATAACTATACCGCCGACGAGCGTGAGGTTCTCGCGCTGGTTTACTCTGTTAAGAAGTGGCGTCATCATCTACAAGGCCATACCTTTACCGTGCTTACGGACAACTCTGTCCTCGCCGTTTTTCAGACGAAGCCTAAACTCACTTCTCGCCAGGCTCGTTGGTGGCGTGATCTTTCTGAGTTCGACTTCACCATCAGGAAGATTTCTGGCGAGAGCAACTGTATCGCAGATGCCTTATCCCGTCGCCCTGACCTCAAGTGCGATGATTGGCAGCTCTCTGCTCCCATCATCCCTTCTGCTTTTCTTGATGAGTATCGTCGTGCTTACCCCTAGTGTTCTGAGTTTCAGTCCATCTACGCTGGCTTACAGGTTGGCAAGATTGTCCCTAACTTCCAGCTCGACCCCTTTGGACTCTTGTATTGGCTTGGACTCAATCATCCTCGTACTCCTCGCTTATGTGTGCCTTCTACAGGCCAGCTCCGCGTTCTGGCAGTCGCTGAGAGTCATGATCAGCGCGCCGCCGGTCATTTCGTTGTCCACAAGACTCTTGATCGCCTCTTCCACCATTACTATTGGAGGCACCATCGCACCTTCGTTAAGGAGTATGTCCGCACATGCAAGATTTGCCAAGAGGTCAATATTACCAATCATCCCCCCTACGATCTTCTTCAGCCCTTACCCATTCCAACTCAGGGTTGGACTTCTGTCTCTATGGACTTCATCAGTCCTCTTCGCCCTCCTACCCTACGAGGCCACGGCGCTATCTTCGTTGTTGTCTGTCGGTGGACTAAGCATGCTCACTTCCTCCCTTGCAAGTATGCTAGCTCAGCTAAAGACATCGCCTTACTCTTTTTCAACCGCATCGCCATTCATCATGACCTTCCTACTAGTATTGTCTCTGATCGTGACCCCCGCTTCACTTCGCCCTTCTAGCGTGGACTCCACGAGATCTACGGCTCTAAGCTTCGCTTCTCCTCTTCTTATCATCCCCAGTCAGACGGACAGACCGAGGTCACCAACAAACTCTTGGAAATATTCTCAAGAAGTTTGTTGAGAATGACTCAGATTGGGACCTTCATCTCGCCCATGCCGAGATTGCATATAACTATGATATTTCACTAATCACTGGCATGTCTCCTTACTACTTTGACTTGGGATATCACCCTCGTGTCCCATCTGATCTCCTTCGTCCATCTCAGATCCATCCCGACAATAAATGCCCTGCCCTTGATGACTTGGTTAAGGAGATGAATAAGATTCTCAACAACGCTCGCAAGAGCATTGCTAACTCCCGGACTCGCATGGTTACTAGCGTCAACCGTTCTCGCATCGACCACCCCTTCAAAGTTGGCGACGAAGTTCTTCTCGACGCACGTCACTTCCAGCCCGAGGCTGACACGCTTCGAAAATTCAGACGTTGATATATCGGTCCATGCACTATTCTTTCACCTGCCGGACCTAATCATGATTGTCCAGTGAGCTTCAAATTGAAGCTCCCCGATTTCATGTATCGCCCTAACCTACATGGTGTGTTTCATGAATCGCTATTGTGCCCCTTCAGACTGTCTCCCCCTAAGTTCCACGGTCGACCTTACCCTCGCCCCACTCCTATCATCATTGAGGGTCACGAGGAGTTTGTCGTCTCTAATATCCCGTCCCGACGTATGACTAATGGTGACCCTCCCCGCCTCGAGTATCTCGTTCGATGGAAGGGTTACCCTGAAGCATCCTATGACTTTCGTGCGTGCTTACGATCATGCTCATCCTTTCCCTTCATCATCGTCCCCTCCTAAGCTCCTACTTCTCGTCCTTCTACTGACTCATTTACTTCAGCGGCCACTAATATTCCCCCTCCATCGATGGGTCCTCCTGCTTCACCAGTATCTGCCTCAGGTCCTCCTTCCCCTGTGGATGTGGCTCCGCCTGTTGTTGCAGTTTATTTCTCTCGCCCTCAGCGTACCCATCGACTTCCTTCTCGCTATCGCGACTTATTTACACCCCCTCATAAGCTCTCTATCTTTTACCATTCTTGGACACTTATGCAGCAACTCCTAGTTTCGACTTCCACATCTGGCTTCTACATTCAACTTCTACATTTGACTTTCGACCTCAGTGTTTCTCTTCAGTCGTAAAGTACCTGTTGCAGTGTTCCAGACTTCTACCCGGTTTCTGCGCTACTCATACTTCATCTTGGCTACTTTGACTCGACTTCAGTCTGGTCCTGCCTAGAGACGCCAGTTGGACTACTTCACTTTTTCGACCAGGAAGTTCCTACCATTCCCATCTATCCAGAGTCCACAACCCTTGAGTTTGCCCCACAGTCGCAGGATGACCCCTATTTTCGTTGTCCATGTGGGTGTGTTCGTTTGCCGCCCTTCTGCCTTACCCTATGCTGCGCGCCCTCCTCCGGAGTGTATGTTTCTTTGCTCGCAGCCCTTGGCTATATGTCTATGCCGGCATAGCCCCCCTATCCTTTCAGGCTTGCTTGAATGCTCCCTTATGTGAGTGCCCCTTTTTTCTTTCAGCTGGTGATGCTCGTTTGATGGTTTCCATTGAGCCTGGTGTCCTGCTGTTATTCTCCCTCTAAACCTGATGATGTTTCATATGGTTGTGTGGGTACCCCCTTGGAGTTTACTCTGAGAGCTGTACTTGCCACCCTTCCACCCATCCCTACCTTTCCCATGCAACTGAGCACCCTGTATTCTATTCGGCTATTGTGTACTTGTACAGGGCACGTGAGACTGTGCCACATTCTTTTTTGGTATGGATATTGATGTAGTTACTCTTTAGCCTTTAGGGCTAAGGTGTTGACTTATACTCAGCCACATTGGCTTAGGAGACGTTTTCCTCTTTCTTGGCCGACACAAGTCAGACATTTCTCTTTTTGTTGGCCGACACAGGTCACACATTTTTTTGCTTTTTGGGTCGACTCATACCAGACATTGTTGTATAGATTAGGCTTGAGGCGTAGTCTGCATTTCATCTCTTTTTCTGGATGAAGTTTGCTCCACATTTAGGATTGTTTCTTGGTCGCTCCTCTGGGTTTCCGCTATTTCAGTGGATAGCGCGTTGATGTATCGTTTGATCCATTTATAGGTCCAAGGATCATGTAGCGGTACCCTTGAGCCTGACACTAAGGTCGGACCTGTTTCAAACCGTCGGCCTAACCCCGGTCCGGTACTGGGTTACTTCGGCCTGGAGCAATACCGGTATATCTCTCCGACCTAGGCCCAGGCCGGGCTGCACATTCTTTTAGTGGTTCTTTCTTTCATTGAGCCGGACTCGACCCTCACTCAGCTACTGCTTCTCGTGTGTGTCAATCTCCTTCCTCTCTCTCTCTCTCTCACCATCTCCACCACACGTGCCCTCCTGCACGTGAGTCACAACAACTTCTGTTTCATTTGGTTGTGTGGGTACCCCGTTGGAGTTTACTCTGAGAGCTGTATTTGCCACCCTTCCACCCATCCCTACCTTTCCCATGGGACTGAGCACCCTGTATTCTATTCGACTATTGTGTATTTGTACAGGGCACGTGAGACTGTGCCACATTCTTTTTCGGTATGAATATTGATGTAGTTACTCTTTCGCCTTTAGGGCTAAGGTGTTGACTTATACTCAGCCACATTGGCTTATGAGACATTTTCCTCTTTCTTGGCCGACACAAGTCAGACATTTCTCTTTTTGTTGGCCGACACAGGTCACACACTTTTTTGTTTTTCGGGTCGACTCAGACCAGACACTGTTGTATAGATTAGGCTTGAGGCTTAGTCTGCATTGCGTCTCTTTTTCTGCATGGAGTTTGCTCCACATTTAGGATTGTTTCTTGGCGGCTCCTCTGGGTTTCCTCTATTTGAGCGGATAGCGTGTTGATGTATTGTTTGATCCATTTACAGGTCCGAGGATCAAATAGCGGTACCCTTCAGCCCGACAGTAAGGCCGAACTTGTTTCAAACCGTCGGCCTGACCCCGGTCCGGTACTGGGCTAGTACTTCGGCCTGGAGCAAGACCTATATATCGCTCCGGCGTAGGCCCAGGCCAGATTGGACATTCTTTTAGTGGTTCTTTCTTTCATTGAGTCGGACTCGACCCTCACTCAGCTCCTGCTTCTCGTGTGTGTCAATCTCCTTCCTCTCTCTCTCTCTCACCATCTCTCTCTCTATCTCTCACCATCTCCGCCACACGTGCCCTCCTGCACGTGCGTCACAACAACTCCTGTGAGAATCCCATGTTGTCTGCCTCCCCTCCTTAGAGGGCCTGCACACTCCTTCCTTTAAGCCCTAGATAAGCTCATGTCTCGGTTGCTCGAGCCCTCATGCGGAGCTCGACAGCTGCAAGACCCCCCTTCCTTGTGATGTGCGCCCCGGGGTATGGTGGCATATATAGTGCCCGATTGTTTTCCTTGAGCATCTTCAAAGGTGAGCTAGTTTTCTTGGAGTCTAGCAACTCCCTTCATTCCCCTCATCTTCACTTCATGTGTCCGTTCATAGGGCAAGATTGTTCCTTCTCGATTACCCTTTGCGTTCATATGAGGTTCCTTCAAACATTAAGTGTGGTGCACGGACCCCGCTGGGCTCCGGAGAAAAGGACAGAGAGCACCCGTGTCGGTCGGATCACTCCGCCGCGGGATTTTCATCGGAACCCGGACTAGCCCGGAATCCCAATCGCCTGCCAGGTAACCGGAACCCTTCTTTCACACGAAGAGGAAGGGTCGACTTGCGGCTTGCCCAAGGCTTCCTCGGTCTGACGAACATCAGCTCGAAGGAAGGAGGACTAGAGTCGCCTCCAGGGGGGATGGCTGATCAAGCGTGCAAGCATGCATGTTATTCCTCCAGGCCTGGCCTTGCCATGCGCCTAGCCACCCTCAAATTTGATTCACTCAAGGGATAGAGCATACACAAATCCATATTCCTTATCTTCATGTTTATGTTCATGGCCATGCATCGGGCCCCCTCCTCGAGATCGTCAGGATCAATTTAACCCAGTACCCGGCATCTCCACCATTTTTGTAGGGGCCGTACCCTGAAGGACTTTCAAGCCTAAGTCGACCCCGCTGTGGGTCCCAGTTGGCTCGACCCGCCCACGCTCACGCTCAGGGCGCGGGTCGTTCATCCCAGGGGCACCCCCACCTAGTGCTATGAGATGGGTGGGGATGAGTTTTTTTGCGAGAGGGCTTTACATTGGGGGATGTAGCTCCGCTTTCGCATTAAGATGGTAACTCTTTGATCACTCGTGGCGTTTTCTCGATTCATTTAGGTCTGACCAGACAATTGCTCCTTCCAATACGCAGGCAGTCCAGGGGGTTCGTTGGAAATTCGCCTTCTTTCGTGTGAAGGTCAAGCGTCATCCATTGGGCCACACACCCTTTCTCTAAGTCTAGTGGCTCAAGACAGCGCCTGCGACATCCTTGGGGTGGGGTGGCATCGCTCGGACCCCTAGCCGCTATAATTTTTTTTTTGCTTGAGCCACTAGCATTGCATTCACCTATCCACGACAACCCTTAGCCCTTCTAGGCTTGCATCGCATTCACGAGAGAGCCATTGCATTCAATCATCACACAACCATATCCAAACGTCCACCATTCGTCTGAGCATCCGACCACCCGACCGTACAACCCATCCCGCATCCACAGCTTATGCGAGGTCCAAGTCCATCCTTTAGCCAGTTGTCCTACCCTAGTCCTCATCCATGGATCCAACCCCAATCAGATCGCCCTGCCCACTCACTGCACAAGACCACACAAGACGAGAGACCCAAGTACAATCCCCCTTGAGGTCAACACATCGCCCCTTCTCACAACCCTAAGATTCTTTTACCCTTGACGTTCCTTAGGTTGTCTTTCCCCTTCCTTCAAGCAAACCATGCCTTCACCTTAGTCAAGCAGTCGGGGAAGATGGTTGAGTCCAACTGACCTCGTCCAAAAACAACACTCCTTTTTGCTTTCACAAATGTTGTCAATAGTCTCGTATCCTTTCCTTCTTTGTGGCACAAGGGACCGGCAGCCCTTCCCTTGCCCTCGCTTTCCACCAAGTGAGGACCAAGTTCCTTTCCGTTCGTTCCCTGACAATGTAACACGTGAGGGTAGAGGTTAGTCACATGCCATGGAGGGAAAAGGGTGACGGAAGCGTTAAGGGTTAAAGAGTTTTGAAGGAACGGAGGAAGACGGAGGGAGAGGGGGAGGAAAAGAGAGAGAGAGAGAGAGAGAGAGAGAGAGAGAGAGAGAGAGAGAGAGAGAGAGAGAGAGAGAGAGAGAGAGAGAG
>BFEA01000009.1:612574-655512 GCA_003427395.1 Chara braunii | reverse complement strand
CCTTCCCACTTACCTCTTGTTGGTCCCTAGGCAGTGTAGTCCCAAGCTTGATTCTAGCTCCTTGAGTTTGGCTTCCCCACCTCCCAAATTCTCTTCTCCTTCTCTCACTCCTCTTCTCAAGTTATGGCAGGCTCCTACCTCTAAGGCTGTGGAGTCCTTCCCTCTAGAAGGGCTAAGGGGACCCCTTTCAGCCTCTCCTCCTACCTCACAGCCTGAGGGCTATGGTGGACCACTCTCCTTGCTTCCTCCCAGCCTCTACGCCTTCTCCCTTAGCCTCATCACCATAGCCAGGCTCCAGGCTAACTCCGGTTCTTACTTCCTTCCTCTACCTCACTAGTACTCACTCACAGACTCATTTGGGCAGCATGGGTTCCTCTCATGCTCAAGTGGGAGTGGCGGTCTGCACCTCCAGCTTATGTAGGCTGAAACTGGTGCACCGCCCAACCACTAGGCCTCTCCAAGTGCGTCTAGGTGGACCGAGGTGCCCCCAAGGCCAAATTTCCGGTTTTTGGCCTTTCTAGGGGTACCTGGGCCTTATTTTGGCCACGTACATGCAACCCGAGAGCTTGGTACCTTCTCGGACTACCTCTTGGTCTACCCCGACCTCTTTTTACTTCAAAAAGAGTTGCCTTTTGGGGTACCTCCTCCCAAAATGCAGCCTTTACTGAATTTTGAGGGCCTAAAGGCCCATTTTTTTGTTTTTTTTCTGGTCTAGGCCTCTTTTGAGGAGGCCGTTGCACTTTTCCAAGTGGCAGGTCCAATCTCAGCCTTGGATTTGGCTGAGATCCATGGTCCTTATCATTCTGAGCTACCCCCAAGCTCCTCTTGGCCCAAAATTGAGCTTTTTACTTCAATTTTTTTTTTTTTTTTTTTGTATCTGGCCCAATCCTTGGGCCAAATACGCAGTTTTGTCTTGTTCCTCTCTTTGTTTTCCCTCCATTCTACTGCCAACTCATTCCGGAGCTAGCCGTTTTGTGTCAGCCCACAAAAAACGGCGAGATCTCCTCCTCCGCAGGATCAGATTTCAGATCTAGGGCCCAAAAATGAGCCGGTCAACTCACATCAGCATTTTTCTTTATTTTTGCTGCCTAAATTCAGATATTGCAGAGATAATGCCCTAAGGACCTTATCTCTGCAATCCGGACTGCCCTCCTAGGATCTAGGAGGGATGAGGTCATCATTGAGACCTGTCAGTCCCTACCGCTACAGTCCCAACCCGGCGACACCGTTTCCTCCACCCATTCCTCGTCCTTTGTCTCATTCTCCCCCTTTTTTCGCCCCCTTTTCTTTTATTACCGTTGGGATAAGTGTCCAACAACTATTTCTCCTCTTTCTAGCTGTTGGACCTTTCCCAAGACCTGATTTTGCAGCCGGCATATGGTCGTTACACCTCGGACTGCAGTAGTGGCACCCCCAAGGCCAAAGGGGGCTCCTTTTTGCCGCCCCCGCTTCCAGTTTGAGACCCCCTTGCTACGATTTTCTCCGGCCAACCCTTTTTCCACATGGAGCCCTTAGAACTCCGTTTTTCTTGGCCTGGCTGATCCGGGATACTTGGACTGCTGGGCGGCTCCCCCTTACTGCCGCTACTCCCTCTCCTCTTTCCCTTCAGCACCTCCCGCCAGCGCTTGCCGCGGCGGTGCTTATCATTCTCACCCGGCCCCCTGGCCCGGGCGGTCCCGACCACCTGATATTATGTTATTTTATTTTTATCGTTGTTGCATTTGATCCAGGCCCCCTTGGGTCATCCCAGGTGCCCTCTGCCTGTCCCGTCTCACGCCCGTCTCCTCCGTTCCATTGACAATTTTCGTCAGCGCCCGACTTCTCCTCTTTTTCTTATTGTTCCTAGCCCCTCCCCTTTTTCCGGCGTCCTCCCGGGTGACCACCCGCTCTCGCGCGCCCCCTCCCCTTTGGGCTGGTGGCCAATTATTCTGCCGACGACTCCGACCTTCAGCCCCCGTTGGTAGCTCCTGACACTTTATCCGTCGATACTCGTCCTGCTAGTGGTTCCGCTGGCGCCGCCATTTTTGTCTAGGCCCCCACGGTCCCTGGCACTAGTCCCATGGTAATACCGTGTTTTCGCCTGGTTCCAGGTGATTCCCGACGCCTTGTCCCGCCGGCACCATATCTTTTCTTGATTCCATGTGGTCCCCCACACTTTGTTTCGCCGGTACCACGTCTTCCCTTGGCGCTCCCGACATCCTTATGCCTTACGGCGATCTCCGCTCCTCGTTCCTCTTGCGTCCCGCACTGTTCCGGGTGTCGGTTCCTACCTAACCTGCGGCCTCCTTGGCCCTCTTGCCGTCGTGTCACGTCAGCGCCTTGCGCCCCGTCCCTTCCTACTTCCTTCCTTCCCTTGCTGCGCACTTCCTATGCTACTACCGACTTTCTAGCTGCCCTTCTCCGTCATTGGGGAAAGAGTCGCCCTTGCTATTCTCTCACAGTCCTTTGTCGCTTCCTGCTTAGACAGTCCCTTTCTAGTTTGGCGGTCCTGACGACTTTGGGCAGCCTCTAGCTTCCTACTGTCTGTACCCATGCTTTCGATCTTTCCAACATTCCTGCCTCCGGTTTTCTCTATCGCGCACACATTGGTCATATACAGTCTCGCGAGTGACGGGAAATCGTTCGGGATTCACCAGTCCCGACGACGGAAAATTTTAAAATTGGAATGAGATTTTTTAAGATGGAATGAAAATTTAAAATTTAGAATGTAATTTTACTCTAGAATGATTATTTAATTCTGGGAAATTTTTCTGCTGTACGACTTTCTTGGGTATGTCGTTCAACTTCAGTCAAGGTCAGTCAATTGATCAGTTTGACTCGGACCCCTTCACGTCATGTGAACGCACACTTTGTTTGACCTTGTTCATTGAATGTTCACTGAAAAGGTAGAAGGAATGTGCGTTTTACGCGTGTGAATGAGAGTCTGACGTGAGTTGGGTTTGCCTTGTTTTTTTTTTCTTTTGTATTTGTTGTCTGATTTGACTGTAGGTGTGGCTTATTGGAACGAGAGTGGGTTTAACCATGAGATGACAAATGATTGGTTGCTCTCACATCACCACACTTGTATGTATGTGTCACACTAGAAGAGAAAGAAGACGGCGAAAAACAAAGCGATCACAAATAAGAGAAAACTGAATTGACATAGATTTTCTCCCAAGGTCACCTGTTTTTTTCCCGAATGACCCTCTCCGTCTATGTCCGTCCGTCTGAATGATTTTCTCTTCTGTGATCTTTTTTTTCTTCGTCTAAGTTGCTCTTGATGTCAGGCGGCAAGGAATTGTTTGCCCACCGTGGTAGACGTATTTCCTTTTCCTAAGAGGCATCTGAGGCGGGGGTTCGTTGTCTTAGGGCCGGCCCTGTTATCGACTAAGAGTGGACCGCTTTGCGGTGGGGTACCATGCTGTTGCGGTGGAGCCAACCCGACTTCTGAGTTCCGAGGTTCTCTCGGGCGAGGATGAGGGGTATCCCAGACCACCTCTTAGGGGATGGACAGAAGCATCTTCACAGAAGGACTTTAAGTTCTTGGTGCCTTGCATAACGAGGAACTGCCGTAGCATACCTTTTGGGTGGCCATTTTAGGAGTCACTAACGCCTGGGGAGTTGGTGCCACAAGCAGTCCAGTTCGTGATTTACTAGCGAAACAGAGTATATTTAAATACTCTGGTTGTGGATGGACGCACCATAAGAAGCACGTGCCAGAAGGAAGACGAATGTTTTAATAATACTTAGTGGACAAAAATTTTAACTTAGTCACCTTGTTTTTTTTTCCAGATGGCAACAAGAACGATAATTTTCCACCTTTTTCGTAATCGCGATACTGCAGCAAAATGGGCTGAGTCCCCGAAACGCAATGGAGAGAGATTAGAGCGAATAGGCTGAATTGTCGTCAACCCATTTGAGTTGTATTCAAAAGAGGATATTCCGCGATTTTGGGATGGCGGTGCACGAGATCCTCCTAGATGCTTCATTTTTAGGTCAAGGAATAGATTGAATATTTTTCATTATGAGTTCACACCACCACTGCCCGAACGAGATTTTTCGAACATGAACTTAGTTGTAATGCAGCCATACGAGTTTAACCCCCAAATGGACGAGATCCCTAAGATAAGGTTAATGTTCGTTCGTCTTGTACTTTGGACGAACGAACGACAAGGTCCATTTTTTGGTATATATCATGTGAGAAGGGTGTGAGCCAACATGTTCACCACTCTACGTATTGAGCCGTTCTTCGAGTATGCTTGGCAGGACGAGGAGGACGAACTCATGGAACGATTAAGCGACTAATGCAGTTTTGTTCTGACACGCCTGGAGCACGACGAGATTTGACGACCCCGAGGTACCTGCTGGTCCGCGACACACATGAGGACGATCTTATCAGAGGGGCGGAACAGCTTTTGCGGGTTCAGAATGGTTCTCTTACCGAATGGATCGGCTTCATCGGGTTACTCCGAAATGGCGAGGGATTTCTCCCTAACACTCATGCGGATTTCCGAGTCAATACGGCACGGACTCCTGATGAGTCTTATGGTTATACTTTATATCTTCATCGCGCGAGTAATCTCCACTGTCTCTCCCGAGTCATTTTTGAGTATTAGGATTACCTTGTCCGATAGTTGTTTCGGCGTCATCCGGATCCGTGACATAGAGACCCGACACTTATTTGGGCCGAGTCGACCTCTTCGAGTTATAGTATGGAGACTAGCCTCGCGGATGACCTCCTTCTATAGTACTCAAATCGTTAGAGTTATGCGAAGTGGACGGACGACTACCCTGGTTTTCCACGACAACGAGCTTGCGCGATTGTATTTATTGGAGGCTCAGGTGCGTGGAGGACGACAAATTGATCAGGGTTAGATGCCGCCTTCCAGAAATCTTACTCGGATTCTGGAAAACACCTTGCATAGACTAATCCCGTCGAGGAAGTCATATGACTTATGGCTTCACGAGGTAAAAAAAAAAAACAAAAAAAAAAAACTCTTCATGTAAATAGGACCGGCGGATGGATAGTATTCAAAATACCCCGATGATTTCACTATCATGCCTTGGCATTGAGGGTAATACATAAGAAGGGATAAATAAACAGATACATTCGAATTTACCTATAGACATATTCACAAGGAACAAGTAAGGAAAACTTTAAGTTGCGCCCTACAAGAGCAAATTGAAACTTGATCATAAAATCAGACTAAAAAGGGATTTGACTTTGGACTTTAGTCTGAAAATTGAAGGAGTTCTCTCTGTATATCTTAATGAGAAAGTCTATGTATTTTGAGACTATATCAACGAAGAGGAGGAAATCACAGCAGTATGATCTTTTCATCAGACCAAATCAATTATATTAAGTATTGTGATGTGGCAACACAACAATGGTTGGTGAGAGGATTGACTGAAATGAATTCTTATATATATATATATATTGCTTTATTAAGGACTTGCGTGAGTTGGCCTTGATAAGTTATATATCTATATCTATATATATATGCATGGTTATGTGGGTATTGTATGTATGGGGCTAGGGTTGAGTTGTGGGTTTCATACTTGGTTGAGACCGCCCTAGTCGACCGACGTGCGTTTCATCCTCAGGAGATCAGCGCCCGAAGTGACGAAGGACGTCCGGGTCCAATAGGCGTTCAGTCGCGTGTACCTATACTACAGCGAGCGAGCAAACGTCCTCGGCTGACTCACCTATGCAAATGCACGTAAAAACTTTCGCATGTGGGTCAATAGATCGGTGGGGATACGCCCCTAAGGGTGGTGACAACCCCTTAGGGAAGAAAACTTATGCCCCGCGGGAACCTATTCTGTCATAGGGGACAGTGGGATGTAAAGCTGACGCACCCGGCTAAAGCGGCAAAGGGACGTCGCAACCGCGGCTGTCTCGGTGGTTCGCAAAATGTTTTGCGTCGTCCCCAAGTTGTCTCTATATGTTTCTGTTTAAACTTTTGCGTGACATGGTCAGGAGGGTTCCCGCCTCTTCGCGAGAGACGGCGGGGGTCGATGCGCTCGACACCGCATCATCTTGTTTCCAACACCCGACCCCTGTTTCCATAAGAGAGCACCGAACGGCCCCTTCGGTTAGGTCAATCTATATCCTAGATAAGAATTATTTCAGTCCCCTCATCAAGGTCTCCCTAATCTACCTCCCCATTCCTAAGCACCATCCTTCCATAGTACCTTCGATCGACTATCATATCCTATGTTCCTTCTCTTGGTTCCATTCCAGGCTGACCTCTATCCTCCTTCCTTTCAATCATCTCTTACTCGTGTAGACTTAGGCAGGGAGGAGGGAACAGACTAGAATCGTAGCCGCGTCCAACAACTCAGATCTAAGCCAACCTTTACAAAGGAGGAATACAAAAAAAAGATTCAGGCAATCTCACACACAGGCCGGTCATCTCCTTACCGACCTTCCTCAATATGGTCTCTCCACTGGTACTTTCGGTAGAGTTTTATCCCATGCCTCAAGCGCAGCTCAACCGTCGCGAGCGTGGTACCCAAGCTCCGAGACAGGGTGTTACCCCTCTCCATTCGCCCAAAATACCCCATCCCGTTTTGCCGCTCTTGCATACCTCGTTGGTACCGGGAATCACCCTGCGCACCCCGTTAGGAGCAAAAGTCAGTCGTTCGGGCATTCACTTCCATCGGTCCAATAAGAATCAGCCTTTCCCAAACCGTACTACGGGAAGCTAGTAATCATCTCTGAGGCTCCCTCCTTGCCTCACACGCAGTGGTCCCCCTCCATCAGCCGACAAGCTAAAGCCCCGCCTGAGGAGACGTTTCGCATTCCGCCTAGGCAAGGTGTCGAGGCATGCTCGACTCGCCCGGGAGAGAGTGCTAGTAATCAATCAGCGAGACCAACTCCTGTCCGACAGCTCAGTGGTCCAACCTCCGCGTATGAGATCCGGCGACACTACAATAGAAACGACGTTTCGCAATCCTGCATCAGCTGGTGCAGACCCATTCCTTCCTTCCGAAAGGCAGGACGCTCAAATACCCTCATGCAGATCACAAGTCCCTAGTGGGACACACATAGTACAAGTGTCTTTTCGTTGGTGCACCCAGCGCTTCCTACCCATAACTCACGGTTTCTCTAAGGACAGTGAGTGTCACTCCCCTTACTTCCAAACACAATGGTTGGTTCCTTTTCGTGAGCGTCTTCAAGGGTGAGATAGTTTTCTTAGGAGTCTAGCAACTCCCTTCATTCCTTTTATTTTCATTAGTCTGTCCTTTCATAGGGTAGAATTGTTCCTTCTTGATGACATGTTCTGTTCATGTAGGTTCCTTCAAGCATCTCAAGCGTATAGTGCATGAGCCCACTGGGCTCAGAGGAAGAAGAGAGAAGAGCACCCAGTCGGCCGGATCACTCTGCCGCGGGATTTTCATTGAACCCCGGCCGAAGCCGAAGCACCAACCACCTGCCAGGTAACCGGAACCCTTCTTTCGCACGAAGAGGAAGGGTCGAGCTGCGACTTGCCCGAGGCTCCTCCGAACGGGCGAACACCAGCATAGGAGGAGGGGGGCTAGAGCTACTGCACAAAGGAGTAAGTCGATCAAGTGTGTAACATGCATGTCTTACCTCCAAGCCTAGCCATGTCATGCGCCCAACCACTTTCAAATCTGATTCTCTCAAAGGGAAGAGCAAACTCAAGTCCAATTTCTTTCTCTTTGGTTATGTACACGCTCACACGTAGGGTGCCCCCTTCGAAATCGCAAGGGTCAGTTAAACTCAGTTTAACCAATTGCCTGTCACGTCCACCATTTTTGTAGGGTCCTACCCTGTTATACTTTCGAGCCTGAGTCAAACTGTTGCGGGTTCCAGTTGGCTCTGCTCCATCAGATCTCACGCTCAGGGCGCAGAGCGTTCGTCACAGGGGCACTCCCACCTAGTTTTTGCGATGGATGGGGGTGAGTCATTTTGCGAGAAAGCTTCGACATTGGGGATGTGGCTCCGCCCTCTCGCGCGATGGTAGACTCACCAATCTTTTCGTCAAGCGCAGTTTCCTTGATGCTTAGAGGTGTTGTCATGCAATAACTCCTTCCAATACACAAACAGTCCAGGGAGTTTATTGAGAGTTTCTCTTCTTTTATGCGTAGGCCAAACGTCATCCTTGGGCCACGCATCCGTTCACTAAGCGGAGAGTCCCTATAGCTTCGTGGAGGCCACGACTACCCTTCGGCTCGGGGCCACGGACCATGTCTCGCGGTCCCCCAATGCCTCCCTAGGGTCTCGCCGGCTTCCTTCCTCGACCAACCTATACGTAACTTTTGTTATCGCATACATCATGCATGTCTTTCCTTCGTCTAGCCTTGCATTTTTCTATACACCGCTTAGTCTTTGTACTTCCTTTTCCTTGGCCCTTTGTACTTCCTTTTCCTTTTCTCAATCCAAGTCAATCTCTTCCCATTGTCGTGCAGTCGGGGTGCTGGTTGAGTCAATCTGACCTTTGCTTTAAGGACCAACTTTATCCAACCCCAATGTCTCACGTGTCTTTTCCTTTCCTTCTCGGAGGCACAAGGGACCGACAACCCTCCCCTTGCCCACATTCTCCGCCAAGTGAGGACAAATTCTTTTCACCTTTCGTTCCCTCTCAACGTAACAAGTGAGTGGGGAAGATTAGTTATATGCCAAGGGGGAAAAGAGGGAGGAGGTAGGGTCAAGATCTTAGAGTGTGAGAGGAGGATGACGTCGGGAGAGGCAGCGGGGGTGAAGGAAGAATCAGACAAGGCAACAGAGAGAGAGTGGGGCAAAAGGGAATAGGCGAGGAGAGAGAGAGAGAGAGAGAGAGAGAGAGAGAGAGAGAGAGAGAGAGAGAGAGAGAGAGAGAGAGAGAGAGAGAGAGAGAGAGAGCTAGCTCCTACCCCTAATCAATTCATCCCCTATTTATCGTCACCATCCTACCTAAGGCTCTCTCTCTATGCCCTTGGTTCTTTGCGCCCCTTTGGTCATGGTCGTTGGTTGGTGAACGGGATGAAGAGGGAAGGGGCTGTGCGGTGGTGGGCCATGGAGGATGGTCGAGGATGATGTAGGAGGAGGACCGCGTGGGGTGGCTGGCCATGGTGGACGAGCGAAGGAGATGGAGGTGGGAGATGGTGTAAGGTGGATGGCTAAGGTGGTTGGGTGAAGAAGATGGAGGAGGGAGATGGTGGGAGGTGGGTGGCTGTGGTGGATGGGTGAGGAAGGTGGAGGAGGGAGATGATGTGAGGTGGATGGCTATGGTGGATGTTTGAAGACGATGGAGGGGGGAAGATGGTGGGAAGTGGATGGCTATGGTGGATAGGTTAAGAAGATGGAGGAGGGAAATGGTGTGAGGTGGACCGTTATGGTGGAGGGGTGAAGAAGATGGAGGAGAGAGATGATGTGAGGTGGATGACTATGGTGGATGGGTGAAGAAGATGGAGGAGGAAGATGGTGTGAGGTGGAAGGCTATGGTGGACGGGTGAAGAAGATGGAGGATGGAGATGGTATGAGGTGGATGGCTATGGTGGATAGGTGAAGAAGATGAAGGAAGGAGATGGTGTGAGGTGGATGGCTATGGTGGATGGGTGAAGAAGGTGGAGGTGGGAGATGGTGTGAGGAGGGCGGCTATGGTGGATGGGTGAAGAAGATGGGGGAGAGGGATGGTGAGAGGTGGATGGGTGAAGAAGATGAAGGAGGGAGATGGTGTGAGATGGTCGACTATGGTGGATGGGTGAAGGAGATGGAGGTGGGAGATGGTGTGCGGTGGGTGGCTATGGCGGATGGGTGAAGGAGATGGAAGAGGGAGATGGTGTGAAGCGGATGGCTATGGTGGATGGGTGAGGAAGATGGAGGAGGGAGATGGTGTGAGGAGGATGGCGATGGTGGATGGGGAGATGCAGGAGGGGGATAGCGTGATGTGGATGGCTATGGTGGATGGGTGAAGAAGATGGAGGAGGGAGATGGTGTGAGGTGAATGGCTATGGCGGATGAGTGAAGAAGATGGAGGAGGGAGATGGTGAGAAGTGACCGATCCTTCGTCCTACTTCACGTGTCCGACTTTGTTTATAGGTCTTCCCTTGCCCTGGATTTCAAAATATTCCGACTCGCAGTACTAGTTTATAACAGATATGCAGAAAGCACAGACTTTGCACAAAAACACAGATTTCAGGAAACGCAGTCTTTGCAGATCTGCAGGTTTTGTCGTTTTTGCCATTTTCGCCCAAGGAGGAGAGCTGAAAACCACAGGCTTGCATTTTCTAATCTAAACGAGGTCAGAATCAGTCCTATTTTGGTGAGCTCACTGTCTGTGCCCTATAGACGCATCCTACCAAATTTGGTTGGATTCCGTTATCATTTGCCCATACTTGTCGTTTTCGGGCGTCATCCGGGCCTCAAGGCGAACAGTTCGGTGAAGTTCATTTTCCGTTGTTGCAGGAAATTGGACTCAGATGACCTGCAGGTTTTGCAGGTCATCTGTTTATGCCTAGGATATGAGGTCTGAGAAGTCCCAGCCCCCACATCCTTGGTTGAACGGGACTTGGCCAAATTACCCCCCCGGTCACATTGACCCCTTGCTCCCATTTTTGGACCGGCCAGTGTTCCGGAGGTTGGCCGTCGGTTTTTCCGTAGCAGCAGCCGCAGCAAGGGTCTTGGTCAGTCATAAGCAGCAGATGTAAACATTGTTATGCACTGCAGCAGCAACAACCGCAGTCCTAGCAAGGAAACAATCATTTTTCTCACTCCCTACTCACCGTGTTCGATTAGAGCACGGGGTCCTGCTAGGCCATGTGTATGTCAAGTCGGTTGTCCGAGGGTGAGTCGGACTAACACCAAGCGTGTGAAATGGACAAGACAAGAGTGTGATCAGTGAGAGCACATGCATACGCCAAGTGGAAAAGTCAAGAATGAATCGGACCATCACCAAGTGCCTGAAATTGACAAAACGAGAATGTGACTTGTGGGAACACAAACATGTGAGTGGGGGAACAACCAAGTATGATTCGGACTATCACCAAGTGCATGAGATTGACAAGTAAGAGTGCAACTAGGGAGAACACATACATGTGACTAGTGGAACAGCCAAGTATGAATCGAATAATCACCAAGTGCATGAACTTGACAAAATGAGAGTATGACTAATTAGAACACACGTACATGAGTAGTGAAACAACCAAGTATGAATCGGACCATCATCAAGTGTATGAAATTGACAAGGTGAGAGTGTGACTAGTGAGAACACATGTACATGAGTAGTGGAACAGCCAAGTATGAATCGGACAATCATCACCAAGTGCATGAAATTGACAAGGTGAGAGTGTGACTAGTGAGAACACATGCACATGAGTAGTGGAACAACCAAGTATGAATCGGACCATCATTAAGTGTATAAAATTGACAAGGTGAGAGTGTGACTAGTGAGAATACATGCATGTAAGTAGTGAAACAGCGAAGTATGAATCGGACAATCACCAAGTGCATGAACTTGAAAAAATGAGAGTGTGACTAGTGAGAACACATGCATGTGTGTAGTGGAACAGTCAAGTATGAATCGAACAATCACCAAGTGCAAGAACTTGACAAAGTGAGAGTGTGACTAGTGAGATCACATGCCCATGAGTAGTGGAACAACCAACTATGAATAGGACAATCACGAAGTGCATCAACTAGACAAAGTGAGAGTGTGACGATTGAGATCACATGCCCATGAGTAGTGGAACAACCAAGTATGAATCGGACAATCACCAAGTGCATGAACTTGACAAAGTGAGACAAATTGAGAGTGTGACTAGTAAGATCACATGCCCATGAGTAGTGGAACAGCCAAGTATGAATCGGACAATCACCAAGTGCATGAACTTGACAAAATGAGAGTGTGACTAGTGAGAACACATGCACATGAGTAGTGGAGCAGCCAAGTATGAATCAGACAATCACCAAGTGAGGGATGGGCCACACATGTCAGTAAGACTTGCGCAAACACTTGCATGAAGCTCATGTAAGCAACCAAGAATGAAACGGAATATATCATCATATGAGAGATGAGCCACACATGTGAGTGAGACTTGCTGAAACATATGCATGAAGCTCATGTAAGCAACCAAGAATGAAATGGAACATCATCATGTGAGAGATGGACCACACAGGTGATTAAGACTTGCTAAAACACATGCATGTAGCTCATGTAAGCAACCAAGAATGAAACGGAACATCATCATGTGAGAGATGAGTCATACATGTAAGTGAGACTTGTTCAAACACATGCATGAAGCTCATGTAAGCAACCAAGAATGAAACGGAACATCATCACATGAGAGATGAGCCACACATATGAGTGAAACTTGCTCAAACGCACTCATGTAAGCAACCAAGAATGAAACGGAACATCATCGTGTGAGAGATGAGTCACACATGTGAGTGAGACTAGCCCAAACACACGCACGAAACTCATGTAATCAACCAAGAATAAAACAGAACATCATCATGTGAGAGAACTGAGCAAAGTCAGTGAAAGGAATCATAAAAGCACTATTATAATTAAAAATTAAAGTTGTGATTTGCTCATAAGTGAAGAAATAAAGAGAAAGTGAGGGGAGAGTGATTGAAACTGTTTTTAAAGCATGAAATCACAAAGTAGGAAGTTGTGATTCCCATGGGAGTGAAGGAATGGACTAAACAAGAGGAAATCATCATCAAAACACAAGATTAAGCATAAACAAAGTGAAGAAATGGAGAGGAACTGAGAGGAGAGTGAGTGAAGCTCACTCTAAAGCATGGAATCACAAGGTGGGAAGTAGTGATTCACATGGGAGTGAAGAGATAGACTACACAAGAGGGAAACATCATCCCAACACTAGATTAAGCACAAACAAGAGTTGCTATTTGCTCCTAAGTGTGTATATGGAGAGAAAATGAGAGGAGAGTGAGTGAAACTTACTCTAAAGTATGGAATCACAAGGTGGGAAGTGACGATTCATATGGGAGTGAAGAAATAAACTAAACAAGAGGGAAACATCATCACAACACTAGATTAAGCACAAACAAGAGTTGCTCCTAAGTGAAGAAATGAAGTGAAAGTGAGAGGAAAGTGAGTGAAACTCACTCTGATGCATGAAATCACAAGGTGGGAAGTGGCGATTCACATGGGAGTGAAAAAATAGACTAAACAAGAGAGAAACATCATCCTAACACTAGATTAAGCAAAAATTAAGAGTTGTGATTTGCTCCTCAGTGAGGAAATGGAGAGAAAATGAGACGAGAGTTAGTGAAACTCACTCTAAAGCATGGAATCACAAGGTGGGAAATGGCGATTCATATGGGAGTGGAGAAATAGACTAAATAAGAGGGAAATATCATCACAACACTAGATTAAGCACAAACAAGAGTTGCAATTTTTTCCTAAGTGAAGAAATGGAGTGAAAGTGAGAGGAGAGTGAGTGAAGCTCACTCTAATGCATGAAATCACAAGGTGGGAAGTGGAGATTCACACGAGAATGTAGGATGAGTCTATGGGGAGACCATTACTAGTGAGAAAACCTCCTACCATCTACTCTAAGCTTTGGAAAGTTCCTATGGAGAGAGAAATGATGAAGAAGAAGACAAAGAGAATGTCGATGAAAGATCATTGGAGGAGTAGAGGAAGGAAGAGAAGGGGGGCAAGATGAAGGAAGAAAAAGAGGAAGAAGAAAAAGAAGAAGTAGAGGAAGCGGAAGAAGAAGAAAAAGGAGAAGAAGAAAGAAGAAGAAGAAGAAGAGGAAGGAGAAGAAGAAGAAAAAGAAAAAGAAGAAGAAAAAGAAAAATAATTTCCTTCTTTCCACTCAACTCCTTAGTATCTTGGAGTTGGAGCACCAATCTTGATGAAACCTCGTCCTTCCTTGTACAAGTGTCACCTTAGCTATGGCTTTCTCCTTCCTCAAGTCCCTTTTCTCCTTCCTCTTTGTACCTCTCCCAAGCTATTGCAAGCTCCTTCCACTATGGTTATAGAGTCCTCCCCTCTAGGAGGGCTAATGAGGCCCCCTCTACCCTCTCCTCCTTCCTCACAAACTGGGGCTATGGCAGATCACCTCCTTAGGCCAGCCTCACTACCACTACCCTCTAGAGTTCTCCACACTAGTCCACAGTCTCCTCTAAGCTCCCAAACTGGCAGGGGTTCCCCTCTCCTCTCTCCAAGTGAGAGAAGTGCTCTTATGAGCTCACTTGGGCAGCATGAGCACACCTCATGTAAATGTGAGTGTGACGGGCTGAAGTTCCCCCCTCTACCATTATTTTTACTTATTCTCACGTGACCCCTTGTGCCTTTTCTCAAGGTGTCTCATGTTCTTTTGGTGTCTACATCCCTATGGTGACCCCTTTTCCCTTGTCTCTTCTCAGGCCTCGCGCGCGCCGGTTTCTCCGGTCTCGAACCTCTAATCCATAGTTTCCGTTAATTGTCATAGGCGGCCCCCATGTTGGGCCTTTATTTTCTAGCGTCCCGCGGCCACCAGGGCTGTCCACCTCTCGGCTTCCCTATTCTCTTGTCATCCGCCGTGCAGCGCTAGCTAATTTAATGGCCCCTCGGATCCTTGTCATGCCGAGTTCAGATGGCCCTCTTGGCCCCATACTATGCCCCTATGTGCCTGTGTCCCGTCCCTTACTTGCTTGCTGTTGCCTGTTCTTTCTCCCTACGGTACTCAGCCCAGGGCATCACTCCTCTCGGCGGTTCCGTCCTAGTCCTTTGTATTTTCTCTCTCTCTTGTCTCCTTACTCCAGATTTCTTTGTTGTGCACAACCTAGCTCTATATCGGCTCTCAAGTGCCAGGACGTTATTCGGGATCCACAGGTCCCGACACCGGCCCAAAAAATGGGACTAAAAGGCCAATGCGACCAGGGGGCACTTTGGCCAAGATCTGTCAAACCAAGGATAGGAGAACTGGGACTTCTCATACCTCATATCCTAGACATAAACAGATGACATGCAGAACCTGCAGGTCATCTGAGTCTATTTCACTGCAAAAACAGGAAATGGACTTCACCGAACTGTTCACCTTGAGGCCCGGACAACACCCGAAAACGACAAGTATGGGCATCCGATGAAGGAATCCGACCAATTTTGGTAAGGTCCTTCCATAGGGCACAGACAGAGAGCCCACCAAAATAGGACTGATTCTGACCTCGTTTAGGTTGGGAAATGCAAGCTTGTGTTTTTCGGTTCTCCTCCTTAGGCAAAAATAGCAAAAACAACAAAATCTACAAAATTTGCAGATCTGCAGATCTGCAAGGACTGCGTTCTCTAAAATCAGTGTTTTTTTGCAAAGTATGTGCTTTCTGCATATCTGCTGTAGGGCTAGTACTGCAAGTCCGAAGTTTTTGAAGTTCAGGGCAAGGGAAGACCTGGGAGACGAAGCCGGACGCGTGAAGTAGGACGAAGTATCGGCCACCTCACACCATCTTTTTCACCCATCCACCATAACCAACCACCTCACACTGTCTTTCTCCTCCATCTCCTTCATCCATCTACCATAACCATCCACCTCACACCATCTCCCTCCTCCATCTTCTTCACCCATCCACCATAGCCATCACACCCTTTCCCTTCTCCATCTCCTTCACCCATCCACCATAGCCATCCACCTCACACCATCTCCCTCCTCCATCTTCTTCACCCATCCGCCACAATCATCCACCTCACACCATCTCCCTCCATCCATCATGGCCATCCACCTCACACCATCTCCCTCCTCCATCTTCTTCACCCATCCACCATAGCCATCCACCTCACACCATCTCCCTCCTCCATCTCCTTCACCCATCCACCATAGCCAACCACCTCGCACCATCTTCCTCCTCCATCTTCTTCGCCCATCCAGCATAGCCAACCACCTCACTCCAGCTCCCTCCTCCATCTCCTTTACCCATCCACCATAGCCAATCACCTCACACCATCTTCCTCCTCCATCTTCTTCACCCATCCACCGTAGCCAACCACCTCGCACCATCTCCCTGCTCCATCTTCCTCAACCATCCTCCATATCCGACCGCTGCACTCCCCCTTCCCCCATCACCTCGTCCACCAACCAAAGGCCATGACCTACGGGGCACAAAGAGGCAAGGTGTAGAAAGAGGATCTTGGGTAGGGCGGTAGGACAAGTAGGTGGCAAATTGACTAAGAGTAGGAGCTCTCTCTCTCTCTCTCTCTCTCTCTCTCTCTCTCTCTCTCTCTCTCTCTCTCTCTCTCTCTCTCTCTCTCTCTCTCCTCTTTCACACCTTTCTTCTCCTTCCACCGCTTCCCTGCCCCCTTCATCATCTCTCTCTCATACTCTAAATGCCTTGACTTTACCCCATCCCCCTCGCCCCTCTTGGCATATAACTAGCCTTCCCCCACTCACCTGTTACATTGCCAAGAAACGAACAGTGAAAGGAATCTGCCCTCACTTAATGGAGAAAGTGGGCAAGGGAAGGAAAGGGAGAAGACGCTTGAGTAATTGAAAGGAGGCAAGTCCGAAAGAGGGACTAGAAAGAGTTGATACTTTTGTCAAGGTCAGATTGACTCAACCATCACCCTGACCGCATGACTTAGGGAAGAGATTGACCTGGATTGAGAAGAGGAAAAGGAAAGCACAAAGGGCTAAGGAAAATGAACTTCGGCTTGTGGGAGGGATTATGTGTTGACCCCATATGGGGGATGCCTTGCATAATTTGTGGTGAATGTGCAGGTAAGTAGCTTAAAGAGACATCGAGCGGGAGTGGGTCCCAGGAATGCCGGGCGGCACAGAGAAAGTGGGAATAAGGACAAATGGGTTGTGGACTTAACCCTTGCCCTTGAATAATTGCTTGAGCATGTTTGTGTAAAGCGAAGTCGGCTATAGCAAATGACAAAGATATAAGGCGACCTAGAAGGTCGTCTAGACTAAAACGAAAAATTCGGGCATCTATGCGGGATGGGGCCCCGAAAAGACTAAGGGTTGTATAGGAAAATGCAAGAGTTTGACAAAGAGAGACATACTTGACGTACGCGACAACGAAAGTTGCAGGTAGGACGGCAAAAGAGGGGGGCAGGCAAAGCCCTAGGGAGGCGTAGGGGGACCGTGAGACATGGTCCGCGGGCCCAAGCCGAAGGGTGACCGCGCGCTCAACAAGGTTTTGAGGACTCCAGGCTTAGTGAATGCATGCGTGGCCCAAGGATGACGCTTGGCTTGCGCATAAAAGAAGAAAGACTTTCAATAAAACCCCCTGGACTGCATGAGCATTGGAAGAAGCAATTGCATGATAACACCTCAAAGCACGAAGAAAAATCACGGTCGACGGAATGTTTTGGCGAGTCTACCATCGGGCGAGAGGGCGGAGCTACATCGCCAATGTCGAAGCTCTCTCACAAAATGACCCATCCCCATCGATCGCAAAACACTAGGTGGGGGTGCCCCTGTGACGAACGCTCCGCGCGCTGAGCATGAGATCGAGCGGAGCAGAGCTAATTGGGACCCGGAGCGGGTCAACTCAGGCTCGAAAGTCTAACAGGGTAGGACCCTACAACGGACTACAAATTTGATGACCGACATCATACTTCCATTCGTACGTACATGGAGGAGCACGACATAAGAGACTCACGAACAGTTCCAGGAGGTGCACGATCGCGAGCGCCACCTTCCGCTGCAGGCAGGGATGAAGTGCAGGACGTGCTGGATGAGATGGAGCGCGAGGGGGTGGAGTTGCTAGGGGAGGTCGTGATGACGTCACATGGGGCGGACCCTGCGAGGCGACAGGGGAAGAGGCCGATGGGAGAGGCTGACCAGGCTGCGACTCAACCCAGGAAAAGGGTCTGTCAAAGCAAGATCGATGAGGTCTATGATGCATCCAAAAGCAGTCGATTCTTCATCGACAAGTTCTTGCAGTGGATCTACGACTCGGGTATTCCTTTCAACACCTTCAGGAGGAAGTCGTGGAGAGACGTCCGGAAGGCAGCGTCAAAGTTGCCTAAAGGAGTGTAAATGCAATTTTCTCCCTTGAAGCAAATCGGCGGAGATGGAGTTCCTTCGCAGAGGGCTAAGGTGCCGACTTTGCTACGGGAGGTCCAAGAGTCGTTTACTTACAACAACGCCACCATCTTGTCGGATGGTAGAAAGTCCCGTGATGCGTGGCTCATCGTGAACTTCCTTGCCGCGGGCGCAAGTGGCGCCCTGCTGTATGCCACCATATGTTGCAACGATTCCGTACCCGAGACGGGCGCCATTGTGTTCCACAGGTGGAGGGCCATCATCGAGTCCTTCCTTGCCAAGGACGTCATAGCCTTCTGCACAGAATCCACCAGTAATTACACAGTGGCTGTTCATTTGCTCGCCACAGACCCTGATCTAGTTGTGTTGCGCATCACTTGGCTCCCCTGCTCGACCCATGCCTGCAACTTGATGTTGACATTGGGACACAAGTGGGTTGGGCCACTGACACCATCATCCGTGCAAGAGCGATGGTGCGATTTATTAAATCGTACGGCGCAGCTCTCGCCCTTTACAAGAGGAAAAGCCCACGCGTTTCGCTCGTTCAGCCAGTTGAGACTCTTTTCACATCAGTTTTCATGATGCTGACTTGTCTGGTTGGGGGACGCAACTTGCTTGAGGCGACGTTGCATGACGACACCTAGCAAGTATCCTGTGGGAGCGGAGGCTGTTGCCCCAAGTGAGATTGGTTCGTCTCCAGATTCTCGGTGGTGAGTTCTGGCGTCTTGTGGAGTTCGCGATCCGTGTGATGGAGCCCATCCATCAGCTCCTGAGGTGGATGGACAAAGGAGGGATGATGATGTCCATCGTCTACGAGTGAAGTCGGCATCTCATTCAGCTTTTGAAGAAGATGGACGATGTGCCGACTGATCTACTGACCCCGTGCGTGCGGGAGGTCGAGATGCAGCTCATGCACATGTTGGAGCCCTCGCACGTTGTGGCCCATCTCCTCAACCCCCGCCGACGGTCCTTGAGGTACTACGAGTCCCTCCACACCACGCCGGAGGATGCGGAGGTTGTACAAAAGTGTGATCGTTTCCTCCTTGCCCAAACTGGAGGTGATCCAATAGGCGGGGATTACCTCGTTGTCCGTGACCAAATGTGTCGATTTCATGCGCGCAGAGGAGATTGGGGTGATCGGCTGGTATCGGATGCGGAGGCGGAGGATTGTGACGGCGATCAGGAGACGGACCATTGTGTGGCATGGTGGTTCGCCCATTGGACTGGCCACCCAGAGTTACGTGTCATCGCTATCCGTGTGATGCACGTGTGGACGTCAGCCTCTCCTGCGGAGAGGAATTGGGCGGCCCACAAGCGCATTCAGACGACAAAGCGGAACCGGCTTGGCTAGCTGGAGATTACCACAAATCTCAAACTGGCTCCGTGTAGGCAGCAGGGTGGCGGGTATGTGCTTCCGTGGATCATGGATGGCGTCAACCTCGACAGGGATCGAGGGCGACCGGACAAGGATGAGGAGGACGGTGATCCTGAGCCTGAGGTGTGGGGGGCGAGACCTGTTGGTACCGTCGGCAATCGAGAGATTTGGAGGCAGATCGAGGACTTTCGTAAGGATGACATAAGCCGTCCACGAGAGGTGTTAATCATATTTAGGGATAGGGCAGCCACTCTGCCCCCTTTCGACCATGTGACCCCTCCCCCATCCCACGCAGCAGCAGAGGGTTCTCTGGTAGTCGATCAGGATGGAGAGGACGATTGGATGGACCCAGAGGACATTGCGGGGGCACCGACAAGACGGTGGAGCAAGGTATACTTCACGAACGGCGGCGGATCGGACGGCCATGCACCACGGACGTCCATCATCACGGACGATGTTGCAGGCGGGGCACAGGGTAGAAACTGGAGCTTAATCAATAGGTGCGAAGCACAACAAGTCACAATCGGATATCTCTCCTAAGTACCGCGCGGCACCTTGTGAATATGTTGTGCTGTATCTAAAGCTTTGAGTGATAAGTTTTCAAAGTGTTGAAAATGCGCTTCTACATGAAAAATGTGCTTCCAATTGGTTAAAAAACCTCGCCACTCGACGACCCCAAGCGGGCTAAGGCGTGGAGTCGATGCTCGAGACGTTCCCCCACACGCGAGGAAAGTCTTAGGGGTGGACTCGAATCATGAGGACGAGGCAGTTGACGATGACCGCCTTCGGGACCGTCGGTTCGATCCGAGCTACCACTCGAGGGAGCAGTCACAACAGCTTTAGCGGTCGAAGAGGTTGGCAGAGTGTGGCGGTTCGGCGTCTCAGCACCCTCAGGATCGTTCGTGGAGCGGACTCCGTCATACGGTTGCCCCGCTCAGGCCGCGACATCGGACCTGCGCACCAGCGATTTCGATATCGCGGGTTCATATGGAGGCTCACCTATCTTACGATGCAGAATGGGTGACAGAGCCGAGTACAGGACGAATGTCAGGGAGAGGGAGGAGACAGTTGAGGAGAGGGACGCTCGCCTGGATCGCGAGGAGGAGGCTTTGTTATAGTCTATGCCTCGATGAGAGGGCAGAGAGGCGTATGAGGCCGAGCAGCGGAGGCAGAGGGAGTTGGAGACGATTGGAGCGCGTGCACAGACTATTGATGAGCCCCCCTCCCATGTTGAGGGTAGAGCGAGCTTAGACACGATGCAACCCCCCTCCCATGTTGAGGGTAGAGCGAGTTTAGACACCATGCAGCCCCCCTCCCATGTTGAGGGTGGTGGTGCTGACACATGCGGAGTGGAGGTTGGCGGCGGGGGGCAGGCAGAGGTGCGATGCGAGGGTGGTGATGTTGGGGCTCTTGAGACAGTCGGAGCAGACTCACGAGCTGTGGATATCCTACACGACGTCGTAGTTGGCTTATGTGCGACTGATATAGATGGTGGGATTCATGGAGGGGAGGAGGAGATGTGGACGATGGCAGTGTGCCTTTGGAGGATGACGCAACACAGGTTGAGGAGGGAGCAGGGATCCACGCAGGGCACAATGGCATGAGCGACGCTAGCAGGCAAGGATCATCTCCACGAGGTGCACGAGTCGACATGTCCCTTGCGATGATTGTCAGGCCCCCATTGGTGCGAGATGGCGAGACTAGATGGCATGCTGACTCGGGCCGCCCGGTCTCTTTCTTTCCTAGTGGGTACTCCGGGGAGATGCCTCGGTGGGATGGCGGGGAATCGGGGGAGTGCACACCGACCACTTTACATCCGGAGCAGCTGGAGAGGTTGGGGACGGAGGACCCTTTCCCGTGCACCGGTGGGCTGGCCTCGCCTCCCACGTGGGCACCAGTGAGCCCTAGGTGGACTGGATCATCGCACTCCGACATCTGTGAGCGGGAGTCCTTGGACAGTCAGGCAGCAGTGTTTTCAGGTGGGGTTGCCAGCAGCCAGATGCAGCCACCGCAACGCCCTTTATCTCCAGCATTGTATCAGGGACCGGCGCTGGCCACAAGTCTTCCACCGACTGGTGGTCGAGGCACCGGGCGGGGATCTTCTTCAAGTCATCGAGGTGGCCGTTTTGGGGGGTGGTCGTCTTGCAGACGAGTGACGAACCGTCCGAGGAGGGACTACAGCAGAGGACAGGGGCTGTTCGCACGAGGACCATCGGAGGAGGGAGTGCCTGCAGTGGGTGCGAGTGAGGCTAGACGACGTATACTCGGATTGGATAAAATTGGGATGAGGAGGACCGAGAGGGTGGAGGCATATCCGGCCCAATCAGCCATCTAGGATAGACGTCAGGGACTAGAGTACATATCGGGCAAGGATGATTTGCATATGCCACAGGGGGCGAGACGGCAAGTTGCAGCTGAGCAGCAGCGGTTGGCGGAGCTCGTTCGAGAGCGTGAAAGGAGGTCGGAGACGGAGGCACAAGCCGAGGAGGCAGACATGGAGACGGAGCCCATCAAGACAGTTGCGCTCAGAGAGAGACATTGGAGAGCAGCAGCCACAGCAGGCCCACACCTTGCACCCATAGGGAGAGAGCGAGCACCACAGGGTAGGGGTCAGAGTGGCCAGAGAGGAGCAGGGGCAGGGAGAGGGAGCGGAGCACGTCACAACACTCATACCGGGCGCGGTAACAGGAGCTAGGGACTTGTGTAGTAGGGTAGATTAGTTTTTTGCTTTCATGTTTTTGTATATTATCTTTATTTTACTTGTACATTACTTTCATGTTCTTAGTTATTTGGTTTCACACTTGCCCTACGTTGTCAGTTGTAGATGGTTGTAGTTTTTTTTTTCTCAACAACGTCATTAGTTATGGTTTTCTTGAAAACTGTGGGCGTCTGGCGAGGTGAGATTTATTGCGTAGGAGGATTTCATATTGACTGTGTTGTCACCAGGTCATACACACGTCACAACTGACAGTGCTTTCTTTGTATCATGTGTTGGTGTTTTTGTGTGTGTTGTATTGTCCTTGTGTCTATCGAACCCCAATACCCTCCCAATGAATGACCCTCGCCAACCGCCTTTCAATCAATGAGCCTTCTCTCTCTACCCCCCAACACCGCTCCCCCCCCCCACCCTCAATCACCTCCCAATGAATGACCCCCACCAACACCCTGCCAATGAATGACTCCCCCACCCTCTCAAACCCCCAAACCAACGCATTAAAAAAACAAAAAATTTAATTGTCTATTGTTTTAGTGGAACCCCCAAAAGGCAAGCCTCCTTAACTGTTTTATTGTCCTTGTGTCTTTAAACCCCAATCCTCTCCCAATGAATGACCCCGCCAACCCCCTTCCAACCAATGAGTTGAATGAGCCCTCTCTCTCTGCCCCCCCAACCCCCCTCCCCCCCAATCCCCTCCCAATGAATGACCCCCACCAACACCTTCCCAACGAATGACTCCCCCACCCTCTCCAACCCTTAAACAAACCCAGTTAAAAAAAAAAAAAAAAATTCTTTGTGTCGTTGTAGTGGACCCCCCAATTTCCCCCAAAAGCCAAGCCTGCGCCGTCGAAAATGAAAAAGGGGGGTACCTTATTTTTTAACCCCCCCTAAATATACCCCAATTTGGACCCCCCCCCGTTTTTAATTTTTTTTCATTTTTTTCTTTTGGGGGGTGTCGGGCCTCGGTCCCGCCCTAGGAATCCCAACCCCGACCTTTCGTACCCCCTCTCCCTCGCCCGTGGCGGCCCTTCCCCGATCGGGGTCGCCACGGTCCTGACCGCGGGCCCGGCTGTGGGCCGCGAGCATGCCCGTAGCGACCGAGGTCGCGGGGGATACATAGCTCGCACAAGCGGTTATTGGGTAGCTGAAAATTCAGGAACGAAAATTCTGAAGTGAGAGTTTTGGGCAGTATGAAAATCCTGAATGGTCCTGAAGTGGTGAACGGTCCAAAGACCCTGAAAACCACCTGTTTAGGCAGCCTGCATCCTGAAGTGGTGAAGGGTGTCCTGAAGTAGTCAAGAAAGAGTTTTGGGCAGCCTGAAAATCCTGAATGGTCCTGAAGTGGTGAAAGGTCCGAAGACCATGAAAACCACCCTTCACCACTTGAGGATGCAACCTGCTTAAACAGGTTGTTTTCAGGGTCTTCAGAGCTTTCACCACTTCAGGACCATTCAGGATTTTCAGATCTGAATGGTCCTGAAGTGGTGAAAGCTCCGAAGACCCCGAAAACCACCTGTTTAGGCAGGCTGTATCTTGAAGTGGTGAAGGGTGGTTTTCATGGTCTTGAAGTGATGATGAAAAATACGACTGTTGTTAACCTTCTCTCATAGCTCGAAAGCACTTAGGCACGAGATGATGATGAACACGAATCTGACATGTGTCATTGCACACGGTAGAGACCCTTGTATTTATGTCTACACGAGATTTTCGTATTTCAACACGATTCGAACACAATCACTACTTATCTTATGAGAACCCTCGTCGAAATTCAAGCGAGCGGGACGCCACTGCCATCGTTTTTGCACATTCAAGCAGATAATTGTTGGCGGGAAAACAAGAACAAGTACATAGGTGCGCTAGTTGCATTCTTGGTTAAGTTCAGAGTTTCCAAGAGGTAGAAATAGGTTTCATGCTGGTGGGACATACCCATACAGACGTTGATGTTACTTTCAGCGTCTTCTCGAAAAAATTGAAAGACATAGACGCTTATACTATGGACGAGTTCTGCGAGCTAATAGAGCAATCCCACAAAAAACCTCTCAAATGTAGTTTTCTCGATACACTGGCAGATTGGATAAGTATAGTAGACTTATGCATTGTGTCGAACATTACTGATATTTTGAAACCGCACTTGCATAAATTTTTCATGGTTAGAGATAATCCAGGCATGTTGTACAAGGAGTTTTTAGATGATGATAACAGGTTGTCTGAGGAAGGTCTGAGTTATTCGTTCAATCAAAACCCCGATGAAAGCTACGCATGTCCTTCGTGGTCATTTGACCCGCCTCCTATGCAACCCCTTCCTCGAAATGACTATTATAATGACAAAAATTGTGTTATTCGATTTTGCAAGTTGCCGGAGAGCAGACGGTCAACGTGGTGCACTTACAACGACCATGAGGTGAGTAGGAGAGAAAGAGTTTTGTATTACTAGGAGGAGGTTATCAAACATGGCGACGACATCATCACCAACGGGTTGTCCTCACAACCTCTGGAAAGTTTTTGGTCAGGACTACGGTTGTTCTTGTTTGAAATAATCGAAACACATCAAAATGGTGCTTGCAGTACCAAACAATAGAAATATTTTACAAAAATAGGTCGGATTCCATGAATTGTTTTATTTGAGAGCGTGAAGGAGGACAAAGTTGAGCAACGACAGGGAACCCCTGTTTGTTGGACGAAGAAAAGATCGCCCGAAGATCTGTTTCGACCCCCTCGTGTATATTGACATAGGTACTTTTCTTATCCTTCACCCCTCCGACGACGATCTGTCCAGCGGTGTGCCTATCTGGGTGGGCAAAGCTCTTTCTCAGGTGGTTGGTGAAAAATATTCGCAGAACTATAATGCTAGTGGAATACAGGGTGCTGATTGAGAGAGCAAAGTCGCTCCAAGAACTGTACGATAACGCATGGTAAGAAAAACGAAAAATAATTGACCAGACACAATGGCAGCATTCCGACTCGATCGCTTTTGGTTGGGAGAGATCGACTAAAGATACAAAGCCGTTCACGACTAAACTTGTGATTCCTTCCAATGTTCGACTTAATGCTAAAGTTGCACTTCGAGATCTGAGTCCATCTGCTGAAGGGAGTGTCAATGCAGGGGACAAATGCGACGAGTGCACGTCATAGGTCTTGTCAATCCGCCCAATAGGTGAGCGAGTAGGATATTTAAAAATGACTGCTCGGACGGGAATTTGGAAGGGAGCGTATTCTTTTGAACTTAGTGAATTGCGACGATCCTGTGGTACGACAAGGTGACAGATTTTATTCACAGTCTAGGGTTGATTTTTGTAATATGGTTGGTGAAACAATTTTGGAAGTTAATCGTGGAGGCAATTTTTCTACTTTTTCAACAATTAATTTTCGTTTGTGTTTGCATGTCACGTCTTATGTAGGGAGTGCGACAAGAGTAATGACCGATTGGCATGATTATCCGTATCCCATTCGCCCTTGCGCCTGCGGATTGCATGGTGCGGACGACAATACTGAAACTATCGGGCCAATGACAACAAAGTTCGAAAACGACCCATGGATGAGTGTCGTCCCCTTCTTGGACAAAGCTCTCGATACTTGGTCCGAGGCAGAATGGGATAAAGCAATTCTGGAAAGGAAATATCCATGGCATAAGGAGTACAAGTTTGGTTTCGCGATGGATTGGAGAAGCGGCTCAGGAGTCTAATCAAAGTATCCCATTATGCCATCAGCGTCAGGCAACTTCCGTCCCTGCACGCCTCACTCAGACAACAAGAGAATAAATGGTTTTACCTTCGCCTAGAGAACGTCACGAGGTCACCTCGCATATGGCCTGCAGACTTGAAACAAGAGTTGTTGGACTGTGCATCCTACAATCCGTTTTTGGAAGTATATCTGTTGCGTGTTGCCGGAACACGGTCACAAGATGTGTCATACTGTTGCGTACTGTTGTCTTTGGCCGGTTCTGACCTCTGCAGAGTGTTGTGTGTGGCATGTTCGAACCGAAAGCAAACTTTGGTAGACGCTGTAGTGCTTGTTTCTTGCAACGAGCTTAGAATCAATGGTCGCAATATGAGCAATCTGCGCTTTTTCTACGAGAACGGACGGTCTGATTTGAAGATTGTCGGTCAAATTCATTTGGTTGACAAGTGGCATGAGGTAGAGCAAGTGGCATGTTGCGTGCATGACGCCATCGGTAAGTCCTTGGGAGGTGTTGGTAGGTTTGTAAGGATTAAATACATTTCGGTGTTCTTGAACGTAGCTACGAAGGGACAACCACAAACGCTTGCTTTCGGATCGTCAATGAATGCCTGATACGGGTTTGGTTCTCATGGGACACGGGGACGCTTGTAGATGCTTTTGTAAATGATAGCGTTTTTGAAAGTTTATATTGTGGCGGCTCACAACATTTAATTTAAATGTAGTTCAATTTTGAGTTGGCTCGTCGCATTTAAATTAGACGTAGTTCGATCTTTGCGTTTAGAATTCCTCGCATGTGTACATACAATTTTCGAATTTTAAATAAAGTTCATATGATACTTTCATATTATTTTCACAATCCGAACCTCGTTGTGTGATTCCCTCAATTTGTTAATTTTTTTTTTTTTTAATGATTACAATATTTCTCGAAGTGCAACATAATCCATAGTACTTACTTGACTTTCAATTTATGATAATGGCATGTCAGTTACGTCTTGTAAGGTACATAATTTGTCGAAGTGTGACGGAATCCATACTTAAATCATCTCATGTACCGTGTGATCTCGATTGACTTCCAATTTCTGTCAGTCACAATGTCATGTAAAATACGTCTGACTCAATGCTTAGTGATATACAAAATTAATTGAAGTGTGATGAAATGCAGAGGTCATTCACAACCTTCTCGTTCAGTGTCTTATTGCGTTCATCGTTCTCTTGAATTTCAATGTATGACAATAACATGTCAGTTACGTCTTTTAAGTTATATAAATTATCAAAGTGCGACGGAATCCATACGTAAACCATATAGTTTACCATGTGATTGAATTGACTCTTCAATTCACTTTCAATTTCTGCCAGTCACAATGCCATGTAAAATATGTCCGACTCAACGCTCGGTGATATACAAAATTAATCGAAGTGTGATGAAATGCAGAGGTCATTCACAACCTTCTCATTCAATGTCTCATTGCGTTCACCGTTCTCTTGAATTTCAATGTATGACAATGACATGCCAGTTACGTCTTCTAAGTTAGTAGTACATAAATTATCGAAGTGCGATGGAATCTATACTTCAACCATCTCGTTTACCGTGTGATTGCCTTGACTATTCGATTGAGTTCCAATTTATGCAAGTCACAATGTCATGTAAAATACGTCTGGCTCAATGCTCACACAAAATTGATCAACTTGAAGGTGTGATGAAATCGAGAGTTCAACATAATTGTTGTTTAGTGTCCCATTACATTCAATTTGACTGTTCTCTTGAGTTTCAATTTCTGACAACTTCATGTCAATTATGGCCTTTAAGTTGCAACGTTTATGGAAGTGTAATGGAATCCATACTCAAACCATCATGTTCATTAGGTGATTGCCTTGAATCTTCACTTTAGTTTCGATTTATGGTCTGTCAATTGCATTCTTCGGGTTCACTGCTCGTATCCTTAGTTTCATTCAAGTCCAAAATATGGTGATTTTAACATGAAATTAATAGCTTGTGAGTACCAATTAAAAATATAATGTGCTCTGTTAACGAATAACATGTTTATTGCCATAGCCACATAATCCCAGCAGCATCCAACACGATTGTACGTCAATTACTAATGCATTGACTAACGCGTGCACTCACCCAATCTTGATGGCAATATTCTTAATCATCCCGACGTTGTGCATGGTTTCCTCATCTGCCAAGACATAGCTATCATTTCACGACAAGGGAAAAATGAAGTTTAATTATCCGGCCTTTCGAACTGTGTCAACCAAAAGTACTACGGCGGATGACCTAGTATCTACTAACGCATTGAGCGACTTCCCCCATACCTCGCAATCACCTTCTGCGTTTTTTCATAGAATTAGTCAGATGCGGATAAAGTGAGTTTTCTCTACGTATGAGATTGTCGTCATTCGGGTGGCCTCAGACTCTCCTGATTTTTTGACGACGGTTGTGGGATCGGGCGGCGGAGGTACAAGTTCCGCCATCTCCTTCTTCTTCTTTAACATCTCTTGGACACGATGGTAGGTAAATCTCTTCTGATTCTTTTAACATTGCTGGAGGAGCTTGTTATTTGCAGCCTCATATATGGTTAGCAGGTGGCCGAAGGGGACAGAAACTCGGATATCTAATTTTTTTAGTGTTTGCAAGACATCGATTTCTCCCGCCCGAAACTGAGGACCGGGTTCCGATTCGCATTCCACTCATTCAAGTTCATCTTTTTCGGGCCGAATGACTCCAATTAGGCCTGTCAACAAGAGGTACTCGTTGGGATCGACGACAACTCCAACTTCAAATGAAGGTCCATACGTCGACGCAATCATATCCGATTGCGTGGGAGGAAGTGGGGAAGGGGAACTATTCCCTGCCTCACCTATTCCTTCGAGCAGGACACCTACTTGTCCCTGATTAGTGGCCACAGGCGCAGCTGCAGGAGGAGGTTGATTCCTCTTGGGAAGAGGGCAGTCTCGGGTAAAGTGTTCGAGTTGCTTACATTTGTAGCATTCTACTCTTCCTTGTTGCCGAATAGTCTAGTGAGCTATAGAGGGAACAACTGATGTTAGAAAAGGAGGGGCATGTAGCAAAGGGTACGAAGGAGGAGATGGAGTGGCGAGCGGTACTTTGGCGTGCGTGCTCATTAGGTCCCCCAAAACTTGCTTCAATCATTCCATTTCGACGTCTGACTCTAGATCAGATGGTTCATCCATCCCACTTGTCAGAAGGTAGCTGTATGAATCATGTGAGTCAGATGATGATTAGTGATGGATACCGGCGTCAGGTGATTGCAGTAATACGATGGTCACGGGGGTCATCTTGGAAGGAGGAGGAAAGGAGGGAGGAGAGACGACGGTGGAGGGAGCATGAGAGACATGACTCGGTGCTGGTCCACTTGGGTTTTCAGGATCGTGGTGCTGGTAAAATCGCCCAATTGATCGGACCTACGATCTCCGTTTTGGGAAGGACTTTCTTATTCCGTTTTGCCTTTAAAACCGGGTTGCGAAGATGATCTATGAACCAGTCTCGAACAACATTTTCTTCCCGTCCAAACTTATCCAAAACTATTTGAAATTTGTCCACAAAGTTTTGGCAAGAGCTCTCCAAGCTCTTGAGGGTGTGTTTTCAGTATAAACCATGCATTGTCCTCAATTACTTCGTCCAATCTTGCCAAAAAGACTTTTTTAAATGTATCCCAATCTACCTATTGGTGGCGTTTAAACCAATCGTGCACAGTATTTCTTACGGGCAAGGTGATGAGTCGAGGTAGGTCAGCCGCTTCATAGCCCTACGCTTCCACTGCTTCGAGCCATGCCTCGAGATGAGTGTGGTTAGTATAGAATGGAAAGGTGGTTGGAATGCTTACCATTACACGAGGGGCAAGCACATTAGCGTTAGCCATAACTGCTTTCTTTCTTGTCTCTGCCAACCTGTTTCGGGTGACGGGAGGATTTCTTTTATTCGTTCGAGTGCGTGCTCGTTCTTCCGCCAGCTCGCCTCACTATTACCAGAACGTGTCGAATCCGATAGTAACCTCACACCTTATGCTATCTTTCGGTCGGAGTGATAAATTGTGTGGAATAGGCCTTGAAAGATAAAAAGATGGGGTGTACTCGGGCAGGAAAGGGATGGTGCGCACTGCTTTCAAATGTTCACCTAATCCAAAAAATATCTTTGCATCTCAATGCCGGCTACTCGTAGTGTTTTTGAATGGAAAGGCGGGGATACACATGTGGTTCTCGTTTTCGAATTAAGTCCCGGTGCCATTCGCAGTAGAGTTCGGAATCCGACGTGGATGCGCTTTTCCCTTGTGTTCGTCCTCACTACATGTCCGGTATTGATAATGACAAAACCTGCGCCTACGAATCCAGAACACCTAGTCTCGGGTGGAAAATAATAGCATTGACCGATCTTGGCGATGGCTACCCGTATGTCCCACTCACATACACGTGTCCTTTCCTCTTTATACGGGAATGGTTGCAATGAGGATACGGGAAGTCGGCACCCAGTCGGATTGGGAGAATCGGTCCACATGGCATAGGCAAAACTGATCACATAAGTTCACTCGACCAATTATTCAATCAGAGAAGTAATCTCTCACAATGTTACGTGCTCTATTGCCTTTCATTCATCCGGCGAACCGATCCATAAAAAATGTGAGTTCAATTCAATCAAGACCACAATCGTCATTCATTGAGTGAGTGGAGGGCATGCTTTCACATAATATGAGTTGAATCTTAGATGAGTTAGCCCATTCGATGCATATGTGTAACAAATCTCACAAACACGAATCCTCAGTTGCAAGAGACACATCAACGAAAAAATTGGTAAGATCACAAGGGTTTACTGGTCCCTTAAATTCAATGATGCTCATTAAATTTCATGCAAGATTTGATTGAATTCAACAGGGACGAGCGAGACAGGGAAGCATCAGATCATTCTGGTATCCATCAGGTAGACGGGAGCAAAGGAACACGAGATAGAGGGGGAGACGGAGTGTAGCTTGACTGAAGAAGGGGAATGAGAAGAGAAGGAGAGAACTTTAGTCATACAGAAAAGTTTGAGGGGGAGCAACTAGCTATTCGTCGTGGACTTAGCTTCCAAGAACCAAAAGAAGAAGAATCCAAAATCAAGGCGCATCCGCCTTCTGCTCTCTGATAATGGCCTCTGGCCATGCAACCACTCGTACACCCACACCCTTCTTACTCATGTACTGACGATCCCTGCGCCACGTACCATCCTCCAAACCACTGCGATCGTCACCCCACCAACTCAGCTTTTGCACCAACTTGCCCAGATCCTGCACTTCGTCGTGGTCACCTGGCGCACAGCCTTGCATACACTGCAGTCAGCTCGTCGGGACTTTCTGACTCACTACTTGCACATCGCCTAGCCACGACTTCCCTGAAGATGGCAGATGCGTTGGGAGAGAGATTTTCGGACGTGTTTGCGGGTCTTATAGTTGCAAAGAGGGGAATAGAAGATGGGGAAAAGTGGGGTGGAGATAGGAGGGGGTGAAGAGAGAGTATGGATTAATCGACCGGGGAAAGCCATATCGATCTCTGTGAGTCCCTTCGCAGCCTATCAGATCACTGTGTGTAGGAGTGTCCTCCCTACACGATGTCGCCTGTCGGCTGAAATACTCTGGGGGGGGATCGGTAGGAAGTTCCTGTATGGGGATGAAGGCGGGAAGGAGGAGCACGCGAAGAGTAGCACGGAGCAAGACCAAGATTCAAACGGGAATGGATGGGGGAGTAACGCGAAGGGAGTGGGGACGGAAAACAATTACAGGTGAAGGATGGAAGGCGCGAAGAGGAGAAGGGTGAAGACGGCCTGGGTTGTAGCGGGAAACGGGGAAAGCTTGCATGCATGACGCTGCTAGAGAAAATAAAAAAGGCACCGAAACAGTTACGTTTCCTTCATCCTATTTCTAAAACTAATTCAATCTTGAAAAATTCAAAAGCAACATCAGCGCGCAGAATTGAGCGTGCGAAAATCCTACGTCTATCTAGCTTCCTACAGAAAATTCATAGATCTTTCGTGGGTGAGTGCGGGAACATTCACTTGCAAGAAAGGACACGTCGGCGGGAGGAGCGTTCGTAATTTCCGGAGTTCCCAACCGTCGAACAAAATTGCTAGCGCTCTCGCTAAGGTCGTGGTAAGGCACCTGCAATTCCTATGTAGATGCATGGATTGCCGAAAGATATTGCAAAGAAATCCAAAAGAAACATCGTCTTAGACGTGAGAGGGTCTGGTTGGCCTGCGATTCTGTGCACTAAGGGGATAACAAAAGAAAAGAGGGATACCCCAAAATCTCAAGAGATATCTGAAAAGTAGGAACAAGAACAAAAACTCAGGTTTTCAGAAAATCATTCGGGTACGGAAGCTGATACATCACACGTTAAGTGGATGGCCTCATTGGCACCGTCACGGTGTGTGCTAAGGGATGGTTGGGCCACGTGGTCTCAGGCCCCTTTGGCAGAGTGATCTTACTGAACAACTCCTTGCTTGATGTCATGTGGTATGTGGTCGCCATGTAGATGCCCACCAGGTGACAATGCAGAGCGTTGAGGGCCTTTATAGCTACTATTTTATGGTCCGGCGAGCCTGACGCGTCAACTACGATTAAGAGGGTGGCACGGGTCAAGCTTATACAACCCAAACGGGCAAGGGGCATGGGGATTATAAGCCCCCATTTATCAGGTGAAAGCCATGCAGATGCGCCCCCTCCAGTGACTGCTACTTGAGGATGGCAATGCTGACACGAGAAAGGGAGCTAGAGGGTTGCTGGTCGATACACTTTGACTCGACCCAAGGGGGTGTTCCAAGCACTCGTGGAAAAAGGTATCCTTCACAACCTCAAGATAGGAGCGCTCATGACCCCCTTTCTGAATGCATGGCGCAACCTTCATCTCTGTCCCACACGCCCTATGACGGTGGACCAGATCTTGGCCCAGCCCCTTTTTGGCAATCCCTTTGTCTTGATGGAGAACAGTCGACCGTAGCCTTGGCAACAATGGCAAGGAATATCGGGGGCCTTTGGCCCTTTGGGAAACAGTGGTTTAACAAGGGGGTGTACTGGGTGGCCCACACATGGCACCCGCAATGACGGACATGGCGGGATGAGGGTCACATCATCGCCAAGCTGTCGCACCAAGTTGCAACGTCGCAGAGACTGCACGCCTTACAGGAGGCTATACCAGGAGACTGGGTGGAATGGCTGCGTTGCAACGATAAGGTTAATGACGAATGGGTGGCGGTTCAGGGCATCTAGGAGCCGATCATGCTTTACCAGATCCAAGTTGGGGATCAACAACATATATATGAAGTGAAGGCCTGGAGATGTAAAGGAGGCCTAACAACTCTAGGGGATCCCCTGGAACCCTCGCCCGATGGTCTACATCACCTGCACCGTGCATACGTCTAATTAGTGCTAGTGCTCAGGGACAGGGGCAGGAAGAGACCAGTCCTCTTTACCGTATAGCCACCCCTGCCCAGGAGCTTAAGCTGGATCCTTGGAACTCAGAGCTCTCCCCCCCAAGCCTGGATCACCCGCATGCCTTGCATCAAGTTACCACCAAGGCCTTGTACTTGGCTCAGCTCCGCCGTTACAAATTATACGTGGAGATCAAGGCTAGGTGAGCTAAAGCCGCTAAACGAGGGTGGGTTGTGATAAGATAAGCTTCGTACCCCACGACTTCACGTACCCTTCAGACTAAAACCCGAAGTAAGCCCAGAATTACAGATCTTGATTAATTATAGGAAAGGGGACCGTTTTTTGAATTTTGTGGGCCAATTGCATACATCTTTTGAACAGTGTAGTCCCCCGTACGTCGTACAGGAGGTCGCCGTACGGCCCGTCCGAACGAACGGATGGACGACTGTACAACCGTACGAACGGTTCCTGTCCGAACTGGCCAGGGCCATGTGGGGGGGTGTCGGGGGGAGGTTGACCCCCTGGGTGGTAGGGAGGGGTTGCGAAGGGCCCCCCTATTTTTTTTTTCAATCTTTTTTTTTTTTTTTTTTAAGAGAGGAGGGGGGGGAGAATTGAAAAAAACATAAATTGATTTAATTGATTGGTTGATTTCATTGATTGGTTGATTTCATTGATTGATTGATTGATTGATTGATTGATTGATTGATTGATTGATTGGTTGGTTGATTGATAGATTGATTGGTTGATTGATTGATTGATTGATTGAACCAGAAAGTAGCGTGCATCAGCACGCGGCAGTGTGAGAGAACGGGAAAGGCAGCTGGAGCGGGGCACGCAGCGGGAGAGGGGCAGGCAGTGGGAGCAAGAGAGGCAGCGAGAGTGGGAGTGGGGATGCAATGGGAGAGGGGGAGGCAGTGGGAGAGGGAGAGGAAGTGGGACAGGGGGACGCAGCAAGAGAGGGGGAGGCAGGGGGAGAAAGGGAGGCGGCGGGAGCGGTGTCGGAGGGCGCGGTGCCCGGACCCTCTGCTGCGTACCAAGTGACTGCTCACGTACTACCGCTGCATACCAGGTGTCCGCTCACTCATCACCGCTGCATACCAGGCGTCTGCCCACACACCTTTGTTGTGGATCGTCTGAGGGACTCTGCAGCATTCCAGACTTGCAGCAGGGTTAGTCCAGTCGACACACCCACAAGCAAAAGGGTGGGTGCGCCACTGGACTTTCCTTTGGTCCACGCAGGCTCGGCGCCCTGCAGTACAACAAAGCACAACCGGCCTGTGGCTGTGGTAGCCGCCGGGCTCGCCTAGGGACACGGAGGGAGTAGGACCGACGCAGTTTTTTCTACGGTGCGCCGAGTTCGCCCTACTTGAGTTACGGGATGAGTGCAGAGGGCGGTCGTGATCAGAGTAGGACGAAACAAAGAAAAAGAAAAGGAAGGGAAAATTAGACAACGGGGGAAGTCGCGTGTCGGATCTGCACCCCGGTTTATTTAGCCATTTTCGTCTAGGACGAGCTAGTGGTCCTAAGTTGCAGGGGCGCTGTATCTTTTTCTTTTTCTACCAGATTTTTTTTTGCTATTGTTAACTTTATTATTAGTAGCCGTCTCTTGAATATTCTCCCCCTTTTTGTCGTTCGCAGAGGGACCAACGGTTCACTTCCGAATGGGGATAGCAAGCGGAGGGTTTAGGTTGATTGACTCTTAACGTTTTAGTTTGCAGTGGACATGGCCTGCTAGGCATTGAGTAGAGAGGCTCCAAAATGGGAGCACCCACGGTCCCATCGGTAGGAGACTCATCACCTTCTGTGAAAGGTCATGAGTCCCCTCCTTACCATCGGAAGCGGGTACCTATCAAGGGTAAGGCTAGCCATCGATTTTAAGGACGGAAAAACTTTGATTGGTATCCCGTTATGGGACTGCCGCGTCGAGTCTGCGGGCGCTTCATGCCACAAACAAGGAGACATTGTGATTGACTGCAGATGGCACTACGAAAACCATAACCGTTGAGGTCCTCGGTCCCTTTGTTTTAATTTATTTTATCTTATCATATTTTAATTTATCTTTTTCTGAATTACAAATTATGGAAATGTAGAGTTTTGAGACCCCGTCCTGTACACTGGGAGCGCGACACACATGGGCGCTATAAGAGAAACGGTCATTGGGTCTCCAGGTAGCCAGTCAGTGACTCGCTGCCGAGTGGCCTGGAATAGCGGTGGCGCTTCTAGGCCTAGACTGTCTGGGTCTAGTTAGCGGGTTCCTGGCACGGGCTGTGAGAGGAGGGGAGCAGAGAGTTAGTAGTGGTTTTGGCTATCGGAGAGAGGACGACTATGGCCCTGCACGGCTACAGGCCGGATTGTTGGAACCTCCGGACTCGTTGGAGGCCAATGTCCTGGGAAGGGCCTTGGATCACCACGATCCTCAACTGTGACGAGGGAGACGAGGCCAAGTTGAAGATTAACGTGGAGGGAGCTGGGGAAGAAAAGATGAGGGCTGATCCGAAGTTGCAAGCAACAGTCACTGAGGCCAAGGACCGCCCAAAGAGACGTTGCATGAGGGACGGCGTGACAACGGAAACGTGGGTAACAGTTGCGTATTATGAGGCTGAGACCTCTACCGATACGGTGGATCAAGAACAGGCTCATCTGGACAGGGACTTGAGTGGGGAGAGCGAAATGAGCGAGGCAGAGACCTTGTCTTGGCATGGTCTGGAGCAGTGGCGGCGGGACCACCCGTCTGTGGACCTTGTGGAGACCGGCCCTGAGGCCAACTCGTGACGGCGGGCAAACAGACAGTAAGGCCTCAAGGATGACTGCGCAGGTGTGGCTCGACAGATGATTCACACGAGAGGGAGGCTAGACCGGTACGTGCGAGTGCCTCATGTATGCTCGGGATGCTGACGTTAACTTGACTTCTACACGAGGGAAGTTAGGGTGAGGGGACACGTGTGAGAACCAAAGTGATGGAGAGTCAGTCACAATCGGAGAGAGAGGGATTAGGTTCTCAGAGCGCAAGAGATTCGTCGACAGTTTCCAGGCATGTGCCTTTGACCAGTCTGCTCACTCGTCTGCCATGGTCAGGATAGATGCTCGTCCACAGGGCGGGGTCCACTACTACAGTTGTTTCGAGCAAGCAGAAGAAAGGGTCTGTGCGCGCACTATGACCAGCCAGTACGTGAGCAATGAGATGCCGTGCTAGCCTCTGCGTGAGTGGGGAAACACTATGTGTCGGAGAGTTGAATAGAGAGAGGGAGGGGCGCGGTCCGAGTAGCCCGAATGTGACTGGCGTGTCACTGCACTGATTGTGCAACAATGGGCATGCTTACGTGAGAAGCAGGGGAATGAGACTGTGTCAGGTCTTACAATCAACAAAAGCATGTTGTATGTCTCTTTGGTTTGGATACCCTGATGAGTTCAGCACTGTTGATGCCTGGTTGGCTGATGCCGTCAGTACTGGCGAGGCGATCACGTATGGTTTGTACCTTGGTGCGCTCCAACGCAAGTGAGCAAGAATGAGAATGTCTGATGAAAGAGACAGTGCCAGAACAGAGAGGGAGAGTAAGGCTCTTGTAAGAGCGCATCTTCTTAATGACTCCTCTCGGTTAAAACTGCGACTCACGGCAACGAACAAACTTTATGCGAGGCCTAGCTTGTAGTGGTCGGGTAACACTCACTCATCACTGATGATGTCAGCCATCTAGGGAACGGGTTGACGTGTGGAGACGTGACTGAAAAGGTAGGTCCCGAAGAGACTACGTGTTTTCTATATGTGATCAGGGTGAGCTAAGAGGGAAGAGAGGTGCGATAAATCAAGCATTAGTTATAAAGAAGTCTCAACGAGAATTAACCTCTGCATAGTAAGGCAAATCAGCTTGTGTGATTCATCCTACTCAAGAAAATGAGTGGATTGAGTTGTCCCGTGTGATCGTGACATAAGTGAACGAGTTTTGGGCTTTACTTGGGGTTCCAAGAAAAGGTCGTACTTAAGATTGGTTCTCGCCTCGAACTAGTTCTCTCTCGCCTGAGAGGGAGATGATTAGGCATTGGCGTGAGCGGAGACAAATGCTTGAGAAAAGGAATACCCCTGTATTCAGTTGACGTCAGTCGTTTTCCGATCTAAGCTTTGCTTGTAAGGTTATGTTACGTATGTGGAGTAAAGAGATCGAGTGTATAAGGGTAGAGTATTGATGATGTTAAGAATTGGGAAAAGTGTGTGACGAAGGGTTTAGGCTGTAATACATCAATCGGTAGAGAAGACTTAGTTGATAATCATACGCAGATGTCACCCTTGATTTTGTGTGACTGCGCCGTTTGGCCAGTGCGTAGAAAAGACCCCATACATGCCAAAGCGATTGATGTAACTAATGTTGTTTCTGTCCCTGGCCCGTGGAGGGACCTACTACCAGAAGAATTTGGAGTTAATAAGTACAGTCGAAAGAAAGTGAATAAATTTTTCCTTTTTCTTTTAGTTACTTGGTGATGCCTCTTAGCTCGCCTACCATGTGTCTTCGTCTGTCCGGGAGAATTCGCCAGCCGCGAAAACGTGTAGGTGAGTTGGCTTGCATGACAACTTGTTGATTTGACAACCTCTGCTGAGCACGCCTCTGCAGTCACCTTACCATCTGATGCTCACCGTTACTGGTACGGGAACGGTAAGTCTGCATCGGGACTCAAAGTGAGAAGAGTGCTCGGGTGAAGTAAGTTTGTCACAATTATATCAAACCCTGAGTGAACCGCTTCAACTGTCATCTGACCTTTCTGTCTCACTCTCCTAAAACAGATTGGTCAGGGGGTTAAGTGCGGTGAATGCATGAGTTGAAATTTGACGGACTCTACTGTGAACCCTAGCCATGAATGAAATCAATTTAGGTTCGACTCCCTGGTCGGGGAATATTATCTTCTTCCAAGCTCGAGTAATCCAGAGCTGGCCTTAAACAGGAAAGTGCTTTACTCCCATCAGTCTGAGCATGAATGGAAAGGAAGGGGGCAGTTCTGAGAAAAATTGTATATCTGCTGATTAAATTCTTACTTGACGGGGATTGACAGGCCTTGAACGCTCTCAAGTTGAGCCATGGATCAAAATTGTCGTGAATGTAGCCACTCTCCTGTTGGGAGGAAAGGGTGAGCTTGTGAGGGAACTTCCTTACTCAATTTTATTTTATTCTAATTTGCTTTATTATTTTGTCTTATGGTATTTTAGCTTATTCTATTTCAGTCCGTTGTTCCTTCTCAGCCGACCAATTTAAAATTTTGGGACGAGAAGAGGACTAAGAGCTCTTGGTTGATCAAGGGTGAGTGGCTGCTGTCCTCAGTAAGCTCGGTTGACACATCCTTGGTAGTGTGTTAATCTCTCGCGAGTTATCACATTAGTTGGGGACCATTCGTTGTAGGCAAACAGGAAATTCAAGCGTACAATATGTTGTGTTCTACATGGATCGGACCTCAATTACTACCAGTAGTACCCAGTTGCAGCACCTGCGTGAAACTTATCTTAAGACTTACCCTGAGTCCATATCCTATTTGATGAGTAAGTGAGAGGACTATGCTCAAAGCTTCAACGTTGAACGACGACGCTTAGGCCTCTCAAGTCAAATCTGAGAATGTCCAAAGTCTTGGTCAGTGGTCACCAGTATAGGTCTGGCTTGTGATAAAACTACTCTCCGTGAGCACGAACAGATGCCGAGTGGTCAAGGTTGAGTCCTAAAAACGTTTGTGACGACCAAGTTCTTCAGTGAGGTGCATGCATTAAGGAAAGGATTGGCATCGCCCTTGTATTACGTAAATGGGCAGAGACAGTGTTCTGCAGCTCTCTCGCATGGTAACCAGTCAAGAGTTGCGCCTTACCTGACTTGAGCCCACCAACGCTGTAGTGCAGCTCACTAGTTGTCACGACTGATATTGTTGACCGAACGGGCTTCTCCAAGCATTGATATCACGCGTGGTGCTCAGGGAAAAATTGCCTCTCATGATTGATGTCATCTCTATGGTATCCGAGAAAAGGGAGGGTCATGTATAGTAAGGACATTCTTGTTGTGTCCCTCACACTTCATTGGAGTAGAGCGGAAAAGTGGGAGGACCAAGCAGTCGGCGACGCTCTGCTCTGCCAGAAACTGATGAGGGAAATCGCCCTTGGACTAGCAAAAAACTAAAAGTTTATTGAGTGCGTGGTTTATATTCACGAGTCAGACGGAAGGTTGCATGGTATTTTCTCATCCCTGGAAGCCACTGATCAGGCCAGGGCCAGGCTCAAGTAAACAGAGAAGGCACGCAAACTTTGAGGTCCCCACCAGCACTTCAGCTAACGAAAGCCTCTTAGCAATCTGCAGTCTCTTTTAGTAGTTGCTCTTCGGTGGTCGTTACCCCAGCAAACACTCAACCATCTGAGTTATCAATAATCTCAGTTAGAACTCAGTCAAAAATATTCAAGCAGCATTCAGTCAGTATTCAATCAACATTCTCAGCATTCCACCACTGAGTGACCAGTGCAGAGACTTATTACCTCGACAACGTTCATTCATCTGAGTTATCATAAAGCATCAGTTAGACTCAATCAAGTATTAAGTCGTTTTCACTTGTCTGAAGACCAGTATCATCCAGACAATGCCTTCTTTTCAAAAGCACTGGATCAGTTTCAACCCTTGACCGTCCGGAATTGTCCGCTCGGACAACCGGTCGGACATCCYCCCCTAGCAGACTGTCCGAGCCCGAACGGAAAAAAAAAAAAAAAAAAAAAAAAAAAAAAAAAAATCCTCCAAAAAATCTGAAAAAAACACTATGTTATGCAGAAACATAAACTGCACAACTTTTGCCTCGAGATGATATCAAAAATCGTTGTCAATTTTAAAATAAAAAATTAAATTAAAGGCACCCCCAATTATTTTTTATTTTTTTCTTGCATTTAATTGCTAAAAATTGAGTTGTCCGGGCCCGGACGTCCGGGACCCCCCCGACTGTCCGCCCAGGACGTCCTGCCATCGGACAACTGGTAACATAGCTCTTTAACCAACCATGGATGTTGTGGCACTTCCAGACCCCGATTTAAAGGTTAAGTGTTCTCACAAATCCGACTCCTCTCCCACTCGTTCTCCTGTGGTAGTTGAAGGACTATTGTTCCTTATAGTTAGTTTAATGTGCAAGTGGTTTGGATAAGTCCGAGTGAACTCACACTTTCTCTCCGGTGCAAGTTGATTGTCACTCCTGGCGGAGGAGATCCTATTTATGCAAGAGCACAAGTGCAAAGTTGACTCGAACTTATTGACCATGCAATACGAAACAGGTCCGTCGTAGGTTCACCAACGAATCGACGAGCACATAGAATAAGGGGCGTACTTGCATTCAGGCGAGAGTACAAGTGCACGTCATTTGAGACACCGATTCACCATGCACTAAAATTTAAGACCGAACTGACTCGCACATAGAGTACGGATGGTTTGTCGCATTTAGGGCAGACCAAAAGTGCCCGTTGACTCGGACTTCTGCACCATACAGTTGGAAATACACTCGTGGTTGGTTCAACAACAAATGGGTAGCTTGGAGATCATTTCGGTTAGAGTACAAGTGCGAGTGGATTCGGACATTCATCATACAGTAAGAAATAAGATTTTTGGTTTGTTCAAAAGCGAGTAAATTCGCACGTAGAAAAGTGCGCCGCATTTAGGGGAGATCACAAGTGCGAGTTGACTCGGACTTATGCCGTATACAGTTGGAAATAGATTCCTGGTTGGTTCAATGGCAAATAGACTCGCCCATTGAATGCAAGTGCGAGTAGATTCGGTTTTATTCGCCATATAACAAGAAATTACGGTGCTGGTTGGTTCAAGAACGAATAGATTCGCACTTGAAATGAGCATTTCCACTGTATAGTAAGAAATTTAGGGGCCTGGTTGGTTCAAGACCGAATAAATTCGCACTTGAAATGAGCATTTCGGTTTCAAAACTGAGAGTGCAAGTGCGAGTTTATTCGGACTTATTCACCGTATAGTTTGTGTTGCCGCGCGTTCGTTGAACGCGGGTTCCGCGTTCAGTTTTTGAACGCGTTGAACGCGCGTTCAAAGAACTCGGGTGCACGCTTTGAATGAGAACGCGTAGGGCGCCACCCACGCCCGGGAGGCCCGTCGGGGGTGCTGGGGAGCAGCGACGGTGCTTGGGGGGGCTGTGGGCAGTGTGGGGAGTGGCGGCGGTGCTTGGGGGGCCTGTGGGTCAATGCCCCAGGCAAAACGGGCATTAAAAAAAAAAAAAAAGTGTGTGTGTGAATTTATGTGTTTGTGTGTGTGTGAATTTGTGTGTTTATGTGTGTGTGAATGTGTGTGTGTGTGTGTGTGTGTGAGAAAGGTCCTTTTTTTTTTCGGGGGGGTGGGGGAATCCCCCTAACACGGCTCAGACGACCCATGCAGGCTATCTGAAGGGTCCACGCAGCCATGTAGCGCAAACCCCCCCACCAAAATCAAGGCAGGCGGTGAATATAAAGTAGAGAACGAGCTGGCCGAATATATACTCAAGACTTGAATTCAGGTCTGTGTTTCAGCAGTTATGGGTTGCTCACGTAGCTAGGGCCTGTTGGTCTCTGCACGTGACTCTTAGGGCTTGGCTACACTACTCACCAAATGTGCAGAGGTGGAAAAACCACCACTTATTTGTTTCATGTATTTGGCCAATAAGTGAGGGACGTTCACAAAGTGGTTGGAGTTTCCTTCCTTTTGTTTCATTGGAAGAAGCTATGCCCTGCCAGAGAGGCAGGGCGGATTCCACACGTGGAGACAAACAGGCAAGCTCAACTCGTACCCACGTACTACTGTGGGATCCTGTATCTGAACGCAATATGGGAGAAATGGTTGTAATGCCTTTTTTTTCTTTTCACTATATCACGTCCGACAGAGGGCACAAACGACTTAGGGCCTCATTGAATGTATCTGACCAGCAAGTGAGTGACGTGCATGATGTTGGTTTTTCTCTTTTTCTTTTTTTCCTTATTTGGTTCTGCCACCCAACCCGAGAGGCAGGGCGGATTGCACGCTGGGAAACAAAATGCCAAAGCTCACCTCACAGTCACAGTGGTACTGTTGCGGCCTGCATCCGACCGTGATAACAGCATAAGGGGTACTGTTCACTGAGGGCACAGTCCCACTACCACCTGGTAAGGATGTACCTCATGGCTATCACGGGGTAAGTGAACTTTTTTTTTTTTTTTTTTTCTTCTTTTTTTTTTCTTCTTCTTTTTTTCTCTGTTGTGGCTGCCGTGAGTACCAGAGAACTAAATACAATGGGACCCAGGCTCGGCAAAACTCGCTGCGCAGTGAAATTCAGGTTCGTCTAAAACAGGCTCGGAGGAAAAAAAAAAAAAAAAAAAAAAAAATCTCGTTTGTTTTTTCTTCGTGTTTTTCTTTTTTCTTGTTTTTCTTTTTATCTCGTTTTTCTTTTCTTAGGAATACGTGCAGTGGCCCTAAGGCCTCTACTCACCACATATGTCGGCGTATTATTCCGTGTTTTGCAGAAGATTCATTCTGGTTTTGCACATTTGGTGAGTAGTGCAGCTAAGCCCTAAGAGTCACGTGCAAAGACCAACAGGCCCTAACTACGTGAGCAACCCATAACTGCTGAAACACAGACCTGAATTCGAATCTTGAGTATACATTCGGCCAGCTCGTGCACTACTTCATATTCACTGCCTGCCTTGATTTTGGTGGGGGGGTCTGCGCCACATGGCTGCGAGGACCCTTCAGATAGCCTGCATGGGCCGTCTGAGTCGTGTTAGGGGGRTCGCCCCCCCCCCCCCCCCAAAAAAAAAAGGACTTTTCACCTATGGTGGGGGGGGTTGCACTTTCGGGGTKWGKMC
>BFEA01000009.1:569803-585316 GCA_003427395.1 Chara braunii | reverse complement strand
ACGTGCCAAAACCTGACAGTGCGGTTTCAAGATGTTTTAAAGAGCACAAACGGAAAAAAAGGTGTAGTGCCGCTGTCGGAGCAAACACCCTTACCAGGGTATTTGCTTATGATTTTGCATTCGATACAGTGGTGACACCGGTTACCGTACCGGAGACGGTCTGGAGTAAAAAGTGATAATTTTTTTGGCATAGCGCCGTGAAGCAAACTTCTCGACCATTGAGGCCGAGGTTGCTAGGTGACAATACGCAGTGATACGACGCATACAACAACCGGAAGGGGTGAATAAAAATTAAAAGTCTTCGACCACAAGGGCCAGAGGGTTGGAAGAAAAAAAAATAAGAAAGGTCGCACAGGATCTGGCGACCTCAATCTGAAACCGTTAAAGGATCAGACGGTAAGGCAGAAATGAGTTAGAACAAGTTCAGGGGCGTCAAGACCGGCCGGTATATGAAAGTCGGCAGATCGCACCACCGTAAAATCTAAAGACGGCTGAAAAATTAATATAACCTCGGCCATGCGGCCGGGGCAGCCAAAAGGAACCTACTGCCGACCATAATTGGGAATGGCAGTCCGTACACCTGTCCTTACTCAAATACCGTGAGTAAGGTTGAGGCTACCTTTCAGCCTCCCGTATGTAGAAAAGAGGTTGCGTCTTGGGCGGCGACTCCCTGACTACGTAGCCACCCAAGCAACCGGTACCTTCGTCACTTTGGAGGAGGAGACACCGTTGAAAGCTCTGATACCATCCGCATAGGGCCAAGACTCAGGCTACTTGAACTGGTACCCGCCTATCTACCGATACCGGGCCTCTAAAAATGCCAACTTTTGTCTTTTTCTGCTCAATCCCGAGTACCTGGCACATCTACCTCTATTGGTAAGGTACCGTCCTACCTGATACTTGAGTATTTTTCTGCTAAGTGTTATGGGTCTTTTTCCCCGCCACTTGTGTGTTTTCACCGCCGCAACCCTTAATAACGCGGCTATAGGTAAGTACCCGCCCTTCGAGCCTTTCGGGCGACCAAGTACCCTTGTGGGCCACACACACACACAAGACGACAAGCACTCGAACAGGTAGGCAAATCGGTAGGTGTACACACACACAAACTTAGAAAACGGGCTCGACTAAGTCCCACGACTCTATATGGATCTGAGCTACTCCTCTTCTATCCAAATAAGGAGCTAGCTCAGAAGGTTCGGGTTCTTATCATCAAACTCCGAACTCAAGGATCGAATCCGCTTGACCTTGAACTAGCTCTTTTTGATAAGGAGCAGCACCGCAGCCGCCCGTTTTCACCCCGCCCGAGGGCTGGCGGGACTCGAACCCGTGACCTCAGATTCATAAGTAGTTAGAGTTAGTTAGCCCTCTGAAAACGAGGGGATTACACTTGGCAGAACAAAGTAGATAGTGGTTAGATTCTTTCCTTTAATTTATTTTTATTTTTTTGAAATTAGTTAGATTCATTTTTCTTTTTATTTATTTATTTAATTTATTTTTATTTTTTTGAAATTAGTTAGATTCGTTTTTCTTTTTATTTATTTATTTATTTGTTGATCCTCTCTGATTCCGAAGCCGCTCTCCACTGATCCGATTTTAATGAATCAGCCCTTGATAAACAGGCGGATTCACGCGACATCCGAAATTTTGGCCTGCACTGAAGGCTCGACGGGCAGCGCAGCGCACGACGACAAGCTCAGTAGAAAAGCGAGAGGGGGATGCCAGGAGAAAACATGCGAGCGCGGGAGTGGGGGCGCTGTTGCTCAAAGAGCAAGTACGGAGGTGGTGCGCACGGAGCAGCAGAGATGGCGGGTGGAGCATCGCAGAGGGGCGCGCAAAATAGCAGAGATGGTATGAGGGAGTAGAAGCAGTGAGGGAGAAGAAGAAGTAGAGAGGAAGAAGAAGAAGAAGAAGGAGGAGGAAGAGGAGAAAGAGGAAAATGAGAGGAAGAGAGTCGCGGGGAGGTTGCGCCGAAGAAGATGAGTGCACCCAAAGAAAAGGAGAGCAGGCAAGTGGACACGCGCGAAGGAGTAGAGGTAAGACGAGCGGGAAGAAGGTGGCCGCTAGGAAGAGGGGAGCGCAGGACAGATACGGGCACGCGAGTGAAGAAGGAGGCGTGCGAGGAGGATGAAGAAGAAGAAGGAGAAGAAGAAGAAGAAGAGAAAGGAGAAAAAGAGAGAGGAAGAGCTCTTACCTAGGCGCACACGCGCTACACTGATGAATCCAACGAGTAGCTTGCCTGGGTCGAAAGGCCCGGGTAACCTTCTTAAGGTTCATCATGACGGGGTAGATTACTGTAATTATCGATCTTGAATGAGGAATGCCTAGTAACACGAGTCATCTGCTCGTGTTGATTACGTTCCTGCCCTTTGTACACATCGCCGTCGCTCCTACCGATTGAAGGGTGCGGTGAGGTGTTTTGAGAAGTCGTCTGACGACGACTGGTGATGACTGACGACAACGATGACGCTGACGACGACGACGAAGGCTGACGACGAAGACCGACGACAGTGACGACGGCGACGACGAAGAGAGAACAGGTAAGCCTTCAATCTCGGGGCTTACCTCATGATACTTCCATCGGATAGGATAAATAAAATAAAATAAATAAATAAATAAAATAAAATCGAATGAATCTATCGCTAGAAAGTGGATGTACACACTACCGGATACTACGTGTGTGTATGCGTGTGAGAGTGAGAGAGAGGAAAGGAGATGTGGCGCGTGGTGGTCTTGGGTGCAAGTGCCATCTGCGTGTTGGGGAACGAGGTTGTGAGTGAGGAGAGAGACATACCTGGTGCTGGAAGCGTGCGACATTGGTCGCTATATGCTCGTACTTCGGGAAAGCTGTTGACATCATTTTTCGGCATCGTAGTATAGGCTAGATAGGATCTGCCACATGCAGTCTGGGCGCTGAGCGCCAAATAGGATACCAACTCTGGTTCTTCGTTGATGATGATGGGACTTTTTCAGCATTGTCAATTATGAACTCTTGGAGTGTTCTTATTTGGTGAATCTCGTGATGCAATTTTGCTGTTGGTTCGGGGTCACGACTATCTGGTCTTGTGTATATGATGCTGTTTGATTTCTGCAGTTCGCTATGGCTCATTTTCCTTGCATTCTATTTTATTATTTTTTTATTATTATTATTGATTGATTGGTATAATATTATTATTATTGTTATTATAATTATTATTATTATTATTATTACTATTATTATATTATTATTATTATATTTATACTAATATTACTATTATTTTACTATTAGACAGGATCGTTTTCTTTTACATTTCGCATACATGCAAACAGATGGGGATTCACACTGGCGCATAGCGCCCAACTCAAAGCTCAAAGATAGGCTATTATGCATGAACACCCACACATCGCAACTCTTTTCATTGAGTCCAACACCACCTTTTACTTTATACTTCAACTCCGGATCAACCTGGATACCCCACGCACACACACTGTACACACAGGAAACACACACACATTAAACTCTAACTACGGCTATGGCCGCTGCTAACCTATCGATATGGCTAAGCTCTTCCCTCTCGCCCACTTCGTCCGCGGGCTCACTGCTGACCACCTCGCACAAGTCGTTGCGGCAGCACTTCCGCATGGCTCACGCAGGAATAAATGAATGACTGGGCGCTGCCTCTTGATTAATACTTATGTAACTCGTTGGTCTACCCCTTCCATCAGCCCACGGTGCACATAGTCCCTCATGGCACCTGCTGGACCGGATTGGGACTGACTGAACCATGCCGCATCCCTGGTAAAAGAAAAGAGGGGATGATAAACACGCACGGGCATACAAACAGATAGTGAAACAGACACGCACGAACAGACAGACAGTCGGTGACAGACAAACATACAAACAATGACGAAGAGACGGACAAACAAACGGACTATGGCTGACACACAGACAAGACATAAACAAAGACAGGCACAGGCAACCAGACAAACAGTGACGGAAATGCAGAACAGACAGACAAATATAAAACACACGTACAGACACAGACACACAAACGACAGACATACTACAGCAAGGCAATAGACAAACGGGAACAGACAAACATGTTAACAGACAGACATGGATAAACAAATATGACAGATATTGACTTGCAAAAAGAGATAACAGACAGACAGACAGACAAGCGGACAGACAGACACCGACAGACACAAACAAACAGATGCACACATAAAGAGAGAGAGTTTTCCATCAATAGGATGAGTGATGCATCGGCTGGCTCGAATATCTCCTACCCCGCGGCTGGCCTCATGCGGGTGTCTGCATTAGCGCAGGTTGTAGGACGCGGGGCAAGTTGACGGTGATGGAAAGAGTCTTCGTGAGGAGGGGCGGAGAGTGGTTGACAGGGGATGATGAGGGGAATCGGAGATGCATACGTAGTGCATGAGGGAGATCGGCATTTGGTGTTGATAACATGTATATTGGCCCTCGAAGGCGGAGTGAACTTGCTCCGTGAGCATAGGCAAGGTTAATAGGCGAGTAGAATAGGTTGGATGCTCTGGGCACCGGGCAGGGAGGAACAATATTAATGCTGCGTTGGTGTGGCCTTAGTACTTGAACATTGACTGACCATCTCATTAGGCTGCTTTTATTAGATGGAATCTCCGTATATTTATGCTCTCTAATTGTATACGGCTACTTGGACATTTGTGTGATTTCGCAATTTGGTTTACTGTATATCGTCCCCGCTCCTATTCATTGCAAAAGAGTAATTAGCTCCTGCTGATTATGTCCCTGCCGTTTATGCACACCGCCGTCGCTCCTACCAAGTGAATGGTCCAGTGAAGTGTCTCGATCGCCGTGTCTCAGCAACTGCCGTTGAGGGTGTTATGTAAAGTTCACTGAACCGTATCATTTAAAAAGGATGAGGGTTCTGTTAAGTGGGACACCGATAAATAACCTCCACTTTTCTTTGATCCATTGTCTATTGCGAAATAGTCTTAGGCATCGACTAGATATATTGTTATTATTAATTATTGTTATTATTATTACTAGGCTACCAGCCGGGTCGCCCGGGTCCCGGGTGGCCGGCCCGTGCAAGGAGGTCCCAGCAAAAAAAAAAAAAAGATCCAAAAAAAAACTATGGTATGCATAAAAATAAACTGAACAACTTTTGCCTCAGGGTCACATCGAAATTCTTCGCCAAAATTAAAATAAAAAATTAAAAATAAAAATAATATTTTATTTTTATTTTTATATTTTTGGCTCGGTCGGGCAAGTGACCCCGGGCCACTCTGGTAGCCTAGTATTATTATTATTATTATTATTATTTATTTGCTATTTTCAGACTTCATATGTTAAGCAGGGGTTGGAGAGTGAGGAGAGTATGGGGCATTGGAGAGAAAAGAGACATTGCCACTGAGTGGTGGTGTCTGCCTCCTCCATCCTCCCCCTTGTTCTTGTTTTGGGTTAGTCCTCTCAAAGTATCCATCTCTTTGACTGTGATTGGCTGATGATGTGCCTTCACTAAGATAATATTGACCTCCTTTAACTCTAAGTACCAGCAATCAGTTGCATAGACCATACATCTCCGAATACAGGGCAATTGCTGGAGCTCTGCCGGAGTTCAGGAGGAACTCTGAACCATGAGGTACGCACGTCTATCCCTTTCCCATATACCCTTACAGGCTACGCCCTTCTATTGCACTGCCTGTATGACTTTGTGATACACCGTTTATGTTTCTTCAGGACTAAGGTTAACAAAAGGGGAAGTGGATATATGATTGAAGTAAGAATCATGTCTGGTGAAAGGAAAAGCACCTAAAGTAACCAAGAAGGAACGTAGGTTGTTTGGGCTTGAAGAACAAAGTAGGGCGATGGAGGCTCATGTGTGAGTCGCGATACTACTTGTGTATGCTCTAACTTAACTAAGGGTTGACAATTAGGTACTCATGTGTGAGTTACCTTACAATATGCCTGATCGACTGTCGTCGTGACGAACAGAGGTATCTAACGATAACTTAGGAACTATAATAAGGTACCCTCGTAACGATTGTCGTCGTGACGGGAAGGGGTATCTGACAATAACCTATGAACTAAATTCAGTACTCTCTACCGTAACGATTGTCGTCGTAATAGGAAGAGGTATCTGACATTGACTTATGAACTGAACTTAGGTATTCATGTGTGAGTTACCTCACTACCTTACCGGATCGGCTGTCGTCGTGACGAGAAAGGATGTCTAACAATAACTTATGAACTAAATGAGGTACTCTCTACCGGAACGACTATCGTCGTGACGGGAAAAGGTATCTGACAATTACTTATTAACTAAATTGGGTACTCTCTACCGTAACGACTGTCGCCGTAACGACTGTCGTCGTGACGGGAAGAGGTATCTGACAAGAACTTATGAACTAAATTGGGTACTCTCTACCGTAACGACTGTCGTCGTGACGGGAAGAGGTATCTGACAAGAACTTATGAACTAAATTGGGTGCTCTCTAGCGGATCGACTGTTAGTGCTCTCTGTCAAATCGGCTGTCGTTGTGACGGGTAGAGGTGTCTGACACTAATTTATAAATTAAAATGAGGTACTCATGTGTGAGTTACCTCACTACCTGTCGAGTTGATTGTCGTCGAAGGGAGTGTCTGACACTAACTTATGAATTAAATTGGGTACTCATGTGTGAGCTACCTTACTATCTACCGGATTGATTGTCGTCATGAAGGGGAGATGGTGTCCGACATTAGAAATAATAAAGGTAGGCTCTTGTGCGGGTCTCCCTGTTAGCCTACCGGACTAGTCTCCGAAGGCGATAGAAAACCCATGTATGGGTTGGACACTTGCTCTTTGACGCCGGGACGATTGGCATAATCAGAAGGTGGCGGTACTCCCGTGTGTGCTACCTCACCACCTCGATTAACTAGGATTTGCTGCTATGAGAAGTAAACTCAGGGGAATTTTGGTACTAACTTCCTTTCTTATTAGCAGCCCAGAAAGATTCGGTCTGTGCACTTATCCAAGGTGCAGTAGGGGGCTCCAGGGAGGGTCATCCTGTTCACACGCTTGAGTATAAGGCTGACTAACAACCTGCAAAGAGTAGAAAATAACATTGCTACTCTTTCTTTCCTATCTTACTTACCCTTAGATAGTCCGACCACCAGACAGGTAGTAGGGAGGCTTCTTTAGGAGTCATCATATTACTTGTTTGACGGTTGGACTACCCATTACCCAAGGAAGATAGTAGAGAGGTCTATGTTGGGGTCTGTCTATTACCTACTTGATTCTATATTAACTTACGAGAAGAGTACTCCTGTAGGAATACCTTAAACCCTCGTCTTCTGTCCAAACTAGCATGATTTCAGGATGGTATGCTTCGGAAGGGTAGCACGATATCCTTGTTAGGATTATCCTAATGCACTCATGAAGAGGACCTTATCACGTGATAGTAGGGGGCTCTTGTGAGGGTCGCCTATTATTCACACAGATCGTTATTAACCTCTGGGAAAGGACTGACACCCAGATCTTCCAAGAGTATACCTAAAGCAAGTAGTGGGGTGCTTCTGTAGGAGCCCCGATTATTTGTTGAAGGAAGGATGATCATGTGTGAGCTATCCTGCTACTCTGGTTAGAGGAGAACTAAAAAGGGGTCAAATACTCATGTGCGACTTACTCACCTGTCTGTTCGACTAAGAGATTGCTTGGTATTGATCAAGTGGCAAGAGATTCATGTTTGAATCAGCCTACTACTTAAGTATGTTAACACAAATAGAAGAGAAAGGAAGGAACAATGCTCCTGTTGGAGCAAGGGCTTCACATATTTGAAAAAGGGACAAGGAAAGATAATAGGACCGCGGAAAAAAGAATACTAGTAGAAAAAGAGTTACCATGAGGTCCGTGTTCGTTTACGGCTTTCGAATGAAAGGCCACGACGATGAATGAGTTATATCTCATCTACATAAGCGTCAAACGAAGCACTTATCTCCAAGAGAGAGAATGAAAGGACTGAGAGTAGGGTAAACATGAGTTTCCCTAAAGACGACTTAGGACACAGGCATGAGACTCCTTGAGTGAAAGGAAAGAGTGAGAGACGACTTAGGATAGTTTTGTGAGAGTAAAACAAGGGATTAGACCTAGAATGTCGATCCCAGAGCTCACTACCCTTGTCTAAGGGCTTGACCCTTAGGTATCAATATGTGGGAAATCGAGTGGGGGTGTTGAATCTTTGTTGACGTGTGTGTGTGCAGATCCCTATTTATCTACTTCATTTCAAGTAAGAGGTTATACAGAAAGGACACAAATTTCTGTTATCTCTCGAAAACAGGTCGGTTCTTACCGATTCCACTTTCCCCCTTTGACTTGATACCCACCTCTAAAATCAAACTCTGTGGTTAGTAAAACTGTCACTTGCGGTCATTACCTAAATGGTCTCGGTCACTCTCAAGGGTCCTTTGAAGAAATGTGAGGGGGTTGGGTTTACGTCTCTGGAAAGATAAGGCTGTCATACATGGTTTGGAAAGTGAGGGACAAGGTCAATAGTTGATGGTTGACGCCCTTAGTACGTGGCATGTGAACTGTCTTTGCATTATTCTGTGCAGGTCTGTTTTGTGCGTGATTTTGGACTAAACTGGACCAGGTCTGTCGAAAAGTCTTGGACACACGGCACTTGTGAAAGTGGGAAGGGTTCTCGGCGATAATACTTCCATATTCATCATATGTCCAACTTAACTTCTATGCTATTCTGAAGTTCAACCAAGTCATAACCTGATGAGAAAGCTAGGACGCATTTTGGTAGAAAGACAGTTTGGTTGATAATTATCAAGAAAATAATACTCGACGCAGTAGCGGAAATAAACTGCCTTTTAAAATTTCGACCCGAATATCCAACGGGTCAGTTCTAGGCGTCTTACCGCGTGTACCCCATCTTATGGTACAGCGATCGAGCAAACGCCCTCCGCCGACCTACCTCTACAACGGCATGTAAAAGCCTTAGTATGTGGGCCGGTAGCTCAGCAGGGATACACCTACCTGAGGGTGGTGACAGCCCCTCAGGTAGAGGTAAGTTGTACCTCACGACGTCCCGACCTGTCGCAGGGAGTCGTGAGAGGTATAGCACGCGCGCACGGTCGAAGTGGTGACCGGTTCTTTTTTAGGAATACATCCTACGTGACACGACCGTGAGGTTCAGTGCTCCCAGGGGGGTGCGCGACCACCGCGCGCGACAGATGGCGTCTTTGCCGGGGACCTTCGGTTGCCTGCCGGGGTCCTGTGTGAACGAACCTGGGTGTGGTTAATTGAAACCCTAGCAGAACGACAAAACAAAATAGTAGAATGTCATGTGGCTTTTACTAGTTAGTTGGGTAGCTATTCTGGATAATTGGTGGTCTATAAGAGCGAGCTCCTCTTAAGAGAAGATGACTACTAGTTAAAGTTGTGTAAGCCTTGGACGACATCCCTATCACCTTCCGAGAGAACTGCTCCCGAGCTTGTTCGTGAGGGGAATGTGCGAATGCCGGCTAAGGACCGCGAAGTCTTCATAAAAACGGAGTAGGTAGGGATAACGGATGAGCCGATTGACACAGTAGGATTTGGCAATTTCTTGTCAAATCTGCACGAGAGGTTTTCGACTGCGCTGGTTCCTTCCGACCATAATATTTTTCATCTCTACGTTGACCTCGTGTACTTCCATTTCTGAAGTCTTTAATTAAGATCATTTGGATAAGTAGCTAAGTTGATCATATTACACCACAAAAATTGAGTTTCCTTGATAAAGGTACGTATCGCAATACATAGGCGATACCTTAATCGGTAGGTGGCTAGGAAGGAGCTACGAGTAATACCTTTCTCTAGCCATGCCACGCGGGTCAGGAACTGGAAGAGGAAGAGGTGGACGACAAGGGAAGGTTGCCGAAAAACCTATTGATTTGACAAGGGAAAGAGAGGAACGAGAAGAAGAAGAGGAAGAGGAGGAGAGATGGGAAGGGGTGAGATTGCGTCGACATCAAGAAGACTTGCGAGAACGCACGCCGTCCCCTGGAAGGATGGCTTATTATTTATATAAGTACGATCAGCATTACGGCGCTCCGCCCCCACGGTTCGAACTGCCTCCTCGTACTTATCCAATGGAATATACTTCTCCCTCTTCTTCTATGGCACGTCGGCTTCAGCAGTTGACTGTCCTTCCTCAGCCGCCTCAACCTGCTCTTTCGCCACCGCCGCATGTGCCTGACCCTCCCGTAGTGTCTCAGGCTGCACCTGCGGATCATCGGTTATGTATCACCCTGATACTATTTTTCCTATATCAGATGGAATTATGCGGGCTGATTTCATACCTATTGAACAAAAGGATCATTTAAAGATGTCGTCCCGTCAACACGAAGCTTGACCAGGATAAGTAATGATTTAGTACTTGTCTAGGTCATCACACAAAAACACCCTCGAAGGGGAATATGTCTAGATGATTTCTATACTTCTTCTCTTGTCAGTAACAATGCCCATAACGAAGGGGGTATCCGTCTTGGAAGAAAAAGGGGGGATTGAGGAAAGATGTTAGCACCTCCTTAGGGATAAACAATCTAGATGGGTGTCAGGCGATTCCTATGGGTTTTCGTCTTGAATAGACACAAATTTCTCTTCATAAGTAAAAGTATCAATTGATCGGCTACAGCAAGAGAAGGGAAGGAGAGTTCTAGTAACATGTTAATAAGTGGAAGACATATCTAGGGATACTAGGGGGTCTAAAATATAGGTAGAGACAGTAGAGACCCTCATTTGCTACGGGTTTTTAATAAAGGTTCAGTGTTAGGAAAGAGTCAATATGGGCTAAATCCATGCTTGGGAAGAATTTAGAGGTCGATTTCATCTATAAGGGGCAGTCAAAGGCTCCTAATCCTGAGTGTTGTCAGTAAGACAGTGAGGAGTTTGGTGTTAAATCATCCAGTTTATGTTTAACTTGCTGGCAAAATTCAGATATGAGGCTATATGTTATAACTCATGTACTTCAAGATCATCTACATGAATCTGAGCGCTTAAAGTTTCTTCCTTTTAAGACCATTTATTAAGCTTATCTATGTAAATTTATTCATCCGTGCCAAGTTTATTTAAGTCAAGCATATTTAATATTAATTCATATGAGACTATCTATCTGATGCATTTTTATTCATGGTTGCTCGCCGAATTACCCGTCTGAGTTTATTTTTTTTAAATAGTAAGCCTTAATCCTTCCTTATAAACTAATCAAATATGACTACCTGTTTATGTTTATTCACTTAAACATATATGGTTGGATTGCTCTACCTATAAAGAGTAGAGGTGCTACGCAGAATCCACGTTCGACGCTGGATCGAAGGTGAATGGAATGATCAACTTCTTGAGAGAAGAGATTATCTCGAGAAGTGATCAATGTGTAGAATCTGCTCTTGAGGGAGTTGCAATCCTAAGTTATCTTTTCTCTGAAATATAGTTTGAAGGAGCTATAAACTCGTTTTCAGAAGTAGGAGTGAGACCCACGCCAGAACTATGTTCCTGGTCCATAGTGGGGTGTTGTCACCTAACCCTTTGAGGAGAGGTGACCATATTACTAATAAGAAGGAGGAAAGTATTTGAACCTTGATTAGACTATGGTCTGTGAAGGAGGCAACTACTACCTGCCGCAAGGAAGCAGGGGGTGATGCCCCAACTATCTTTATGTCAAGTGGGTTCATCTGCACGAGATGGGATATGGATCCTGGAACGTGTATGGTGAGGTTGTCTACTAATGGACAAGGGTCTGCAAGGAATGAATATTGGAATTGGGGGGTGAAGAAGTGAGGCTTTATCCTTGAGCAGGGCTCGGGAGTCTAAGATGTTAACCCTTTTAAGGGATTACACTGCTCATTGACACAATATACTCCTATCGAAGCCGGGAAGTAGAATGTAGTACTCTCATTTTTTATATATATATACTTAAAAGCATTTATTGTTAGGAGGCTTATTGACTACAACATGAATGTTGTCTATCGTAACAGTTACTATAAGTTTCTCGTCATCACCATGCACGCATATACCAGTTAAACTTAGTCTTTCTCCTTCTAATACTATTCACTTAACTATAATAAATATTGTTATCACTATAACAGCATATCATTACTGTAAGCAACCAGTCATTATGATGATTTATGATATTCAATATCCAAAAATTGTGAATACATTATTATCGCAGTATATTATCACCGACCTTTGAATGGTCTTAGACGTTGGACATGAGCAATGTAGTGAGGTTTGATTCGAAGACTGCCTTTCGGGAAGAATATTGTAGGGAAGAGAGACTCTGTATACTGATAAGAGATACTTTTTTGACGTTTTGTCTGTGTGAGTCGGACCTAGGGGCAGCTGAAGCAAGCCGAAGAAAGGTTTAGATTTCAACTATTTAAATAATTAAGTCTTAATATAAGAGAATTAGGAAAGGATTGCGCCTAGCTAGTAGATGAACGACCTTTTGATTTCATTCTTTTTGAGTTCTATAGTAGGACCCTCACATATTTCCTTCTTCAGATAAGACATTGTACGCTAGTAGTCGAATGTGAGGTAAGATCTGCGGCATATTTGTTATTTCCCGCTTAGATGCAGTAATGAACTTAAGTCAATAGTGTAGATGAGGTGTCTTACAGTATGTACTCCGATATATGAGATATCATGAGATTTTATTGTCTCTTTTATACCTTTCTTACTCAGCATGTGTACCCTAACAACAGAGGATAAGAAAGACATATGACTCGAGTTTCAAGACTGTTTTTGACTCAACACTACGGATTCGATTAAGTTTTCTCCTGAGTCATATATGATTTCTATCTATGGGGTATGCCGACAATGAACACTTTTCACTTTCACATTTGAGTTAGTCCTGTTTCTGGTTTTGATTGATGAAGTGTATATCTTGGGTGTGTGTGTCAACTGCGCTATCAAGTCTTGAGTTAGGATGCTAAAAAAAACACCTAAGTGTTCAAGAAAGATAGGATGAAATGTGATACGTACGGTCTGAAAGTGTTTTGGCATTGTTGGTCAGTTGTTCCATGCTTTGTCTTATATGGTTATTTTTTTTGAAAAAAACCATAAAAATGGGGTATGCGAAAGTCAAAATTTTTGATGCGTTTGAGCAACCCTGTGAGACAGGGGAATGTATATTATGAATGAAATGGTTGTTTTTTCTGCTTTCTGAAAAGACAAGGAGTCAAACAAATACTTTTTATACTTTTTTTTATGGATATTTGGTTCGCTTTCCAGCCTGTGATCGAGGTTTGGAAGGCACGACCCCTAAGTGGCTCTGACGATGCCCATCGTTCAGTGACAATATGACAATCATGATATATTATTCTTATTGGTGAAATTTTTCATATATATATTTTCAAAGAGAATCAATCATCCAAACTGACGAGGGGATAAAATTTTTTGGTCAGATTATTTTTCATATATATTTTAAATGATCATCGTTCATCCACTCTAGGAGATCAGTCTGAGGGACTTGAAATTACCAAGCCTATGGTGAAAAATTGGCATCGTTGGGACGTAACTCCCAGCGTGGGCTCCTGACCAAGTATAACCAGGCAGCGGGCCTTCCGATTACGGCATAGAACTGAAACATGAGGAGGGGCCTCCTTAATGATGGAATTGGTTCAGGTAGACATCGGAGGGATCAGGAGTCGGGTCTAGAGTGATAGGAGGATTTTACCCGATATTGCGTAACCAATACGGGAACCATCGCTAAAATAACAACGCGGTGGGCCGCAGTTACGGTCTGATGAACCGGCTGTGGTGGGTTGAGGCCAAGGTTGCCGATCCCCTCGCATTAGACTTCGAGTGGGACGGTAAAATCTGACTTAGGTTAAGACCCGCGTCGAAAGGGTGAGATTCAATTTTGATTCCTAACTCCTCGGGCACCCAACGAGATCCTGCCAATTAAAGTCTAAAGTTGAGGGGAGGAGTTATCATTGTCTTCCTTGGTGACCTCCATAACTGTAGTACAGATCCAGTATCCCCACTCAGGTTTATATGGAATAATATTTCTTGGGAATTGTCATTTTTGGATATGTCGGAGACCCAGGTTAAAATCTTGGCAGTATGGACGCACCAAGGGGGACAGTGAGGGTCTTCAAACCGCAACTTCATCAAGGAAATCGGATTTTGACAACTTGTCGCGTCAGAAGACCTTTGTTTGCATTTAGATTCCCTAGCGACGGGGACGTCGTTTAATGGGGTCCAGAAAAACTGTCGGAGCAAACACCCTTACAAGGGTATTTGCTCATGATTTTACATTCGATACAGTGGCGACACCGGTTACCGTACCGGAGACGGTCTAGAGTAAAAAGTGATAATTGTTTTGGCATAGCGCCGTGAAGCAAACTTCTCGACCATTGAGGCCGAGGTTGCTAGGTGATAATACGCAGTGATACGACGCATACGACAACCGGAAGGGGTTAATAAAAATTAAAAGTCTTCGACCACAAGGACCGGAGGATTGGAAGGAAAAAAAAAGAAAGGTCGCACGGAATGTGGCGACCACAATCTAAAATCTTTAAACGATCAGACGGTAAGGCAGAAATGAGTTATAACAACTTCAGGGGCGTCAAGACCGACCGGTATATGAAAGTAGACGACTGAAAAATTAATATAACCTCGGCCATGCGGTCGGGGCAGCCAAAAGAAACATACTGCCGACCATAATTGGGAATGGCAATCCATACATCTGTCCTTACTCAAATACAGTGAGTAAGGTTGAGGCTACCTTTCAGCCTGCCGTATGTAGAAAAGAGGTTGCGTCTTGGGCGGCGACTCCCTGACTACGTAGTCACCCAAGCAACCGGTACCTTCATCACTTTGCAGGAGGAGAGACCGTTGAAAGCTTTGATGCCATCCGCATAGGGCCGGACTCAGGCTACTTGAACTGGTACCCGCCTATCTACCAATACCGGGCCTCTAAAAATGCCAGCTTTTGTCTTTTTCAGCTCAATCCCGAGTACCCGACACATCTACCTCTATTGGTAAGGTAACGTCCTACCTGATACTTGAGTAGTATTTTTTTGCTAAGTGTTGCAAGTCTTTTTCCCCGCCACTTGTGTGTTTTCACCACTGCAACCCTTAATAACGCGGCTATAAGTAAGTACCCACCCGTCGGGCCTTCCGAGCGACCAAGTACCCTTGCGGGCCACACACACACACAAGCCGACAAGCACTCGAACAGGTAGGCAGACCGGTAAGTGTACACGCACACAAACTTAGAAAACGAGCTCGACTGAGTCCCATAACCCTATATGGATCTGAGCTGTTCCATTTCCATCCAAAGAAGGAGCTAGCTCAGTGGGTTCGGGTTCAAATTATCAAGCCATAGACTCAGGGATCGAGTCCGTCTGATCCTGAGCTAGTTTTTTTTTATAAGGAGCAGCACTGTGGCGGCCCGTTTTCACCCCGCACGAGGGCTGGCGGGACTCGAACCCGTGACCTCAGATTCATAAGTAGTTAGAGTTAGTTAGCCCTCTGAAAACGAGGGGATTACACTTGGCAGAAC
>BFEA01000009.1:553072-563073 GCA_003427395.1 Chara braunii | reverse complement strand
AAAACAAGGGATTAGACCTAGAATGTCGATCCCAGAGCTCACTACCCTTGTCTAAGGGCTTGACCCTTAGGTATCAATATGTGGGAAATCGAGTGTGGGTGTTGAATCTGTGTTGGCCTGTGTGTGTGCGGGTACCTGTTTATCAACTTCATTTCAAGGAAGAGGTGTTGCAGAAAGGAACCAATTTTGTGTTATGTCTCGATAACAGGCCGGTTGTTACCGATTCAACTTTCCCCCTTTGACTTGATACCCACCTCTAAAGTCAAACCTTGTGGTCAGTAAAACTGTCACCTGCGGTCATTGCCTAAATGGTCGTGGTCAGTCTCAAGGGTCCTTTGAAGAAATGTGAGTGAGCGGGGCTTACGTCTCCGGAAAGATAGGGCTGTCATACATGATTTGGGAAGTGAGGGACTAGGTCAATGGTTGATGGTTGACGCCGTTAGTGCATGACATGTGAACTGTCTTTGCATTATTCTGTGCATGTCTGTTTTGTGCGTGATTTTTGACTAAACTGGATCTGGTTTATCGAAGAGTCTCGGATACACGGCACTTGTGAAAGTGGGAAGGGTTCTTGCCGGTAATACTTCCATATTCATCATATGTCCAACTTAACTTCTATACTATTCTGAAGTTCAACCAAGTCATAACCTGATGAGAAAGATAGGACGCCTTTTGGTAGAAAGACAGTTTGATTGATAATTGTCAAGAAAATAATACTCTACGTAGTAACGGAAATAGACTGTCTTTTAAAAGTTCGACCTGAATATCGAACGGGTCAGTTTTAGGCGTCTGACGGCTGTAGCGGCCGTACCCTCAAAGACTTTCGAGCCTAGGTCGACCCCACTGCGGGTCCCATTTGGCTCGACCCGCCCACGCTAATGCTCAGGGCGCGGGGTGTTCGTCCCAGGGGCACCCCTACCTAGTGCTATGGGATGGATGGGGATGGGCCATTTGCGATAGGGCTTTACATTGGGGGATGAGGCTCCGCTCTCGCGTAAGATGGTAGCTCTTTGATCACTCGTGACGTTTTCTCGATTCATTCGGATGTGACCAGGCAATTGCTCCTTCAAATACGCAAGCAGTCCAGGGAGTTCATTGAGAATTCTTCTTCTTTCGTGTGTAGGCCAAGCGTCATCCATTGGGCCACACACCTTGTCACTAAGCGTAGCGATCTCTATGGCATCATCGGGGTGCGGCCGCGCCGTCCATGCCCCTAGCCCCTTTTTTTTTTTTTTTTTTTTTTTTTGCTCGATAATCATCCCACTCGCATATCCATTGCCGCCCTTAGTCTTTTCGGGCCCCCATTTTGCATACAGAAAATCAAGATACACGTCCATCACACAAGCCATATATCTTTTCCCAAGCATACGAGCATTAAGTCTCACCCGCATGCACAATTTACGCTAGGCCCTTGTCGTCGGTTTTTCCCATTCCCGCCCGCTTTCCGCGGGTCTAGTCCCGCTCAATCCATCCTAAGCTACTCGCCTGCGCAAGACTACACAAGCAAACACCACGTACAATCCCCATTGGGGTCAACGCATTGTCCATCCTACAAGCCTAAGTTCCATTTCTCTTCCGATGACCCGTTTAGTTCTCTTTTCCTTCCTTCAAGCAAGCCAGACCTCTTCCTTAGTCATGCCGTCGGGGAAAATGGTTGAGTCAAACTGACCTTGTCACGAGCCTTCGCTCCTTGCCACCTTTATGAAATTTATAATTTGTGGCATTTTGAGCCTTAGTGTGCTTATCTTGGTTTCTCCTTCCTCTTGGCACATTTTTTGACCCCGTGGGGGTAGGGAAATGTTGCTGAAAATTCCAAAAAAAATAATATTTTTTCTTTCTTCACATTTTATTTATTTATTTTTTCAACTATTTTTATTTATTTATTTATTTTTTTCAAAATTTCACCGTTTATTTATTTATCTTTCCCCCTCCTCTCCACGGTGGCTATTTTCTCTTCTTGATTAGGTCGCCACTATCCCACCCTAATCACTAAAACTCCGGTTAGGATTTTCTTAGGGTTTTTCTAAGGTTTAGGGTTCACCTAACCCCCCTCCTCTCCCGCTTTCTCCCGTTGGGCACCTTGGACCTGAACGGCTCCTCTCCCTTCGGCCGGATTTGTGCCACCATCTCACGCGCGACCCGCTGGTCACAAAGTGAGCCGACTCACGACTACCCACTCTGCTCCCTCGGTCCCCTTCCTCTCACCGGTGATCCCCTATCCCCACGCCATAACCCACCTCCTTCCCCACCTCTTTGTCCACCTCTCGCCATGTCTACCACCATCCGTCCACTACCCATGGACGGGGCTACAGTTGAGGAGATCATCACGGCGCCCTCCGTCTCTCAGGCGCCCACCCAACCGATGGTTCAGGGTCAACACTTTGTGGACTCCATGGACCTTCACGTTGTTCTTGCGTCCCTCCTTGCACCTCTCCAAACGCGACTTGATGCACTTGCACCCCTGGAAAGGCAAGTAAATGCACTCGCCTTTGAAGTCCACCGCCTCAAGGGTTCTCCTCATCGCTCTCCCCACTGCTCTTAGACTTCATCCCCTACCGGCTCAGAGTCCGGCTCTCCACGACTTCAGAGACGGAGACGAGGTGGCTCGTCCTCCTCCGCGGGTCAGGCTCAACAATCCCCCTCCGCGGTGGTGAGTGTTGTCACCGCTCAGCCTATACTATCTGTTGCGGCATACCCGTCGGACCCTGCCGCCCCTGCCGTTTCGGCCACTACAGTCGGTGCTGCTGTCCAGATACCTATATCTGGCCAGACAGTTTCATCTACTAATCTCGGTGTGGCTTCCTAGCTTCCCGCCTCGGTCCTGACATTACGGACCGGAGTCTTCCCTACTCCCATCCTCTCCTCACTTCCACCCCAAGGTCCTATGCAGTTCGTTACTCCTCCCTCTCATCCTCTCCTCACAAGTTGCTCACCCTTCTTCTTCTTACACCGCCCCTCCCACCTCTGTCTTACCGGCTCGTTTCCCTCAACCGGCTCCGCCCCTCTATCCTCATACCTCTCCACTCCGTCACAGCTGGTTGCAGGCGTTGCCTCCACCTCTGCTGGACCTTCCACCAGCAGCCCCGACTCACATCCTACCACCAGCTCTACCCCTGCACTGGCCTCAACATCTGCCGCCCCAGTGCAAGCCCATCAGTCTCTCTCTCCCCGTCGTCAGTACAACGGTTCCACCCTTGTGCGCCTGTCGGATATACCCGACTATGATGGCACACTTCGTGTGTCGCACTGGGTGCAGGCTGCCACACGTGCGCTGACACTGACCAACAAATCCGAACTTGTGGTGCTGTATGGTCGCAACTAAATTGCGAGGCAGCGCGTTCTCCTGATGGGAGAACTATTATTCCCATCGTACTCGCTCGGGTGAGGCTCCCACTCTCGCGGATTTCACTGCGTTCGTTCATGACCACTATGACACTCTCCATTATACGACCGACGCCTTAGATCCGGCCACACAGACACACTGGCACGGGTCCTCCGTACCAACAGACCTTGAGCGTCACATTAGAGTGTTTCAGGACGCCCGCCTCATTTGCGATGAGGCACTCCTACCTGAGGTCCTTTTGACCAAAAGGTTCATTGTCAGTCTTCCGACTGACTACCGCATCGAGCTCTGGTGACAAAACTTCACCTCCTCAGAGCAGGCCTGCGAAGCTGCTCTACAGCATCAGAAAATGCGGAGTCGCTTCTCAGACGTCGCATCTTCTTCGTGATTTACCGCTGCCGCCACCCAGTCATGTGGTGTTACTCGTGGTCGATCCTCTTTCGCCGACCGTTTTTGCCGGCCAGCTCGACTTGGAGCGCCATTCTCCCGGTGCTACAATTCTCTCGAGTATGGCGAGGACGCCTCAACCGAGGTCGACCCTACCCTTGGGGACACCCCCGAGGACATCGAGCTTCGGGACGTTATCCAGTACCACTTGGATGGTGACACTATCCCTGTGGCCGAGCGCTTGAAGATGGCAATGTCGACCATGGGTCGTGAGCGTAGTCGGGTTGCTCAGGCTGACACCCGCACGTTCACCGTCCCTCAGATAGACCTCTCGCAGGGTTTCGTCCCTCCTCGTGGAGCTTTATCCCCTGAGGAGCGAGCCACCCTCGAGGCCCGTCGCGGTTGCCTTCGTTGCTGCCAGGATGGACACACCTACTCACCGTATCCATACCATACCGCCCTTGATCGGCACTATGCTGACATTTCTCGTCAGCGTCGATCTCAGTCCCCCCTCGGCCCCGCCCGGCTAGCCCCATCCAACTAACCACGATGCAGTGTACCGCTGAGGCCTCGCACGTAGCCGGCTTCCCGACCACCGAGTCGCGGTTTGCCTCTTTGGCTACCCCATCAGATGATACTCAAGACACGACAGACGCAGTTCCCTATGCCCCACCGTCTGTTGATGTACCGTTTGCTCCACATCAGACCACCGCATCTAGTCCTTCCCCTCCGAGACTGCCGACGAGTCGAGCCATTTGCACAACTCATTGTAGTGCTCAGCTAACATCTCTCGATGACCTTGTGTCATCCCTTCTGGACTTTAGCATTCTTCAGGCTCGTCATGAGTAACTCACGAGACAGGTAAACGTCATGCGTCGTCTTCTCACTTTGCTCCCCATCATTCCTAGCCGCTTGGGGACATCTATGAGAGTGTATCACGCTTTATGGGACTCCGGCTCACAGGGAGACTTCGTTCACCCTCGTGTCGTTGAGGAAGCTCGTTTAGCTACCTCCGGGTCTCACTCTCCTATCTCCGTTACCCTAGGAGATAACAAGACGCAGCGCTTCTTCGATCAGACGGTCATGACCTCGACTTTTCTCTCACCCTCTAGCCACCAGATAGTACCCAGGCCCCTCGGCGCTACCACTCCTCCGCATACTTCGACGTGCCGGAGTCTGAGTACGACTTCATCCTTGGCACTCCCTAATCTCGCCGGTTCCGTGGCATAGAGGCCGAATGGGTGACCGAGACACTCGATCTCAAAACGAAGTGTGATCAGACCCATCAAGTCCCCTTCATTGGAGCCACGAGCGACATCCCTCCCAACCTACCTTCCAGGAGCCTCTTTCCTCTGGGTCTCACCCAGACATCGCCTTCAGTTTGCCTCTTCAGTTTGCTCACTTCATAAGACAGGAGGACGTCACAATCTACTTGGTGAGCATCATGGATCTTATTCGCTACGATGGAGCCTGATCTCCTTGACCCTTCCTCCATCTTCGCGGCTCCCATCTCTATATCAACCCCTCAGGCTGCAGATACCCCCTCGACATCCCAGGTTCCTACGCCGTTCACTGTCAAGTCCACCCACACGTCTCGTGCCGACGCAGATGTTGAGGAACTCATGCAGTTCATGGTCGACTTAGAGTCCGTCGTTCACGATTTCATTGGAGAGTACCGCGATGTTTTCCCCCCGTATTTCTCATACATCGGGATCCCTCCCATGCGTGGTGTTGAGCATTATATCCATCTCGTGTCTGACTATCGTGTCCACCATCAGGCACCCTACCGACTCTCGATTCCAGATGCGACGGAACTCAAGCGTCAACCTGAGGAGCTTCTTCGACTGGGTTTCATTAAACTAGCAACTCCCCTTGGGGTGCACCCGTCCTCTTTGCTCGCAAAATGGAGGAAACTCTTCGCCTCTACATTAACTACCGCGGCCTTAACCATTACACGATTAAGAACAATTATCTCATGCCTCGCACGGATGAGCTGTTTGACCGCTTGGCAGACAACCGTTTCTTCACAAAGATCGATCTTCTTAGCGGTTTCCACTAGATCCGCGTAGTCATAGAGGACCAGCCAAAGACCGCCTTTCGGTCGCGCTTCGGCCACTACGAGTTCACGGTGATGCCATTCGGCCTCACCAATACATCCGCCACCTTCCAGACGACGATGAACGATATCTTCAAGGATATCCTTGAAGAATACGTTCTCGTATACCTGGACGATATCCTGGTCTACAGTCGTGCCTTAGAAGACCATCTCAGACACCTCCGTGATGTCCTACAATACGTACGCAAGCAAAGTTTTTATGCCAAGCTTAGTAAGCGCCGCTTTGCCCATAACAAAGTGGACTTCCTAGGACAGCATGTGTCTGACCAGGGTCTTCACATGGACGACGTGAATGTCACTTCTATTGCAGAGTGGCCCGTCCCCACAACTGTCAAGCAGCTTCACAGTTTATTAGGCCTCACTAGCTACTATAGTAATTTTATCGAGGGATACGCTAGGTATTCCTACGTCCTTACCTCCACCCTCCTCTGGAAGAACCCCCCGTGGTTTTGGACACCCCTCTGCGAGCACGCCTTTCACGCCCTAAAGAAGGCGGTGACTTGTGCGCCGGTTCTTCGTCTCCTCGATTTTGATTGTCCCTTCGTTGTCACCCCTGATGCGTCAGATTTTGCTGTAGGAGCTCTATCAGATGTTTCCCTCTCCTTCTAATTCACCTATCCCCATCTTCCTCCCTCCCCCCCCTTCTTGCTGGCCCTGCTTCTCGACTATCGCCTATTCTCCCACCACTTCCCTCCACTGACAGTCATCCCGTTACTTACTCCCCGACCATTGCGGAGGATGGGACTGTCGAGGCTCGTGCTGGGGATTGCCAGATCGCTTTCTACTCCTATCGGTCACTGCCTGCTGAGATAAACTACATTGTCGATGAACGTGAGTTTCTCGCAGTAGTTTATGCTACCCGGCATTGGCGCCATTATCTGCACGGGGCGCCTTTCACGATGTGCACGGACGACTAAGTTGTCCAGGCTTTCCTCACGAAGCCCAAACTTCCCCCTCGTGAGGCACGCTGGTGGTGTGATTTATCCGAGTTCAGTTTCACCACTTAGCCCATCAAGAGTGAAACAAACCGCGTTGCCGATGCCTTGTCCCACCATCCTGATCACAATCAGGAACCCCTCCATCTTGCTGCCATCTCCATCACTACGGTTGATCAGTCGGTAATCGGCGCATCTCACACTTAGTATCGCTATTCCCTGGATTATCACGTCATCCACGCGACACAGCGGAGTGGCAAGACCGTTCCCTCATTCTCACTCGGTGAGAACGGTCTCGTGTACTGGCATGGCGGATCTGGTCAGCTTGAACCACGTATCTGCATTCCCTCCACTCGACAGCTCCGCGTCCAGGCTGTAGCAGAGTTCCATGAGCAGGCAGTTGTCGGTCATATGGGCTTCCACAATACGTTGGCTCGTATTTGCCGCCTATACGTCTGGCCGAAGTCCAAGGACTTCGTCAAAGCCAGGAGTGTCGTACCTGCCGGGAGGTGAATAGTGCGAAGCACCTTCCATATGAGTTACTTTAACTTACTTCAGCCTCTACCCATACTGAAGGGTCGTTGGCATTCCATCTCGATGGATTTCATTGGTCCCCTTCTTCCACACACTGAGCGAGGTCATGATGCTATCTTGGTCATCGTCGATCGATTCACGAAGCATGCATGTGTTGTTTCGTGCCACTATCGCATCAGCGCTCGTGAGGCCGCCGACATAAGCTTCGACTGAGTCGTGAGAGATCACGGCTTACCTCAGAGCATCATCTATGATCGTGACCCACGCTTTACCAGCACATTCTAGCGACACTTACACGAGGTCTACGGATCCCAGCTCCGCTTCTCATCGTCTTACCACCGTCAGACGGATGATCAAACTGAGGTCACCAATAAAACCCTCGGTAATATCCTCTGAAAGTTTATTAGGGGTGACCAGCAATGGGACTTACACTTAGCTCACCCGAAGATTGTGTACAACCACACTTTTTCGCCAGCCACAGGGATGTCGTCATTCTATTGCGACCTCGACTACCACCCTCGCATATCCACGGATTTTCTATGACCGTCGCTGTTGCGTACAGATACTCGTTGTCCTACGCTTGATGATTGGATCGCCCACATGGTGGCGATTATGAAGCGCGCACGTGAGAGTCTAGCCGACTCAAAAACTCGCATGACCGCACGAGCGAACCGATCACGAAGGAATCGTCTATTCAAAGTCGGTGACGATGTGCTCGTCGACGCACGCCACTTGCAGCTTGAAGCGAATACGCTTCGCAAGTTCAGGTGTCGCTTCTTCGGTCCATGCCACATCCTTCAGGCCGTCAGTTATGATACTGCCGGTAGTCTAGTCAGCTTCTGTATGAAGCTATCTGATTACCTTCGATAGGCTCGCGTACACGATGTTTACCACGTCTTCTTGTTGCGCCTTTATCGTTTACCGTCCAAGCGCTTCGTCGGACGTCCTTATGAGCGTCCTCCACCTATCATGGTAGACAGTCATGAGGAGTTTGTCGTTTTCCGCATCGTATCTCGCCAAGTAACCGACGATACCCCTCCACGCATCGAGTACCTTGTGCATTGGAACGACTATTCTGATGAGGAGGCTACTTCAAGTTGGGAGCCCCTCGAGCACTTGGTGCACGCCCGGATATTGGTGTGTGCATATGACCGTGCTCGTCGTGTTGAGACGTCTGCTCTTTTTCAGCCAACTTACCCTCTCCCTCCTCCTCCAGGTGAGGAGATTGGTGAGGACGAGCCCACTCCGTCTGAGGCCGTTGTTCAACAGCAGACCGACGCCTCTGCTCGTTCACAGCGCACTCGTCGATGCTCTCGACGTCTTGACGACTAACATTCTAATCACCTAGTTCTCTCTATTGACTCACACCTTCAGATACTCCATCATCAGCTTCTTCAGGATGTCAGCATTTTGTGGCTCTGCCTCGACATGGACTAGACTCCTACTTCATCGACGTCATCGACCACTTCGACGACTTCAGTTACCTTCTTGACTTCAACCATCTTATCGGCTTCAGCTACTGTGGAAGTGACTACTTCACGCTATCACTGTACCCTGCACATTCTATTGCATCTGTCGCATGCTGGTTCTTACTTAGCTGGGTCTCCCTGAGTTGGGCTCTCCATTGGTATCGCATAGGCATAGGGACCGTAGCGTTATCTTGGCGTCCCTGCTCCCAGATCTAGCTCCCTCCCCCTGTCGGTGAGTTGTGTGCATGTTTCCCTCACCCACTGCATCCCTCATTACCCTAGTGCCGGCCATTGCATGCGTTCAATTAAGCATATGACCACCCTCTTCTAGGCTCCCCTTTCATGGCCGACCCTATATGGTGTTATCCTTTCGTCGAGCATTACCCACTTAAATGGTCTATCTGTTAGGGTCATTGAACAACAATTTCGTCAAAACGGACATATTTTATTTTTTGAACGAAATTGAAACCTCATAAATTAAAGCCATTTAGGTGGAAATTTCAAGCTCTTGAGGGTCCGGCGTCCTTAAAACGCCAGACCCCTTAGATGTATTTGGACTTAGCTGGAGTCCAGGGGGTACGGCGTTCTGAAAACGTCGTACCCCCTTGGATGTATCTGGACTTAGTTTGCATCCAGGGGGTAGGTTGTTTTCAGAACGCCGTACTTTCAGAAGCTGAAAATATCGACCTAAATTGGGCCAATTTTATAGTTTTCAATTTCATTCAAAAAATAAAATATGTCCGTTTTGACGAAATTGTTGTTATTGGTTTTGCTTCGATACCACTCTCTCACCCTGAGCCTGATGACCTATCCTACCTTCGTGTATGACTGCCCTTAGGAGTTTCAATTCTTAGGATGCATTCACCTCCTCTGAGACAGTGGTTCAGCACTGAGGCAATTGCCTCTAGGACTTTAGGATTGTAGCTTGCAACATTTTATTTTCTCTTGTTAGTTAGGATATGTATACCAAACATTTGTTTTTCATTTGACATTATGTAGCTTAGGCTGCATCGCATGGAGTCCGCACGGAGCTTGCTCCGCATCCTAGATTTCTCAGCTTTCTTATTGCAGAGTTCCGCTGCGTTTGCGGATAGTGTGTTTATGGCTCTTGCGGTCGGGGGGTCCGAATCGGCCGCGGTCGGGGGGTCCGAATCGGCCGCGGCCTCGGCCGATGGCCGAATCGGCTCGGTTCGGCCTTGGCCGACCAGCCGAGTTGC